>PYAF01001256.1:421407-433362 GCA_007407185.1 Glycine tomentella
GGGGGGGTGTTAAGTAAAAGTTTATAAATAAAAAAAAAAGGACTTATGAGAACGTTAAATTGTTAATTTAGTTGTGTTCTCATTCTATACTTACTGCAACCAAATTTGTTAGCATATGCATTGAACTTATTTTGATCCAATTATCCTTTTCCCCTTTGGAAAATGTTTTGGAAATTTGTGTTGGAGGGGGGATTTGGTGCGTGCTATGAAAAGGGTGAAAATTTGTCCCACTATATGAAGAAGAAAGGTGAAAACGTGGATATAAAGATGGAGGAGTTATTCAACGAAAAATCATTTAATCAATATGTTTTTACAATGAATTAGGTCTCCTAAGATGTGGAAAAAGTTGTCGGCTTCGGTGGATAAACTATCTTCGCCCTGGCATCAAGCGTGGCCCATTTACTAGTGAAGAAGAAAGTACAATTGTTCAACTTCATGGCATGCTTGGCAACAGGTACCACATTGCTCCATTTGCTTATTTTTTTCAACATGTACACAATACACATGCATATACCCAAACCCAAACCCTCTTGGTTCTGAAGGCTTATTTTACTCATAAGCTGCATAGTAATTATGCATGTTTGATACTAAAAAGTGTGTCACTCCCATCGGATATTGGTTTAGTTTCAATGCATAGTGTTTTTTCATTTTGTTAATTGTCATTCTTTCAATCCCTTTTTTCATCAAAGATTCCTGGTATACTAATTAAAACTTAAGGAAAATGAGGACTTTAAAGTTTCATAAATAACCTTTGACCTCCATACTTTAATATTTGGTTGCATTAATATGTACTTGTGATATTATTATATTCACTTAGGTGGGCTTCTATAGCATCTCAACTACCTGGAAGAACCGACAATGAGATTAAGAACTTCTGGAACACCCATCTAAAGAAGCGTCTCCTTCGATCATGTCATTCCCAAAGAGCAAAACAGCTATGTGTGGTTCCTGATCAAATGATTGTCAAGTCCAAATCTCCTTCGACGCGGCACATGGTACAATGGGAGAGTGTGAGAGTTGAGACAGAAGCAAGGTTGTCAATGGAATCCACAATGTTCAATTCATGGCCAACGAGTAAAACATGCCCTGATCACTTTCTTCAACTTTGGCATTCAGAGGTTGGAAAGTCATTTCGCATGATCAAGGGAAAAGAAGGAGTAGTGAGTCAAACTCAAAGCCTTATCTCACAACCTTCGTCCTCATCCAAATTGGAGTCTTGTTCAGATGTGTCATTGCAGGTGAAAAACAACACTGGAACTAGTAGCTGCATTCCAAAGCTTGAGGATGTGAGCATGGTTCATGAACAAACAAGTAGCTACAAACCAAAGCTTGATGATGACACAGCTGGTTCTGACTCCGGCAATTATGAATTTCTTGATACTTCTGATTCTGCACTGAAGCACCTTCTACATATGCCTGATAGTGATATGGGATTCTTGCGACAGAATGATCATTTCCAAAATCTCCTTGATGGTACATGTGACTAAGATAGTCTCCTTCATATTTCTTCATAGAGAGGCAATACTTTGAACTGATAGGAAAATTTTATTTGCCCTTTCTTCTTTTTTGTAAATGCACTCACTATTAAATCTCATGTATTGAAAGGAAAGCATGATAAAAAAAAAAAGAGAACTCTGTATCTTTTTATTTTTCTCTCTGATCTTGAGAAGATACAAAATCTGTTATATATAAGAGAGGAAAAACAAAAATAACAGAAAATGAGTGCCTACAAGCACCATGCCAAAATAACAGAAAGCGTGTGCCTACAAGCACCAAGCCAAAAATACCAAAGCCTTCTAGAAACAGTTTCAACAAAATAAAACTAAGAAATATCAAAAAGAAATCATAAAAATGTATGCTAATAGGCCCCCTCAAGATGGAGAGTGGATATTCAGAACTCCCATCTTGGATATTAAGGCAGAAAACTTGACAGGAAGCAGAGGTTTAGTCAACAAATCAGCAAGTTGCTTGGATGAAGGAACAGGGAAAGTCTTCAATGTGCCTTTGAGAATGTGCTCACGAATAAGATGACAATCAATTTCAATATGTTTCGTGCGTTCATGAAAAACAGGATTGGCCGCAATATGAAGAGTTGACTGATTATCACAAAAA
The DNA here is from genome assembly GCA_007407185.1 of Glycine tomentella. Classification (NCBI taxonomy): domain Eukaryota; kingdom Viridiplantae; phylum Streptophyta; class Magnoliopsida; order Fabales; family Fabaceae; genus Glycine; species Glycine tomentella. Next base: position 423,520 of record PYAF01001256.1, read on the forward strand.
AGGTGAGCTGGACCAGGATGCAGAACATGTAAATCTTTTAACAAAGAAAATAACCAAAGTAATTCACAGGTAGTATGAGCCATAGCCCTGTATTCAGCTTCAGTGGATGATCTGGAAACAGTATGTTGCTTCTTGGACTTCCATGAGATGATAGAATCACCAATAAAAATACAAAAACCAGAAACGGAACGACGGGTATCAACACAAGAAGCCTAATCAGAGTCACAGAAGGCATTAAGTTGAATAGATGAAGAGGAAGAGAAGAGAAGTCCTTGACCAACTGTGTGTTTAATATAACCCAGTAATCTGTGAGCTGCTTGAAGATGAGGAACACGAGGAAAGGCCATAAACTGACTCAAAAAATTAACACTATAACAAATGTCTGGCCTAGTAATTGTCAAGTAAATCAATCGGCCAATTAACCGACGATAAGCAGAAGGGTCAGGAAGCAAATCACCATCAGAGGCAGAAAGCTTGAGACCAGCTTCTAATGGCGTAGTAAGAGGCTTACAACCAGATAAACCAGAGTCCATAAGAATTTGTAGAGCATAATGTCGTTGACAAACAGAAATGCCTTTAGTGGAACGAGCAACCTCAAGGCCTAGGAAGTACTTTAAGGGACCCAGGTTTTTCAACCGAAATCTGTTGTGAAGATCAGCAGTAAGAAGCCGCATTTCATGAGCATTGTTAGAGGCAATTATAATATCATCCACATAAACCAAAATAGCAATAAAGCATGAACCAGTAGATTTCACGAACAAGGAATAATCAGAGAGAGATTGAACAAAACCAAGGGAAAGTAATGTGGTGAAAAATTTATCAAACCACTGACGTGAAGCCTGTCTGAGTCCATACAGGGACTTATGTAAACGGCATACAGCATTAGGAGGCAGAGAAGGCAGATGAGAAGAATACCCAGGGGGCAAATGCATGTACACTTCCTCAAAAAGCTCTCCATGGAGAAAAGCATTGTTAACATCAAGCTGCACAAGACACCAATTATTGATGGCAGCAAGAGCAAGGAGAACTCTAACAGTGGTGAGTTTTGCAACAGGGGAAAAAGTCTCCAAAAAGTCAATACCTTCCTGTTGAGTAAATCCTTTAGCCACTAAACATGTTTTATACCTTTCCAATGAGCCATCTGAGTTATACTTGACCTTGTATATCCATCTACAGCCAATGGCCTCCTTGCCAGGAGGGAGAGAAACAATGGACCAAGTCTTATTATCTTCGATAGCTGAAATTTCAGCCTGCATAGCAGCTTGCCACTCCGGTAGTTGAGAAGCAGTAGAGTAGGAAGTCGGTTCATAGTGAGAAGAAACAGAATTAATAAAGGCTATATAGGAGGGAGACAAACGATGGTAAGAAAGACAATTGGACAGAGGATGTTTAGTAGAGGATGAACAAACATAGTCATTAAGATGAGAAGGAGGATGACGAATTCGTGAAGGCTTAGAACGAACTGGTAGTATTGGTGATATAGGTTGAGGAGGAGGTATGGATGAGGAAGGTAAAGTGGTGAATTCAGTAGTCATAGGGGAGGAGGTAGGACTGGTTGAGACAAAAGGAAAAATGTGTTCATAGAACACAACATCACGAGAGATAAAGACTCTGTTAGACTCCAAATCAAGAAGTTTATAACCTTTGAAGCCTGGTGGATAACCTATGAAGACAGCAGGCAAAGCTCTAGGGGAGAATTTGTGACGGGTTTTGGGAAGGGTGGAGCTGTAGCATAGGCAACCAAAGTTACGAAGATGCTCATAATGAGGAGGCTTGTGGGAAAGAAGTTCAAAAGGAGTTTTGGAAGAAAGGAGAGGGGATGGTGTACGATTTATAAGATAAGCAGCTGTAAGGATGCATTCTGGCCAATATTGAAGGGGAATATGAGATTGGTAATGAAGAGCTCTAGCCACATTGAGGAGATGTTGATGCTTGCGCTCTACAGCAGAATTCTGCTCAAGTCGATCAACACAGGAATGGTGAATTTGAATGCCCTTGGTTGAATAAAAATCAGATAGTTGAAGCTCAGGAGCATTATCACAGCGAACGGACTTAATAGGAAAACCATATTGAGTATGGACAAGATTATAGAATGAAGGAAAAACAGAAGAGAAATCAGACTTTTTATGCAAACAATAAACCCATGTGAATCGAGTAGCATCATCAACTAAAGTAATAAAATAACGAAAACCTTCTACAGAAATGGTATGAAAAGGACCCCATATATCACAATGTATAAGGTCAAAAGGAGAAACAGATAACTTGGGGTTTAGTAAAAAAGGGAGACATTTTTGTTTAGCAATAGGACAAATAGAACAGTGATGTGTAGCAGGCAAAGTATTAGAAAAACCCAATAACTCTTTCATTGAATTTAAAACAGATACAGATAGGTGGCCTAATCTGGAATGCCAGAGAGATGGGTCTTTGACTGTTAATGAAAAACAAAGGGGATGGGGAACATTATATGAGGGTGTGAGGTTTGATGTGTCAAGAACATAAAGGTCTCCTTGTCGTTTAGCAATCCCAATCATCTTGGTTGAAAGCCGATCCTGAAGAAAACAATGTTGGTTAGAAAAATGAGCTAGGATAGGCGTATCTTGAGTTAAGGAGCTGATGGAAAGGAGATTAAAACAAAACGAAGGGACACAGAGAACATTATGAAGAGTGAACAAGTTACTGAAAGGGACCGTACCAACAGCGGTAACAACAGCTGAAGACCCATCAGGAAAAGAAACCAACGATTTAGAAGGAGAATTAGTAAAGAAAAGAGAAACCAAAAGACAGACATGGTGCGTAGCACCAGTGTCCAAAACCCAGCAAGAAGGGGGTAGAAGAAGAGGAGATTTACCATTAAAACTTGCCACATATGGAGAAGAATCGGCGACAGACGAAGTAGAGATCGACGAAGGAGGTGCAGAACTCTGTTGTATCATCGCAAGCAGTTGATTATACTGTGTCGGTGTGAAGGCTAGAGGGACTTCAGAGGAAGATGGTGTGTCGGTGTGTCGGTGTGTAGGTGTTGATGTAGAGGATTGACCAGAAAATTTGGGATGTGGGGTATGAGGCTGAGCTTGTACGAAATGAGCCTGGGCTTGGTTAGGAAAGGAAATGGGCTTGGGAACTCGAGGTTTATACCCGGGTGGATATCCATGGAGCTTAAAACATTTGTCACGTGTGTGACCCGAGAGATTGCAGAAGGTGCAAAGGGGCTTAGGACGACGGTGAACGGCGGCAGAGATGGGTGGAGAAGGAGAAGTAGGTGCAACAGAATTTAAGAGTGGTGTGTCAGGGGGAACCAGAGCTGGCAAAGCCACCGAGAGCTGACGTTGTCGCTCCTCTTGCAAAACCATGGAGAATACCTTCGCAAGAGGAGGCAGGGGATCGAGCAGAAGAATCTGAGCTCGAACAGACGAAAAAGACTCATTGAGGCCAATGAGAAACTGTAAAATGTGATCCTGTTCCCGTCCATGACCAATCTCACGAAGAGCTCCACAGGTGCAAGAAGGAAGGGGAATATGATCTTGTAATTCATCCCAAAGAGACTTAAGCTTCGTGTAGTACGCATTAACATCAAGAGAACCTTGATACAAAGAAGAAATGTGTTGTTTAAGTTGGAAGATGCGTGGGCCATTTGCCTGGGAATATCTTATCTTCAGATCGGACCATACTTCATAGCCGGTGGAGAAATAGAGCAAGCTATTAGCAATCTCTTTGGTAACGGAATTCAAGATCCATGAAATAACCATGGAATTACAACGATTCCATGAGGAAAACAAAAGATCAATGGTGGGAGGGTGAAGTATAGAACCGTCGACGAAAACCAGTTTATTCTTTGCCGTCAGGGCAAGAAGCATCGCACGATGCCAAGAGCTGAAGTTTGAACCAGTCAACAGATGAGAAACCAAAACCAAGCCTGGATGATCCGCATTATGCAGATAGTAGGGGCTCGATGAATCGTCCATGACGGAAGACGATGAGCCAGTAGAAATTTCTGGTGGTGGGCGATTGGCAGTACCGCGAGCCATATAGAAAGGTTAGAAGAAGAAATTCACTGATACCATATTAGCTTTCATGTATTGAAAGGAAAGCATGATAAAAAAAAAAAAAAAGAGAACTCTTTATCTTTTTATTTTTCTCTCTGATCTTGAGAAGATACAAAATCTGTTATATATAAGAGAGGAAAAACAAAAATAACAGAAAATGAGTGCCTACAAGCACCATGCCAAAATAACAGAAAGCGTGTGCCTACAAGCACCAAGCCAAAAATACCAAAGCCTTCTAGAAACAGTTTCAACAAAATAAAACTAAGAAATATCAAAAAGAAATCATAAAAATGTATGTTAATACTCACCATGAGCAGGTTTTCAATAGTTGGTGTAGAGGGGAAAAAAGGTAGATAGAAGAATAGTGGAAAGAGATCAAGTTTACCCTCCACTGGCTGTAGCTAAAAGTTAAACATTAATGAATTCAGAGGTAATGATATTGTTCTTGTCCTTCAACTGCTACTGTTTATGTGTATGCTGGCCCAAGCTGTTTTTGATGTTTTCTTTGATTCACCAAAGTACAGACGGGTGAAGTTGATGTGTTCTTTGATTCACAAAAATACAGGGGTGAAATATGTCACATGAGTAGGAATTACAGTGTTGGCATGCCAATAACTAACGAGAAACATTAAAGAATATTACACTTTTTGAATAATCATTTGATAAAACAATCAGTTCGTCTAAACTAAATTTGTTTAAGTGAGTGAATATGTTTTACTTTTAATAAGATCACATACGTTTTAAACTAAGTCAATTGTTTACTACTTTAATACAAGCTTAAAAAAAACAACTAACCCTCAAGTAATGTCCTTATATGATAAATTCTTACAATACTTTAACTTTTAAACTAGTTGTTATCAACAAACTTATTTATTAACGTGGTGACAAGTCAACTTTAGATCAAAATTAAATCCTCTGAAAGATTGTACTGTTGGGTCATGAAATATACCCGTACTAGCGATGTGATTGACCAATAAGGCAGAAGTACTTGGATAAAATACCCATCTGGGACAGAGGGAGTAGTGACCTAATGCTACAAGAAATTCGCATACCCCAAATTGAATAATTCAATTTCTTGTGTATACACAAAGGTAAATTGTTATATTCGCACCAACATATCACTATGAACACATAACAAATGAACATGAACTACAACTCAGAAAAAGACAACCAAACCACACACATGTACTACATGAACTATCAAAGAAAATACATAATAACAATAATAATAATAATAATACAGCATTTTTTAATGATCAGGCTTGTTAGAAACAACCAAAGAGTTTCGTTGGGGCTGCTCCAGTTGCCCTGTACTTTGCAGCTGTCTCCTCTGCCTTCAAGAAATCTTCCCCTTTTTGGGCCTCAATAAATGCCCTCTTTTCTTCAGCTTCTCGGTGGATTGTAGCTATTTTGTTTTTCAATTTCTCTCCATATTCTGCTTTTTTCTTCTCCAGTTGTTCCTGCTCACAAACACAGTGAAAAGTCAATTTTTCCTCCCCATCTTTGCCTAGTTCAATGTGTTAGAGCTTAGCTTATCCCAGACATGAAAATTGGAAAGAATATTTTGCTTTTTATAAGGCTTGTTTGAGTTTGGCATATTCTTCTTTCAACTCTTTTTTTTTTTTTTTTCTTTTACACCCACTCTTACCTCTATATTAGAAAAAAGAAAATTTGATGTCAATTCCCAAATGAATAAAGGCATGGACGCAACTTTAAACAGTTCTCACTAAACAAGTTAGTGAAGTTACAATTACTACTAATAAAATAAGTTATTACTTCAATCTTTCTCAATTCTGCCTCCGCTGCAGCTTTCATACTGTTCTCCCATGCTGAAATGGCTGAAAGCTTTTTGTGAGACCTGCTCATCAAGTTCATATAAATTAGTTTTAAAAAAAACTGTTAAATAACATCAAAGAACCAAACGTCCTGATAAAGTAATATGAATATCTGATGACAAGAGCAATATAACTTATAGTGGTCTCTGTTCTAAACTTCTAATTAGAATTCCATATTTACATAATTTTTTCAAACTTAATTTCACAATTATCACGTTAATGATGTTTTGCAATGCCAGATATATTTGCTTATAAGAGATTGTTCTGGCAATGATTCAGACCAGTTTCTATTGAGCTGAAAAAGGGAATGTAACGATATTATGCATAGCTTATTTGCCTCTGTTTTTGGATTAATCCCCATAGTTATAAATAGAACTGAGTCCACATAAAATGCTAAAGTTATGGAGGTGGTGCAGGCTCATACTTGTTCTCTGATTTTGACTTTTCACTTTCTTCCCATGCTTTGATTAGTGACAGCCTCTTCTCAGTTGCAACTCTAGCAAGGACAGCATCTGAAGAAGAATGAGAAGGCATAGGAATTATTAGGATGTAATGTCAGCATATGAAATTCATAAAGGGATATCAAGTGTCACAATGACAAACAGACACACCTCGGTTCACAGATCCCTCAATTGGTTTCTCTTGAGCAACTTCACTAGTCTCTGACAGTAACCAGATTAACAACAAAAAAAAAACACTATAATTATTATGTTTGAGCCTTTACAGCAACAATTGAGATGATTAAATAGGAACGTACATTGTGGTGAACTAAAGAGATAATTTGTTAGATGATTAAACCAAAAGTTAAAGTATACACCATCCAAGGTGTATTCTTACTTGAATTCCAAGGCCACGTTAAGGGGCTTGTAAACAGGTGACAACTATGGTTTAAGTAAGTAAAAAATATCAAGTTCGAAGATTTTAAAATCGTCAATGGATCACAACACAAGACCAGGCGAAGATGATTCCTTGAATTTTTGGGCTCCAATATGCAAAAAAGAATTTTACTTGAATGCCAGAATCTTAATTATCTTTCAGTTGGATGGTAACACACCAATTTGGTCATACAACTCTTTCGGATAGAACTACGACGGGAAACTTCAGCAAAAGAAAACTGATGAAAATTACAAGACACTAAAAATTGTCGAATAAGTCTTTAAATCTCACAGAAAGTTTAACTCAACTAGTGAATTTTGACATTTTTCCATTGTTTTTTTAAAACACCTCTAGGGAGGAAATAAAGAGAATAAATAAAAAACTTGCCATCAGAATTAATTTTTAAGTGTTATAATTGTTAAAAAGAACAGATACCAAAAGACAAAGAAAAACAAATATGAGACGTTAAGAACTAATATTGCCATCAAAACTGTAGAAAATTGAATCATTAAATATACCAACTGATTCACTTACACACACATGTTGGTAGGTAGAAATAATTTCACTTTTGTAAAAAAAAAAAAAAATCACTTATATTAAAATCATCATGTAACTCAACAGAAATTAAAAACTGGTGGTCACCTTGATTAACCGGTTGAAAAAGATAAACAGATAGATAGGCAAAAAAATCCCATAAGCATGACATTTTTTATTTTGATTTTACTTTTGAAATCGGACATATAATAATACAATATCATCACCCCACCCTTTTGTAGAAGATATTAAACGAATGATAAGAGAAAGCCAAATGAAGGGGAATTATAGTATCATACTCTCAACTATGACAAGAGCTTTGGACTCATCAGCAGGAGAGGGAGAGGGTTGTGGAATTACAGATTTCTCCTCAGCCACATCCTCCTTTTGAACCGCAGGTTCAGGTGCAGGATTATAGGGAATACTTTCAGTCTCAGCCACCTTTTTGGATTGCTCCTCTGTCATTTTTCCCTTAGAATATCTTTGCACAAAGTGATGGGAAAAAATACTGACAAAGTTCTCACTTATTAAGGAGTGCTAAAAAATGTAATGATGATAGAAAGATAGATAGATATATAAAGAGATTGAGGAACAGGACAGAGTTGGTTGGGATATTATGGTTGAAGGAAGGTAACTTAACTCAAATTCTAAAAGCTTAGCTGACTGGGTGATCGTGGTAGGTACAAAGTGGCCTCCAATGAGTTGGCATAGCACACTATAACGCTCTAAGTTTTGAGTATTAGAAGTATATTATAAGAAGAATTTTTATTCGGATATTTCTGTTATATTTTTTGAAAATATTTATTATTATTATTATTATTATTTGTATATTATTGCTTTTATCCTAAGCATGTATTTGGACTGTGATAATGTGTTGTTTTTATATATGTGTGTATTTTGTGTATATCATTATTATTGTTGTTATTATCTTTAATATATTATATTATATTTGGTGTTAGAAGAGTATTAGATTAATTATAGTTAAAATTCTTAAAAAAAGGTCTAATGTTAGTTTTATGATGACAATCCTATATACGTCGTCCATTTGAGATGTTGTTTGCATCGTTGGAAAAATTGCTAAAAAAAACTACAAAATAGGTCACTTGAGAAAATAAGCTCTAAAGTAGGTCACTTGATCATGATAAACGCTCCAAGTCTCACATTGGGTAAAATAACCTCATTAATCCCTTTCTTCTCCTATATATAGAAGAGACCAACAAACTTCATATGCACCAAAGAATTACGTAGGCTTAATGTTAGGTGTGGAGCTCCTCGTAGTTAATTTTTTTTATATTTTCCTGAGTTTCAAACTTGGGGAATTAAAACGGCTTAAAATCACAACCAAGTTTTGCCATTGTAAGAGTGGTTGTGGAGATCATGGTGGATGAATGTCACCCTTGCATATGAGTCTTTGTAAGTTTATGATGATGATGCTACATGAGAGACTTAGGTCTTCACTTTATATTACTATCAATTTCAGGGTTATGGATGCTCTAAAACAAGGTAAAATTAAGACAAAGATTTTATTCATTTATCTAAGGATTAAATTAATGAGTAGTTTTCACCATATTTTATTTAATATGGTTTGTTTGGACTTTGGAGCGTCAAGATTTGTTTAACATGGAGTTACAATTTTTTTATTGATTTATTTTTTTTAAGTTTACAAAAATTTGGCATGTAATATTTTTATCGCCAAAATAAGTTTTTTTTTCAAAATTGATAATCCTTCTAATTAAATTTCGCTGCAAACGTATTTAGAAAATATTACAAGTGTATGTGTCCTGGGGTAGATGGATGCTACATTTAGTGAAAGGCGCGGCGAAAGCGTGGTGAGCATGTAACACCCCAATCAAGTCACACCAGAATAAGAGAGATTTAGAGGTTATGCAGGTAATAGACTCTACAATTGAGGATGATTTAAAAGAACTAATTAGTACTACTTATCCTAATAATATACATCTATTTTTTTGGTAATTATCACTTAAGAACTTCATAGTTAAGGTGTTTTTGATTTAAAGTAGTTATGAGATAGGTGACCTTCTAGGAAGTTTTATGAAAAGTGTGACAGAAAAATAAGATATGTTAGACACATCTCATGAGCCTATTTGTATTAGAGGATTAAGGTGATTAAATTTTAGACTATGATTAATTAAAAAATTTAGGTTTGTGAGAATATTTTAGAATTTCATTCAAGATTCAAAGACTTTAATTGTAGTATTTAAAAAATAATAATTTATGTTGATTTATTCATATGATATTAATATTAATAATAAAAATTATTTTAATTTACTTATTTCTATAAATGAACTTTACACAAATATGTTTCCATTTGATGGACATGGAATTTGAAAGTCTTGCATACTTTGACTTTCTTCCTTAAATGCAATGCAGAATTGTATAGATAAATTATTAACATTGACTGGATTTTGAAGATATTAATTATAAAAAAAATATTTATTTCATAAGAGGTGCGCATTTTTTATTTTATTTTTATTGGATATAAAACTGAAGAACAAAAATTACAAATGATTAAACATGTTATAGAACGAAAATTG
>PYAF01001256.1:436591-447779 GCA_007407185.1 Glycine tomentella
TAATGAAATAGCATAGCATAAAGGAATAATCACATTCAATCCATTCCAAATGAAAGTTACATAGAGTATTTGCCCTAATTACAAGAGAAACTAACCAAACCTCACAGGGCTGGCCTTGGTACAACAAAAAGAAGCATGATGCAGATATGTACAAGGAAGAAGAGGAAGGGAAGAGGGAAGAACCCTCTTCCCCTCACACTCAAACCCTAGCCAAGCTCCCAAGCCTTCTTTCTATCCCTTTTGTGGTGATTTTTCAGTGTAAAAACGTGCCTTCACTGCTGAGGCTGAAGTATTTATAAGGTAGCTTGTGAAATCTTCATTTTGCCCTCATTATGCAGATTCCGCAGATTCCCACGCTTGGGGCGTGGGTTCCCACGCCTGGGGCGTGGCATTCCAGAGAAAATTGCATTTACAGGTTGTAACCCACGCTGATGGCGTGGGTATCCACGCTGATGGCGTGGCATTCAGAACTAGCCTATGTACTCCCGTTAGTACATAGGCTTGATGGTGCCAGAACTCTTCTCTGCATAATTCTCTGCTATTTCACCTGCTAAACATCAATCTAGACCAAAATATCTCATTGAAGCATATAAATTACATTCACACCAATTGGAAGCTATTGATCATATAAAATGATGCATTTAACGATCTAATTGAGCTTGGAAAGCATCATGTGCTAGGCACATATCAAGAAGGAACAGAATTGGAGAGAGAAAGAGGAGTGACAGAGAGAGAAGAAACCGCCATTGAATCTCTTCTGTAATTCTATCTCTCTGTGAATGAACTTGTGTGAAGCGATCGAAGGTTGTGCTATGACACTTTTGCAGAGAATTATCCAAAATTTATTTTCTTTTCTATTTTTTATTAAACTCGATAGAAAATGGGCTTTCAAGACCAACATTCTACGAGCCTGGCCCAATTGTATTTTGCGTTTCGAACTTTTAAATATTAAATTGACATTTGGACTTATTAGTACTTACTTAGTAATAGTAGAAGAAATTGACATACATAAAGAAAAAAAATTAAAACAGATTTCTGTAAGAATTCCAGTGTTTATAACTACATCTTATAAACAATATTTTGAGAATGTAATTCTTAATTGAATTCAATCACATATTATAAAGCATACATTTGATTTATAAAATTATGGTTATTGTTTATAACTACATCTTAATTTGCAACCATCAATACAACTACGCACGTTAGTCACGTTTCTTTATAATTTCTTGCAATATATCTTACCAATGCAACCATAAATACATAAAACATTACCATATTGACGCTACATTATGTCAAATAAAACTGGCCTCAGATTCTGTATGCAAAATTTCAAACTTAAACATTGTAAATGAAAAGAAAAAAACTTAATTAAGAAGAAAGACTCCATTAAAAATTATAATAAATTTTTTCAAAAAAAAATAGTCACCACCAAAATCGTTTTAAAAAAACCTTACCCTTCAATAACTCCAACAATATGGATGGTAAAGAAGAGAAATCCTACCCAGTGTGGATAGTAAGCATGGCATGGGAAAAGTGAATGGACTTTGTGGATGTAAAGAGAACGAGAAAGAAGAGAAAACATCGATACCAGGCGGAATCTTTGAGCATAACATTGTTGAACCATGAAACATGCTTTCTGCCATGCATGTCTAAGGGAAAAAACTTCTACTCTCCGATTCAGGATTTGTCTCAACAACTTCCCTTCCTTCTTGAATCATAATCAAGAGAATTCACCAACCATAAAGCAAGGTTTTGCAGATGAATAATGAGTGTATTTATATATAGGTGGAACTAGCGGTAAAGTATTATGATAAGATTTTATCTAATTTATATATAAAAAAACGGTTCAAATTATAAGAAAGGCAAGAGAATGGAGGAAAACTAAGGTTTTTGCAGTGATGATAAAAAATTAAGAAGGTTAAATTATAATTTTAATTCTCTAGTTTTTTAAATCTATAATTTTGGTCTTCTTAATTTTTAATTGTAATATTTGATCATCTAATTTTATAAATTAACTATCATTTGTTAGATTATTATTAACTAATAAATGTGATTAGTAAAATTATTAAGTTGATTATAAATTAATTTTAAATAATTAATAATTTTTAATAAATTATAATTAACTTTGGTCAAAAAAGTGATTATAATTAACTTATTAACTTTTTAATAATAATTATTAGTTAATAATCTAACTGAACCAAAATCGTCAATTTGTAAAATTAGAAAATCAAATGTTACAATAAAAAATTAGAGAGATCAAAATCACGGATTTAGAAAACTAAGAAAACCAAAATTACAAATAATATAATATAAGAACATTATATTCATAAAGTTTTAAAAACATAAATAAATATTGTTTCAAAAATCTATCCTATTGCCAATCTAAATCTACCTATCAATAAAAAATTCCTATATTTGTGAGACATATTTTAAATGATTTCAACAAACCTTCATGTTATGCATAGATAATAAAACATATTAAAGTGTGTTATAAGTTTAAACCAAAAAGAAATATATCTAAGTAAAAAAAAAACTTTGTTAAAACAAAACAAGTTACAAGTTTATCAAAGAATCTATCTCCGTTAGTTGAACAGGGTGCATGAATGATTGTAAACTTCGGGAGTTTGATTCCTAATTGATGCATGGGCAAGAACGGAAAAATCAAATTGATTTTTGTAAGAATTCCATTGAAATCCAATTTTATCTTTAATATGCAAACTCCTTCTTTTCACAAATTCTTTGGTTCAGTTGTTAATGAAAACATAACTTCTTGATGAAACCCAAAACTTGAAGACAAGATAGTGCATGGATTGGGTGTCCACATCCCAAATAGTAATTTTGGTTCCCTTTTCAGTCTTAGCCTCTCTTTGGGATTCAACACTCAACACAGGCAACACCAAGTCTTCTATCGATTTCTTGGGGAGCAAGAGTCTACTCAAGTTGCCAAGGTCACTCTTTGTGAGCAATTTCTTGATCTTCCATGGATCATCATAAAGCATCAAATTTGTTGAGTATCCCCAATGTCTGTCTTCTTCATTCCTCTCTCTCATCACACGAGCTCTCATTCTTCCATCATCATTAGGTGCTTCAATGCGAGAATTTCTCATGGTGGAAGACATGTATTTGGAACGAGAGAGAGAGTAGAGTAAGAAAAAGAAACATAGATTTCATTCCCTAATAGAAAGGAGTAGTGTATTTATACAAAAGAGACATGAAGCATAAATTCCCATAAATTTCTTAAAGATTATTTAGGAAATTAACGATTGATTTATTGGTATCTAACTATTGATTTAAGAACGTAATATATTTTATGTATCTATGAATGGTTTAAGAATTGGGAAACTGTATCTTATCTATTAGTGTTGTAAAAAAGAAGTCTTATCTATCAGTATCATTGAATATATTTTAGCAAATATTATGTTTTTCTAAAAAAAAGGAAATATTTTTTATTAATAAAAAAGGAAATATTATGTTGACAGTTAGTTTTTCAAAAAATACCATATTATCATTTTATGTCCAAATTATGCGACCTATTATTATTAGTCTCCAAATTATATGACATGGCTTGACATGATAATCTGTCATTTATAGATCAACATTTATTAATTAATTTTTGTAAAATTAGACTCTTTCTTTTTATATCTATTCTATGGCTACCTAAACATACGGTTCACTGTTTTAAATGACAATATCCATTTTTTTATAACAAATATCAATTTGTTTTTGAGTATTTGTTTTACCAAATATAAAAAAAGTGACAATATCAAAAAATTAAAATAATTAGATACTATATCAATACCGATGATACATGATACAAACCCTCATCCTTTATGTATATGGGGAAAGATTAAGTGAATTTTAGTGATTGCATCTTTTATATTGAGTTTTACCCAATACTAACTTAGTGTCCCATAGGGTATTGGTATTAATTTTATAATTTTTAATTTTTAATTTTTTATATATTATAATTTTTAATGTATTTATCTATTATATTTTAATATATATATATATATATATATATATATATATATATAAACATACAATAGTTAACTATATTAATTAGTATTCAATAAAATGTTAAATTTTTTTATAAAAATTACATCAACATTTTGTATGATATATATTATATTTTCATATACATGCATGTGTTTTTATAACATTAGTAGCAGAACATGATTTTGTTATTATTTTTATTGTTGATTTCCAAAAAAGAAAATTCTTTATTTTAACAAAGCTGAGGTGAGGAGGCAATTTTGATTTTGAAGATATCAGAGTCAAGAATAGGGCAAGAGAATTGAGAGAATTTAAATCATAAAAATAAGAAAGGAAAAAAAAAAAGAAGGATTCATTAACTATTGTTATATGAATTGAGGCATAGATAGGCGTACGAATTGGGCATGAAAGAATTTGATTGAAATTTAATTTTATTCCATAATGTATGCTCACGCACAATTTGGTTAGTTTTGACATTTTTTGTACCAAGTAGCAGTTTTGTACGAATTATTATGAGTCTTTTTATATATACGTGAGAGAAAAATATAAAAACTATTGCGTGCACCTAAGCATAACGAATTTGTAGCCATATATTCTCTTCTCAAAATAATAATCCTCCTAATCTATTTTACACATAAAAAAAAATAAATGAATGAAAAAGTAATAAATTTATAAAATTAAAATTATATCATTATTAATTTATTATAAATTTGATTATTTATCATTAATATTAAAAAAGAATATAAATGAAAAAAATAATTAATATTAATTTAAAAAATAAAATGACAATTATTTGAAAATAAATTTTGTTCTCTTACATACCATAATTATAATAAAACGAAAGAAGTAACAAATACATTAAATATCTTAGAGTCATTTCTTTCAACTGATCTTTAAGACTACTTTTTTTATTTTTATTTTAGGATTACTTTATTTTTTTTACAGTTAAGGATTACTTTAATTTTAATAAATTCGAATTCGTATCCTTTCTAGACTTTGTTACTTGTTTTTATTTTTTCTTCTTTTTATATGTAATTTCATTTATTCCCTTTAATTTCATTTAATACTTTGATCCACAATTTATTCCCTTTGTTAAAAGTATCTCTAACAAGTATGCTTACATGTTGCTTAATTTTAAATAATTTTGTTTAACTTTTTTTCCAGTGAAACATATAACATGAAATTATTTTTAGGACTCATAAATTTAATTTAGACACTTACTTTTAACAATTTTAGTATTGGAGTGAATTTTTGTGTAAAATATTTAAATTTATGTGAAATATAAGACCCACAAAATTAAAATAAATAACTCATCAAACAAATTATATATTTTAGATGTTATAAGTTATTACTAACTGAATAATTCAATGATTCAAATAAACCAAGCATTTTCAAACGGCCTCAATATTTTATAGGAATAAAAATGATACACTTAGCTCAAGAAAAAGTAATTGATGTCATTATTACGGATGATATTCTTTATAAAAAGCAGTCTTCAAGATGATTTTAAGTACGGAAATTCAAAGATCCGGGGACCATTGATGAAACAATAATTTCTTAAAATTCAAATACTCTTTTATTGGGAACAATATTATTATGTTTAATTGTAACAATATGATAGCCTTTTTTGTTTTTTTTTGCGCGAGGAAATTAGATGCATTTCTTACGATTGATATCATACTGACAAAGAACATACAGACCTTACAACATTTTGCATCAATTGACCATGCTAAGCAACCAGCCCAAGTGACTTTTTCCATTTCAATGGAAAACCAACCACACTGATTGATCTGTCATTTCCAATGAATCTCCCTCGAATTATGTTGCTTGCTCAAAACCACCAGCTATCTGCATATGCAGCCATGGAGGTTGTGATTCTTGAGCATATACCCTGGCCGGTTGTGATCCAAATACTATTATTCCGGCAAGGTCAAATGGCTGAGTGCCAACTTCTTTTGAAGGAAAACATTCAATAGTAGGGCTCATGCTCAATCTCAATTAACTGTCTCCAGCTTCTTCTTTTTTTCCAGAAGAAGGAAGTATTGTTCCGAGACAAAAGACATCTTAACTATGTTCACACCTCTCCTCCGGCTGCAGGACCACAATACCACCAGAAGATCATAAATACTGTTGAAAATCCTGCATTCAGGTGTTAATTTCCATCATCTACAATTTAAGCTGTTTACAATGCTTTGAGTTGACACAACGTATTATATGAAGCCCAATTGAAAACCACGCATATTCGATTTGTTGTGTAACTTAAGTATACAGCTTTTTGCCCATGTTTTTTCACAACAAAAGAAGTGTTATGACTTATGAAGCATCATGTCAATTAATTTCACTTTCGAATTGGAGTAAGAGTTAAAACAAAGTATTTTTTTTTTCCTTCCCTTATAAAATCGTGGAAATAAATATAAAGTGGATAGCAAGGGTGTTGGGAGATAAGTATAAAGTGGATTAGACGGGTGCTAACTCACGAAAACTAGTGCAGAGAGTGATGTTTTCGCATCATACTAAGAAAAGAGATAGAAGACAGTGTGACAACGTTTGGTCGATCAAAACAATACAAAATGTAAAATTGATGGTATGAATAGTCGCAATCAAGCGTTCGTGCATGTCCGTTGTGTTGGCTCCTTTTGGTGACAAAAAAAACGTCGTCTTGGTTTGTCGGAATCATGAAATTGCCCGCGAACGGCGAATCCATCACTAGTTCCCTGATAATCTATTTTGAGCTAAAAATTTCCGAAACAAAATTTTCCAACAGGAAAAGGGGCAATTAGCCAACTAGTAACATTCTCTAATACATTTTTAAATATATTTTTACTATAAAATAAAATTTATGTGAGATTTGTTGAATAGAGAGTGGGATTTACATAACTTGCATTTAAAAAATAGAACTGCATTTAAAAATTGTTATTAACATTTTCCATGATAAAAAGATAATAAACGTGCACAGTTTTTAATCTCCATTATTCTAATATATATTCAATTCATTGAAGTATTCCTCCTAAAAAAAACTTGCCAAAAGTCACTGTTTGTGTCTCAATCTCCATTTATACCAGTGAACATTCCCCATCCTCGTTAGCACCTAGAATGTCTTTAATAATAATAATAGTAAACGTGAAAAGATATGATGTATACATATCATCACAAGTTCAAAATTTCCATGCTCTATCGAAGCGGGACAAAAGTGAAAGTGAAAGAATAAAATTACAAGTATAGACTGAGTTTTCAATGTTCGGTTCACAAGTTATATGAGCTAAATCTCAACGGCTGATCAAGGAAAAGTTGAAAACTAAAAAAGCTGATATAACCCAACGACTAATTTCACATTTTAGGGTTAATATATTGAAATTGATGATTAATTACAAGCTTTATGTCCAAGAATACAAACAACAAATTATTTCCTTCTTCCGACTCCCAATACAAACTTATAGCAGACATGAGATTATTCCATAAAATAAAAATGAGACAAACTTACAAACATAAGTGTCTATATGGCTTCATAGTCATCTGCGGCAGGGGCTCGGGGAGCATCAGCTAGAGCAGATAACACAACAAAGACACCAAATAAGATTGTGATAATAGCAGTGAAGTTGACAAGCAAAGCCTCAGAACCATATTTCTCCAATCCTGAGTTCTCAAGGAAAGTGAGCTTCTCCAGAAACCCAAGAGTAGCAGTGCCCACAGCCAAGACAAATACAAACAGCCCGAATAGTGCATGCCATGGAAGTGAGGCGCGTCTAATGTCTGGAGTCCCACCAGGGAAGAAAAAGATCACAAACCCATATATCCACTGCAAGGAACCAACACAAAGTTTAGTACAAAATTGGGTTTCATTTGGACATAAGCAAAATCCACATTTTCAATTTAAGCTTGCACCATAGACTCTAAACTGAAATTATACACTTAACAATAATCATATCAAGGCTTAAAGGTATACTACATTTATAGGATAATTTAGATTAGTGCGTGTTTGGATTAGTATCTGTGATCCACATTTGATCAAATTTTCACGTCAAGCTGCTGCACCAAACGCAACTAAAAGTTGCTTTTTGATCCACGTTTGAGTTGTGTGAATGCGAATCCAAACATGCTTAGTCATATGCAGTGGTTTACCTGAATGCCATAAAGGACAATAACCCCAATTCCAAGCCATGAATGCAAGCTGTAGAGATTGGCAATCCCACTTTCATTGTGATACTTGAAGGCAGTATAAATTGCAACTATTCCAAGTATTAATGCGATGGCATGTAAAACAAGGTGTATCAATTTCTTCACTTCCTTCTTCAGGGGTAAAGCTTTGTAACTTATAATAGCTGCATGTTTTTTTCACGGAGAAAAATTAGAGAAACAATTTAGTATTTAGTTGGTTAACAAAATCGAATGGAATTTATTCATAAAGCAGTTCCTTGTGAATTACCTTCACCCCCATGAACTAGTAAGCCAATGACAATAAGAAGTGGATGAAGCTGTACAAAGGGAAATGTACGTAAGATGTAGGGACCTCCTAAAAGTGATAGCACAATTCAACTATGAATATCTACTTGTAAGTTATTTTTCTTACGTAACTTTGACCTCGTGACGCATGATAGAGACCATAATGTTAATTCAGATTCAAAGGATCCAATCTCTGAATATCATGATTTTTGTTTTTTGTTTTAATTACATCTCATGTCTCACTCAAATCCAAAACAGATAGGCATGTGGGTCCATGTCCATCCTACAAGTTGGAAATTCTGGACCTCATGAAGTATTAAATTCAAAATGAGAAGTAGGTAGAGAACGTGGCCATCAATTAATCAAAACATTTTAGAAATAATAAATTCTTCAGAGGCCCAAAACATCCATTTTAAGCCTACCAAGTTGCAGATAGAAACGCAGTTTCCAGTTAACTCCTCTGAAGCTTAGAAGGTAGGTGGGACTTAACCAACAAAATAGGAAGGAACAAAAAAGCACTTATGATCCAATTGCAATTGCAACACTAATATTCATTAGAACAATAAAACAATAAACTTAGTGATAATTAACTGCAAATCCCCTTTTAAATTATTTCAGTCAAACAGAGGAAATTTTATTTTTTGTCAGAAACCAGAGGACTCCTTGAGAGATAATATCAATCTTTTGTAAATAATCTTTGAATGTGGAGGGTATCCTATCACACTTGATCTCCTTACCCTATTTTTTATTTTAAAAAAATAAAAATAAAACAAAAGTAAGGTAGCTACTTTAGCCATCGTTACCCAGAAAAGCATAACTTTGTGAATTTACTTTATGAGACAACTAAAACCTAAAGGGCTCTATCACTACAATGATTTGAATGACTTTTAAATATAAAAACAATATCTCATATGTAAATTATCACAACTCGCAGCAGCCTCGTACAGTATCTACAGATCATATTTATAAATACATATCTCACACGAGGTACATGAAATCCGTTAACCAGTGTTTCAGTAAATAGAACTTGTAACAAATAAATCATATGAAAAGCATCCAAATGTTTGTTAAGCTTAAGATAAAAAAAATTATTTATGTACCAAGTAGTCAAAATTAATCCGAATACACACTAAAAAAAATAATACGAATATATCCGATCGACACTAACTTATGATTATTATTATTATTCAAACAAACAGAAAATATACTATAAAAAACTCATAAATTAGGTGCAACTTTCAATCCAAGATATTTTTCAATTTCAAAATATATAGCTATAATAACGTTAACTTAATAATATTATTTTTATTAAAATGAACTAATCACATAGACGCCATTCTTTTTAGGTGCATATAAATAATATATTATTGACAATAGTGACATATTCGGAAAGAAGAAGAAAAAAAAGAAGAGAAAAATGGGTAGAGAAAAACACAGAAAAATAAACAGCAAAAAGGCGGCTTACAGTTAGGGTTAGGCTTCAAGTTGTGTAGTTGAACAATAAGCTAAAACAAATCTTTTTTTTTTTTTTTTCTTTCTTGATCATGGTATTGGTATGAAGTTGGCTTTATAGGAAGCATCGACTAATCTTGATACCGTGAGCACAATTGAAAGAAGAGAAAAGAAAAACTGAAATGCTCCCCTGAAGATATGGATGCAGATTAGTGACCCCCACACCAAGAACTAAGTAGGGAACACGCACAATTGAACGCCCAAATTTCAAAATTCGTAAATAGCAATAGGAAAGAGAAAATACATTGAAGATGAGGGCCTTGTTATCAGAATCCCAAGCCAAGCCACCCCTAAAATTGACGACCCAGACCACGACCAAGATGCTGGCAACAACTGCCAGAACGTGAGCCACGTATGTCAGGGGAAGAGCAGGAACACCCAACGCCATCTTCTTCTTCGATACTTGAATTTGAAGCTTGTGTGGAACTGCAATCACTATAAAACATTATTGCTATCGTTTTGACCTTCTCATCGCCCATCCAGATCTTTTTCCTTATCCGCTCGATTCTCGCCACGTGTCCACAAATCATACCACATTTCTATAATACTCCGTATCTTCGGTAAAATTTGGTTTTTCAGTCCATCTAATTATAAGACTAAAATGTCAGTTTTGATAGTTTTTAATTTTAAATTAATTATTTTAATTGTTATCATTTTAAATTAATATTTTATTAAAATTTAAAACAACAATAAAATAATTGATTAAAATGAGTCCACAAATTATTATAAACTTATTGATATTATCTTTAATTCCCACAAATTAAAAAATAATTAATTGAGCACTAATGTTTCTATAAAAAATTATCAAAATATTTTTTTTAAAATATAAATAATTAAGAAGAAATTTTTAAAATTTAATATATCAAAATAAATTTAAAACACTAACATATAATTGACCAAAAATAATATTTGTCTGAATTTTGATACGTCATTTGGTTGCTATCAAAAGTAAGTAAACTTTGTCGGTACATAAGACTAACTAGTAAACTCAATTATTTTCTAAAAATATAAAAGTTAAATTAATTGATTTGAAATTACAAAACTAACACCAAATTTGATTAAGAAAAGACTTACCCTTTATTTAGGCACTATTTGATTTAAAGGAATGAAAAAGATGTCAAAATAAAAAAGATTAAATATTTAAATTAAAATAAAATATAAAAATATGAGACTCATTAATTTTGAAACATTATACTCTTATATACCTAAAATTATATTAAATACTACTTTAACCTCTTATACT
>PYAF01001256.1:453758-470758 GCA_007407185.1 Glycine tomentella
CACACTATAAATTAACATTCATACATTATAAAAGTAAATAAACTATTTACTCTTAAACTATAGACCTCTCTCTTAAACATAAATCACTGACCACAATTTCTCATATCATTTTTGAAATGTACTTTTAATTTATTAACTGATACTTTCTCTGTTTCTTATTTATTAGTGTAATAACCCGTATCATGTATGAATGTTAATTTATAGTGTGAAAATAAATTTAATTTTATAATATTACAAATTTAATATATTTAATTTTTTTATGTATATATACATATATATTTCAAACATATGTGAAAATAATTGTGAATATTCCTTAAAAAAGAAAATAAGTGTAAATATTAACATATGTTCAAATATGTTATCTTTATAAATAAATTTATATTGTATTGAATTGTATTAGATATATTAATAGATATTTTATGTTAGGAAAATGTTGTTTGGTATGAAAAGTAAATTCATGAAAGTTTATGAATCAAACCGATTAGTTAAAACTGAGAAAACATACAAAGTGGTAAAATATATTAGTAATGAATGACCACATGTTTTAAATACTTTATAATCATATAATTTTTTTATATTTTTAATGCATTTATAAATATATTTTTACTATTCGAAATTTTCATACTTAATGGTCGATAGAGTAGGCCACTTAATACTCAGAGACTTTTGCTTGGATAAAGGTATTCTATCTCTATCTTTTAATTTTACACTATAAATTCCCAAATAAATGATTTTTAATTTATTTCATATTATAAATCGGAATGAAAATTAATTTATTAATATTTCTAATTAATTATCCCGTTGAATATTTTTTTAATTTTTTTAACTATTCAATTTCACGATTAACTTCAAATTTAAAGATACATATTAAAGTCATAATTAATTCAATATATTCATCAATTAACATTATTTTTTAAAATTTGAAATTAAAGGATTTGAATGATTGCATATTTTATATATTAATTTATATTTTTATTATCAATAATTTATATTTTAAATATATATATATATATATATATATATATCTGACATTTATATGTATTTCTAAATACTTTTAAATATATAAAATTTAACTTAATTTTCATTTATCCATATCAGTGCTCAGAATAATTAATTAAAAATTATATGACAAAAATAGCAATTAATGACAATTTAATTATAAATTAGAGAATAATTTTGTTAAATTGAACTGATTAGTTGTACTTAATTTCTAAAAAGTTAAATCATCTCATTGTCCTTAATCTTGGTAAAAAACCTTGTCACAAACTATTTTTCTCTTATTCTCAAAATTTCTAATTGACTAATTATCCAAATAAAAGATACTAATTATTTAATCAATTAAAATTATTTTTTAAACTTCTCAAATTAAAGTTTAAAAAAATAATCATAGTTGCCCAAAAAGTTAAATCATCTCGTTATTCTCAATTTATATTCAGAAACTTTATTGCATAGCATACTATCTTTCTTTTACTTTTTACTTTTTTAATTGTTTAACTATCCAAATAAAAGATACTAATTATTTAAACAATTAATATTATTGTCTAACTTCACAAATAATTTTATTGAATGACCACATATTTTTATATTAATTTATATTTTTATTATCAATAAACACAATTTTGAAATACTTTTAAATTTATATATTTCATTTCATATTTTATATGTATTTATAAATACTTTTTTATTTTTATTTTTTTAATTATATATATTGTTACACATTGTTTATTCATTTTAGTACTTAGAATAATTAATTTGAAAATTACATTTTGTTACCACCTAAATTACAAATACAAGTTTGCAATGACAGTTACTCATTTTTATAAGATCAAATCTATAATGTTCTTTGTATTTATTGCTTTCATACTACAAATACTCCTAATTTAAAGAAGAGAGAGTGCATTGACAAACAATTAGAAGACAAAGAAATATTAATTATTCATTCCATCCCTAATTATAATTATAAGACCCTTTTCAGAAATTTATTTGTCTTTTTTTATAAGATATATTTTTAATTTCTAAATGTATTAATTATTTTTTCTTAGATATCTTTAATTAATTATTGTATCTCCAAACATTAATGATAAATAATTAATTGGATAAAGAGATAAAAAAAATGATAATTTTGGAATAATGATACAAATAATTGACAGATTTAATGTAATTAACTATTTTTCTTAAGATGCATAAATTAGTTGAAAGGATCTTATAATTAGGGATGAAGAAAGTATAAGGATAATTTTGAAAAAAGTTATGAATTTAAGACAAATTTATTGTTTTTAACTAAACTAACTACTTTTCTTAATTTTGATAAATTAGGTAACTGAATTTTATATACGAAACAAAAAAAGTATCAAGGGAGTAGTTAACAAAAAAAAATACTAAGAAGATCTAACTCAATTGATCGAATAGTCTATGAATTATTATAAATTTGTTGAGTTTAATTCCTATATAAAAGAAATTGCTAACCTAGTTTCTATATTTTATTGACCCTTTTCTTTTTTCATATAAACATTTCTAATTACTAAATCAGAATAGTTGTTATTATTGTCTATTTCATTTACTTTTTTCATTTTCAATGAATTATTTTCCTCTTCAGAACAAAATTTCCCCCCCTCCCCAAAAAAAACAAATTTTTTAATTTCTAATACTAATGTAGGAATTGTGTACTAATTACTTATCATTTTTCGTATTTTTTTTTTTTTTTACAATTCACCATCCTCTACATTAAGTTATCTTTTATGCCGTGCATGTATTTCAATTAAATTAAAAGAATATTATATGCTCCTCAAAACTTTATCGAACTGTTAACGACACTCGTAATATATATGGCCTTGTAGCTGGCACAACATAAATGCCACCATTATACTGAAGATTTTTCTACCTATAAAAATAAACTTAAGATTCCCACATTGAATAGGTGGAATTGATTTCATTACTTCATCAAATCTCAAAAGACTTTCAATCCTAATTTTGCGTCTCTCATTGCCTGATTTTTGTGTAAGTGGGGCACTAATCTTTAATTCTTTGTAAGCCTTTTATTCGTCTGCTTTGACTCCTCTATGACTCCATGTCCATTAGTCCAAGCACATAACTACTAGCTCATGATTTTTCCACGCCGTGCTTGGTAATCCATGATTTGTGGTCACTTTTGAAAAGGTAATTCAACTTTTATTTTACTATTATCATTATTATGATGCAAAATTGAAAGTCTGGGACAAGGGAGAAAAGTTGTAGCACTCAGTGTGGTAGGAAGAAAGTGAGTTGTAGTGCGATGCTTTGGACAGGTAACCAAGAAAAGAAATTCAGGTTGAAGAATGAGGAGGGATTTTCCCATATCTTTTTACAATAAAGAAAAAGTAAGAAAGAAAGTGCCTCATGTTCTTATTTATGGCATATGAATGCCTTGAAGGGTTGGTACTTGGTACACATATACTACTAACTAGTGACTACATTTGATAGCGATATATGTAATAGAATAAGGGGTTGGAAAACACTTGTACAAGTAAGCCAAAGTGATTGACACAAATAATTAAGGATTTGAAATAATTTTTCATCTTTTATAATGTGGATTTGAATCCTCTTGACGCCATTAAAATCCTATTTAGTGAACAACTCCTCTTAGAGAGATCTTTCCATAGAAGCTAAAGCTAAGTGTAGTTGTAAACTTGTAATTGAATAGAACTGTCTATAATTTAGATCTGTATACCAATCTTTTGAAGAAATTTTTGCTGATAGTCATAACATGCTATTGGTGTCTAGTAACAACGGGAGATGCCTCCTTGTGGCTACCACTTATATATATATATATATATATATATATATATATATAAGAAACTGCAGTACGAAAACTTAAATTTGTATGAAGCTATGTGGACAATGTTGTTACTTCTCATTCTATCGGTCTAGGTGCTCTCTGCTTGTGGACCACGTACACTAGCCGTTTGCTTAGTTAGCTGAAGTCATTTCTCTCTTTCTTTGGGTTACAAGGTCAATTATTTTATGTACTAATGTTATGTATCATGTTATTATTATTCTTTTATAGTTTTATGCCTGCCACATTTGAGAAGGCCAGTTTTCGTGCAACTAAAAGGATCATATTTTATGGTGTTCACATATTTTAATTAGTCTGTTACGTTATTTCCCCCCAAAATGAATGAAGCTGTATATATCTAATTGTTTTCAGATCTTATGATGCGAGTCTCATGTGTTAGGCACCTAAATTTAAATTAAATTTATTGATTTGTTTAAATTTTCTTTTCAATGATACACATAGAATAATGTGTGATTCTTATAAACGGTTCTACCTTATCGTTGATGTGTTACTTGCTTATTATTTAATACACATGAGAAAAATAATTTCAATACGTTAAGGATCTGTTTGGCCGCCGACACATGCATGTGCTGAATGTGTGTTCGCAAATGCCTAGTAGTTTGCTTTGCCTTGTATTACGAAGATAGTTGTTTTATTTTATTTTATTGTGTTTGCATTTTGCCTCTTAAAGTCATGTTGAAGAGGGTTTAATGGTTGTGGGGACCAAGCCTCTTTGCATTTACAACTCATTTTCTGAGTAAACTTTCTTCATCATGCCCTTACAGCAGAAAGGTGCTACATTTATGTCTTGGTGGGTTGTTGCTTATCAAAAGACAGCACACAAGCACATGGACACTGCCATCCCCTTTTACTTATCCGTTTGGAAAAATTAGATTTCTTGGTAAATTTGGTCAAATAAAATGTCACTCTCATTCCCATTTAAATGTTGATTTAAACCTCTCTTCCTAACTCCACTTCACACTTTAAATTAATGGCAAGTTCTCTCAAACCCCCGTTTCAAGATAAATCTGAGCTTGACAATAGAGTAACATTAATTTTTTATATTGGGATTTTTTTAAACCCAAGATGAATATTATTATTAAAAAAAATTGTTTACGGTGATTAACACTCGTGTTTTGGTCAATGTTGTCATTTCAATTTTCCTCACTTCTTTGTCCTTGCTAAAAAGCAAAAAGTAGACCATAATGGGATTCAGCTGTGTTCCCTTTACAGTCTTTGGTGCATGAAGACATGCTGAGAAGCTTCTAATACGAATTTTATATTCTGTATTGCTTTTTTGTTAGTTTGCTACTAGTGCAAGTTCAGTATCGCAGCCAAGAAATCAGGAGGTACTTCACAACTCACAAGATTCTTGGCTCTCTGAACATCCTAACCCTTCATTCCTGTCATTAACTGCATTTGTTCAAACACAATAAATACCAGATTTTTCAAATCCTGACACTTTACAACATATAACATTTCCACACCAATGCGGTGCCGCCTATAAGGGTCTTTTCTTGCATCTATAACCCAGCAACGGCCATATTTATCAGCCTGCAAACATGTTCAAGTCATGGAGCAAGAAGAACAAGATCAAAGCTCTATTCAAATTGGATTTTCAGGCAACTCAGGTGAGTAAGACAAACACAAGAACAAATCCTCAGAGTTTAGTTACTAAATCTAAAAATAGGGTCTGGCCTAGCTGTTATAATTGTAAGTTTTAACACGTTGCACAAAAAGTTTGAAATTTGCACAGTATGGCATATTTGTTTAGTTAGAAGAGTTTGGCAGTTTGTGTAGTGAGGGGAATTATCATTATACACAAACCAATGTGCAGATTCTGCAGGCTGTTATTGACCTTGTTCTGTGTCTCCTTGTTTTATCAGGTGCCAAAGATGAAAAAGAATGCAATAATGGTGTCTTTGGTGCCAGATGATGTTGGGAAGCCAACAGTGAAACTAGAGAAAACCGCTGTCCAAGATGGGACCTGCTCATGGGAGAATCCAGTTTTTGAATCAGTTAAACTTGTTAGGGATTCAAAATCAGGAAAAATTCATGAGAAAATCTACCATTTCATTGTTTCGACTGTAAGCATTATTTGTAATTCACACTGTCCTTTACTCAATTAGGATGTTGGTTTCAAAGTCTAATCTTTGTGGGCTCTTGCAGGGCTCTTCAAAATCTGGCTTTCTTGGGGAAGCCTCAATTGATTTTGCGGATTTTGTTGCAGAAACTGAGCCAATGACTATTTCTCTACCTCTAAAGTTTGCCAATTCGGGCATAGTTTTACATGTTAGTTCTCTTTATTATCTCCTTCCCTACCTTGCTTCTTGTCTCACTCTCAATTCTGAACAAGCACTTTCACATCATTCATCTCTTAATCGTTAGCATGTCATAAGAATTTAAGCTTTTTAGGAGTTTTGTTTCCTTTCATACTAAAAACTTAAAAAGAATACTTCTCTCTTAATTTCTCACATAAGAATTGTTGAACGTTGAGACAGGTGACTATTCAGAATGTGGAAGGATATGCTGCTGAAAGGTGAAAATGAACCATAACTCCCTGTTAATTTAAATATTACAAATTTCCCCATGTTTCTATTATCTTATTTCTCTCCAATATGATCTCTCAACCTTATACCTGAATTCCAGAAATGGGGAAGATAATGAAGCTGAGGGACTTTGCAGTGAAGGAAGCTTGAAACACCAGCTGAGCTATGGCAGTACGGATCATGAAAGTTATAATGTTGATGAAGTATGGTCTTATAAGATACCTTTATATGATTAAAAATTCTATTTACACAGTTGAAACTTCTGAAGAGGATGAGTTATGCTAAGAAATAACTCATTTATAGACTGATAGTTACATTAGATTTTATTATTATCTTATAGAATGGGCACACGGCAAGGACCAGATCTGAGTATTCTGAACAAGATGCATCCAATGGCATCAGTGCTGTGGCAGCTTCATGGGAGGATCCGTATAGCTTCAGACAAAATACAATTCCATCAAGAGTAACTGTTAAGGCCATTGCAACAGAAACCCAAGTGCATAAGAGGTCAAATACAAACTGGTCCACTGGTTCAGCATCAGATGGAAGTTTAGGTGACTGGACTAACAACCTGGAAGATAGTCTTCCAAGAGAAACATTACAAGAGCCTTCGAATAATTCCACTGATAGCCTCAAAAGTGAAATTGCTTCTTTGAAGAGGCAGGCAGAAGTATCAGAAATAGAGTTGCTATCACTTCGAAGGCAGGTAGAAAAAGAAAGCAATAGGGGACAGAATTTGTCAAGACAAATAATCAGTCTCAGAGAGGAGAGAGATTTGCTCAAAACCAAGTATGAGCAACTCAAGTCTCAGCAGAATTTCAACAATGAGAGCAAAACCACAAAAACCTTGAAGTCCGAGATTGAAGATACAAGGCTTCAGTTAGAGGCAATAAAGGATGAGCTTGTTTATGAAAAAGATATGAAGGCCAATCTCCAATTGCAATTGCGGAAGACTCAAAACTCAAACTCTGAATTACTTTTGGCTGTGACAGACCTTGAAGCAATGCTGGAACAAAAGAATAATGAAATATTGGATCTGTCTACCAATATAAAATCCCAGAAGATTACTAAAGAGCATGATGATGCCACAGAATTAGATCTCTTGAGGCAAAAAATTGCAGACCAGGATGATGAAATCGACAATTACTACAAGCAACATGAAGAGCTAAGTGAGCAAATAAAAGAACTCACCTTGGAGTATGATTTTCTTAAGAAGGAAAATGTGGATATCTCTTTGAGGTTAAAGCAAGATGAAGCACAACACATCAAGTTACAGAATGAACATTCGTCTTCTTTGGTTACAATACAACAACTTGAATCCAAATTAGAGAGATTAGAAGAAAAGCTAAAGGTGCAGGAAGATGAATTTTCAGCATCTCTGGTCTGCATCAAGGAACTTGAAAGTGAAGTCAAGTCTTTGGAGACAGAACTGAAACTACAGGCAGAGAAATTTGAAGAAGATCTCCAAGCTATGCAATGTGCAAAAACTGAGCAGGAACAACGGGCCATCCAAGCAGAAGAGGCCTTGAGAAAGACAAGACACAATAATGCTGTCGCATCTGAGCGTTTCCAGGAGGAATATAGTTTGCTTTCTGTTGAAATGTCACAAAAAGTTGAGGAAAATGAAAAGATTACTATTAAAGCAGTTGCAGAAGCTGATGAATTGCGGCACCAGAACAAACTTATAGAAGAAATGCTCCATAAATGCAATGAAGAGCTCAGGCTTATCACAGATCAGAATGAATTGAAAATGAAAGAGCTTTTGAACCAAATAGATTCTAAAGCCAAAACAATAGAACAAATGTCACAAGAACTAGAAGTTAAGTCGAAAAAACTTGAGGATGCACAAAGGCAAAAGGATGAAAAGGATGCTTCATTTTCAAAGCAAATTCAAATGCTGGGATCTCAAATTAAGACGTTGATGACAGATAGTGCATTGTCTGAAACCAATCTAACAAAGAACACGACTGAGACCCAGAAAGGACAACGACTTATGACATCAAATGATGAGGAGAAGATGCTTGGAACCCTACTGTCAGAAGTAGAAACCTTTAAGAATCAGCACAATGAAATAAAACAAAGTTTGAGCAAAGAACAAGTGGAGAAAGAAAATATGAAGAAACAGATATCTCAATTAGAAGGAGATCTGAAGAAGAAGGAAGCAGAGTTAAGTGCTATGGAAAAGAAGCTCAAGAATAACAAAGGACGTGTTGCAAATGAGAGTGCTGCGCCTCCTTCTGCTAAGGCACATATGAAGAAGTTAAAATCCGAAATGCATAAGGTAATTGTTCAGCTGTCATATTTAAAATCAGAGATGAAAAACATAAATATTGCTGTTGCATATTAGGACGGTTACATGGTAACATCACTTCGCTATGGCTTATGTGCACTACATAAAAAATAGAAATAAGTAATAATGATAAATCCGTAATGCAGCATCCAAACTCAGTGAGGATGGTGATGCAGCATAGTTTAACATTCTCTGTGTGTTTCAGAAAATCTATATTTTTTTGGTCATTTATGCAACTATTAAACATTTAGCAGAGTTTCAAATAACATATGCCTGAAAACCAATTCTTAAGGAACTAGATACACAATGCTTAATTTTGTACAAAAGCAAGCCCAATTTAAAACCAGTTATGGAGCTTTAGTTGAGAAAAAGTGAAATTTTCTGGTCCATGAATCATGATACAACTATACATAACAAGGTCAACAAACAGAAAATCTCAAACTTAAAATGGTGCTAAAAGAAAATGTCTGATCAAGGTTTAACTTTAGGTTTGCTTTGCATACATTAGTTGATCTTGATGCTCTAGAATAACTCAAGACTGTTGTATTTGTAACATGAAAAGGGAACGGATGCTGCAAACTCTGCTGTTAGCAAGCCTGAAGGAGGAACAGTTGGCAAATCAGCTGGAAGGTAAAATCAAATTCATTTCTTGCCTTCTGAATCTCTCGTTTCCTCAAACATAATCACGAATCTTTGTAATATAAAATTGGTGCCACAGGCGTCAAATTTGTTGTTATGTCACACATCTCATCTAAGAACTAAATGCTATTATTTTGTCTCTTTACTCTGACAGTGAGGGCCATACAAATGAATTTTTGAATGAAGTTGCACAGCTAAAGGAAAGGAACAAGATTATGGAAAGCGAGCTGAAAGACATGGAAGAAAGATATTCAGAGATTAGTCTGAAATTTGCAGAGGTAGAGGGAGAAAGACAACAGCTTGTTATGGCTCTACGCAATCTCAAGAATGGTAAAAAGAACTAGAATTCTTTGCGGGTGTTGTGCCTCATAGAAAACATACATGAGTGGTGAAGGAGGCAGGCTATCATCATCACCAGTATGGAGGAAACAAATTTAACAAGTACTTTGCAGTTTGCACTTAAGTTGGGACATATATCCTGTACATCTACTAACAGTTTCACCTCATCCAAATTTTATCTGGGCCTTTTGGTCCATCCAATATTCTTGCCGTATGATAAGTTGGCAAGTGAGCCAGGGGTATGATGCTGTAGCCTCATAAAGGCCATGTAGCCAATGATTTTTATCATCAGTTTGACATTTTTGGTATGCAATGTAACATGCATAAATTATATGATGATCGGAAGAAACGGTTTTTGATTGAGAGTGTGGATAGAATAAAGAAAAACAGGCTAATGAGTATAATCAACTGTCAGGTTACCTTGATTAATGTTTTCAGAAGCTATAATTGGAAGCTAATTTCAGGAGTTTATATTCTTTTGTTAAGTTATTGAAAAACTACTTAAGCAGTTTGGTTCTTGCTAAAAGTAAAACACTACTTGAGTGTTGATAAAAATGACAAGTACAATGTGTGATTTTTCAGTACCATTTTTGACAATACCAAAATGTCACTAATGAATAATTTTGACAAAAAATTAAAAGTAGAAACAACTGTTTAGAGTGTGTTGGAAAAGCCAGCTGGTGGGGACAAGGAATTTTCCAACTTTGTTGCCATCTGTTTATTCGTTTCTTCACCTTGCTTATTATCTCAATATAAGTTCCAACGAATCATTACCATAAACGAATTTAGAGAGAACTAATCTTGAAGATTCACGACATGGATTGTAGCCTGATTTCTCACAAAGCCTCAAAGAGTCAAAGTTCGGTAGTCCTCAATAATGGTGAAAAGAGGCCCACCATTCAGGAGTGTATGAACATAGAAGTCCCATAATAGACTTGTGCTGTTACCTACCATTGATGCCTGAATAAAGAAAATAAAAGAAGCAAGGGTAACTAGGAAATATTTTTTCATCATGTGCTCCTTCCCTTAGAATTTTGACATTGGCATATATGGGCATGGTCATTTTTTTTTTCTTTTCTAATTTTCATTTTTTTAAAACTAAAAAATCAGAGAGAACTGTATAATTAATGGTGATAACAATTAAGGGAGAAGGTGTAACAAGAGTACCGAAATTTTGCTCAAGTGTCCACAATTATTTATACGATTAACACCAGAAAAGGAATAAACTAGACACTTCTATTTACGTATCATAACCAAAGTTGATGAATATCATAATTATTTGTGTGTATTAGTTGTCAATAAATAGTAAAGAAAAAGATTATTTATGTTGAGCTTTCCTCTCCTTCCAAAGAGCCAGGGACACTTGTATAGTGCCATCTTTGAAAAGGACACTATATGTGTGTAAATACTCACATTTGGATGAATCATCATCGTTACTCGAAGGGGACCACTTTCTATATCTAGCACTCATCATAATCAGCATGTTCAAGACGACGAGAAGAGTTTTGTTAACGAGGCCACGTTCGCTAAACTACTCAACACGTGTCAAATGATAGAGACGTGTCGGTTATGTCACACATGTCTCCATTTATGAGATGCCACGTGTGGCATAGAATGTCGTGGCCTTCTCCATATAACGTAATACAATTAAGCCTTTGATTTGCGTGGCAATTATCATTAACGAGCAAGCAGTTACTTTTCTTTTCTGTTTTCAATCATGGATTCAAGAGTAGTTCAAAGTGTAGTGCATGAGAACAATGAACATTACCCCCACATTGTTGCCTCAGAGCAAGGTATATATGAATCACATTTGGAAGCAACCAGTTGTATTATATTTGAAGGCATCTTCACTAATGTTCCTATGATGTTTTTTCTTTTCTTTGAATAATTTTCTTTGATTCTTTTTCTACTTCAAATTTTTGGATATAATGACACAAGGTGCAGAAGAAGACCACTTTGATCATGAGAAGAAGTCTGTTCTGAATAAGGTCAAGGCAAAGGCTAAGAAAATTAAGGACACGATTAAGAAGCATGGCCATCAAGTGCTTGATCGTGGTCATGAGTATAACAATGAAGATCAGCATATCCTTGATGATCATGACTTAGACGAGGATGATGAAATGGCTGAAGACCCACAAGTTCATAAAACACCAACTATGTTGTTTTCTAAATCATCTGCAATTAGAGGATGAGTATTAGTTCTCCATAAAGTGAAATAAGATCCGGGGTTCAAACACCTTTTCAGATCATTATGATTAAATTTAATTTTAGTCCGTTAATTTTTTATTTTTCTTCTATTGATTATGATCTTCATCAATTTTAAATTTCTTAAAAACAATTCCTGTTATCATTCAACAATAACGTGACATATGGTGACTATTATGAGATAACATATGATTTAACATCCCGTTCCTCCACCACTGAAATCATATACTTTTTAATTATCGAGAAAACCTGAATACTCTCTTTCTGAATCCAATCTTTCTGAATCCAAAAAATAGCTTTCAGAGATCTTTCTTCCTTTTAAAAGATAAATGAACGGAACAATCAACCTACTGATTTTGGAAGACTCAAATGATTCTTCTAATGTATAATTTTTGGGTCCAATGGAATTCATAGATATAGTAACAAGTCTTTGTCAACTAACTAGGGATTATGTTTGAATTTGAATGCATGTCACGTTACCAATAAGTGATATCAAGAACTATTTTCATAAATCTTAAAATCTATGAGGAGTAAAATCAATTGGAGGAGTAAAATAAAAATTAATAGGATAAAAAAATATCACTAAAAATTATTACCTTAGAATTTGACATTTACTCGTCATAGATACTTTTCTAATTTTTTCTTCAACACAGAAGGAACTCAGAAACATTTAAAAAAAAAAAATTAAAACCGTTTAATAACGGGAATTTACTAATAATAAAAATAAATCTGATTTAAGTTGGATTATGTGCTTGAATGTTGTGCAGTTCATGACAGTGAAGATGTTAAAACGGCTACACCTACATCTGAGCAAGTCGAAAATTTGGGGAAGTCAGGAATTGATTCTGGAGGCACAACAGGTACAACAGTTATGGGAGAAGAACCCCGTCATGATGCACTACTTGGAAGTGTTTCTTCAACTACTGAAATTGATCAAAACACAGCCACTGACTCAGCCAAAACATTTTCTGTGGAAGAGAAGGCAGGGCAACCAAAGGACAATTTGGAGAAGTCAATAGGCTTGGACTTGGAGAAAGAGCCTAACCCTCCAGGAAGTAGACCTGAGGCATATCCCCTAACCAATTATCAAAGCAAAATCACTGATCCAAGTGTGATAGGTAAGTAAGACAATTGAACAAAGTTGTATAGCTCCATTTTGTGCTATGGACTTTTTGCATTATGCATTAATATTAGTGTACCTTTTAAAAGATTTGATGGTTAAATTGATTAAGTCGGATTTGACTGCCCGTTAATTTCAAATTCCATATTTTACTACATACATGCATGTGTTCAAATTCCATATTTCACTGTTGTAATTCTGCGATTAATTTTTTGGAGTTGAATTTTTTAACTGTCCATTCAACAATACCATCTATTTTATTTTCAAATTATACCTTTAAATGTGTTCATGCTTAATGATATTTATGTACCATGGTCTATGTGATTAAGATTTTCATCTGTGGTGGCTTACAGGAAAGGATGAAATAGAAAAAATCACACCAGTTGAGGAATCTTTTGCGAAAATGAATGTGCATGATGTGCCAAAACCTACTCCAGAACCAAATATCCAGCCAACTGTTGTTGATTCTGAATACCCTCCTGTTGGAAACCATGATCAGTTTGTGCCACACCTCTCTGCTGAAACACAAACTCAGTATCCTTCTGCTGAAAGTCATGATCAGTTCAATCAGAAAACAAAATCCACAAATATCAACAGAAACCTGGAAAATCCCACAGAAACTGGACAAACTTTCAACACCATCACAACCACAGTTGAAGAAAAACCACTCTATGAAGCAAAGATTGATGAAGTTGTCTCTCCTAAAGATGTCATAGCTTCTGAGGCTGGTTCAGAAGAGAAAGATGCCATAAAGGACAAGGTGGTAACAAATGAAGAGCAACAAAAAATTGGGGATGCTTCTAACATGTCTGGCTCAACTGCACAACATGGAAAGAATATTGCTCACTCTCTGACTGAGAAATTAGCTCCAGTTTATGATAAGGTTGCAGGGGTAGGAAGTGCAGTGAAGTCCAAAGTGACTGGAACTAGCACTTGTGGTGTTGTAACTGAGACAAAGAATGAGGTTTCTGTGAAGGACTATTTGGCTGAAAAGCTAAAGCCTGGTGAAGAAGACAAGGCACTTTCTGAGGTAATTTCAGAAGCTTTACATAAGAAGAAGGAAGAGCCAGTGAAAAATGAGGATGGAAACTTGGATGGCGGTGAAGAGAGCAGTGTGAAGAGTCCAGGAAAAGGTGTGGTTGGCAAGCTTAAGGGTGTTGTTGGCTCTTGGTTTGGCAATGCTGAGGAAAAAGGTGAATGAGGTTTTCGCTAAGTACATTTTTCAAAATGATGTGTTATGTATATGTAAAATTCTGATTTTGAGTTTGCTGTTGTTATGGTTGCAGGAGGTGAAGATTTATCCAAGAATACAAATTCTGGTGCA
Organism: Glycine tomentella; assembly: GCA_007407185.1. Lineage (NCBI taxonomy): Eukaryota > Viridiplantae > Streptophyta > Magnoliopsida > Fabales > Fabaceae > Glycine > Glycine tomentella. Next base: position 468,036 of record PYAF01001256.1, read on the forward strand.
GAAGTGGAACAGGTTCACCAGGTTGTAGGTGAAATCAAGAGTAGTCCAATTGAAGAACAAGGGACTGGCTGAATTTCTTCATGGACATTGGATAATACATGTGTGCTGTGCTTTCCTTACTTGTGATTATATATCTGTATATGCTGGATTCATGTGTAAATTATGATATGTTTGTGTAGATGTGGAATTTACATTATGATATTGTTGTACTGGAGCCGAGAATGAGACTTGGTTATTATAAGGTTAAATGTAAAAAACAGTGACAATATATAATTGTTTTCTGTGATTGTATTTTACTTGATTCAATGTCCCATGTGTATTTTTCTTTTTCCATTTCATTTTTTTTGGCATTTGTTTCAACAAACCAATAAGAAATAAAATCCATTGTATTTATCTTTGAAATCACGACCCTCTACAACTAATTATGAAAGATTTTAACTAAAAAAATATATTTACAAGTTAAAAATTATTATTCATGACATACAAAATCTATTGGATTTATTTTAACTGTACCCACACACTATCTGATTCTGGAAATCAAATCAAAGGATGAATTCTTACTTTTGAGATGGAGTGCATGTGTAGTGTTATCTTCTACCTTTATTTATAAGATGTAGTAAAAAAATATTTCTTATTATAAGATTTTATTTTATCTATTTTGTGCATTAATTATTTTTAATTAAAATATTCTAAATTATCTCTTTTCTTTTATATGAAGATTGGAGAAGATGAATAGATTTTCAATTAAATTAAGGATAATTATTATAATATAATGTTAATAACTAAGTTAACTAACTTTTTTAATATGCATAAATTAGTTAATTATATCTTATAACTAGTGGTGGATGGAGTATTATTTTTATATTTTAAAATGATAATTTATAAAAGTATAAAAATTAATTGATGTTTTGTTTTATTTAAAAACATTGTTATAATTTTTTTTAAGAAATAAAAAAAATAAAGATAATCTTCTTGAAAGCCCAAACCCAAAAGAATTTAAAAATACAAGTTAATGAAACGATGCGTTATGAATAACGTTTCTTCTTTTTCCTTCCTCCACCTTGTTAGGGTTTAGCAGAGTCGGCATTTTTGTTTACTTCACACCAAACACAATGAATTTGGCTTTCATATAACGCCATTCCTCGAGTCCCCAAACATTGTTTCGACAAATACTTCAAAATATCGTCCGACCACGGTACGCTATTTTGCCCCTTCATGCTTTTCTCGTTTCTCTTCTAGATTCTATTCGTTTCGCGAAACTTGGTTTTCGATTCGATGAATATCCATCGACACGTTAGCACAGTGGGATTCTGGAAGCTTCCACTGCAAGGAAACGCGATTCTACCATTAGCCAAATCGCGGTTGTTAGGCATTTTTCAGAGATGATGGGTTCGAATTCTAACCATGAATTCAATAACCCTTTTAGGTTCAAAGAGGGTCCATAAATTTTCCCATTCTTTGATTATTTTGCGGAGATTATGTAACCATCCGTTTGATGGGTTCGAATTAATTGAGGAGCCTTTGAAAAAACTAGGTTTAGATTATGATTCCACTGTGGATGAAAGGCTCCATTTGAACGAGGATTGGGGTTTTAAGCAAAAGCAATTCTCACTTAGAAAAGGATTCTTAGAAACTGTTAAGTTAGATGCTAAGAGGGTCCTTGAGGTTCTCCGGCAAGATGGTCCCGGTCTCGATGCGAGGTTGGTTTTAGGTGAGTTGCATGTAAGGCCATCAGGGCTTCTTGTGAGGGAGGTTCTCTTTGGCATTTTGAAGAACATAAATTGTGAGAATAAGACTAGGTGTGCGAAGCTAGCATATAAGTTTTTTATGTGGTGCAGTCAGCAAGAGGGTTACCAGCACACTGTGAATGCGTATCACCTAGTTATGAGCATATATGCCGAGTGCGAGGAGTTTAAGGCATTGTGGAGGTTGGTTGATGAGATGATTGAGAAAGGGCTTCCGGCTACTGCTCGTACTTTCAATATATTGATCCGTACTTGTGGTGAGGCAGGATTGGCTAAGAATTTGGTGGAGAGGTTCATAAAATCAAAGACGTTTAACTTCAGGCCTTTTAAGCACTCCTACAATGCAATCCTGCATGGTCTTCTTGTTTTAAACCAGTACAAGTTGATTGAGTGGGTTTATCAACAGATGTTGCTTGATGGATTTCATTCAGATATTTTAACTTATAATATTGTCATGTATGCCAAGTACAGACTAGGAAAGTTGGATCAGTTTCACAGACTGCTTGATGAGATGGGTAGAAATGGATTTTCTCCAGATTTTCACACCTTCAATATTCTTCTTCATGTTCTCGGCAAGGGGGACAAACCGCTTGCAGCTCTCAATCTTTTAAATCACATGAGAGAAATGGGTATAGAACCAACTGTGCTTCATTTCACTACATTGATGGATGGACTCAGCAGAGCTGGGAATCTGGATGCTTGCAAATATTTTTTTGATGAAATGATAGAGAATGGATGCATGCCAGATGTGGTGGCTTACACTGTAATGATAACAGGACATGTAGTGGCTGGTGAGATTGAGAAAGCACTGGAAATGTATCAAGATATGATTTCTAGAGAACAAGTTCCAAATGTTTTTACATACAATTCAATAATTCGGGGATTATGTATGGCAGGAAAATTTGATGAAGCGTGCTCAATGCTCAAGGAAATGGAGACCAAAGGTTGTAGTCCAAATTCTGTTGTCTATAATACATT
>PYAF01001256.1:470858-482051 GCA_007407185.1 Glycine tomentella
CAAGTTCCAAATGTTTTTACATACAATTCAATAATTCGGGGATTATGTATGGCAGGAAAATTTGATGAAGCGTGCTCAATGCTCAAGGAAATGGAGACCAAAGGTTGTAGTCCAAATTCTGTTGTCTATAATACATTAGCGAGTTGTTTGAGGAAAGCTGGAAAGACTGCGGATGCTCATGAAGTGATAAGACAGATGATGGAGAAAGGGAAGTATGCCGACATACATTCAAGATTCAAAGGACATAAGGCTTAGTATCTATTAACTTATAGGCATCAACTTTTGATCTGGTTAACTGAGACCAATGACCTGCTGTTTGTTCAGCTGATTAGAAGCTGGAGAAATGAAGTATGTAGTCCCCCCCCTATATATACATGTCTTTCTTCACTTATTTCTACTCTAAGTAACTGACATGTGAACCTGTATGCTCATTTTTTCATAATATATGACTGATATTTTTTGACAATTATTTTAGGCTATGCTCCTTTTGCTTCATATCTGCTTGCATTTGTCAGGAATAAGGTGCTTCAATTGTCTTTGTTTCTTTCTTTATAGTGTAAAATTATGCACTTTTGGTAGTAACTAGTTTTTGTTTGAGCTTATGTAATCTAAATTATAACTGGAGTTATGTAAACTAATTCTTTGGCTTTTGCTATAACAATTCATAACTTATGAAGTGTATATAAAGGATTTATAAACTGGATGCTTGACATTCTATTGATTAAATTGGTTAATCCCATAATCCCTTTCTTCTTTTGATATTGAAAGTGGCATCATTTTCAATGTTATTGATTATTGTTTTATATCAGCTGAAATTTATATCTTTTCATTCATGATTTTGAGATTAAATTTATTATTTATAATTAAAATCTTCTTTTAATTTCTGAGTTGTAAAATTAAGTCTCCCGGTTCATTGGTGTATTTCCACAAATTCAGAGCAAGGAACAGCAGCTTATAGAAATTGCAAACAATAGCCAGAGATGCAGTAATTTCTTGTGTTGCTTTCTGCTCACATGCTTAAGTTGGTTGCTTTTCTGTGGCTTTAGAGACAGCCATTTAATTTGCTGCCACATTCCAGATGAAGATTGGAAAGCTTATCCCCTTTTATTGTCAGGTTATTGTTATGGTTCATTTGTTGGCTTGATATTTTATACTGTGTTCATGCATGACAGGCATATCTGTCATTATGCAGAATGGGAGTGCCAAGTCCAAACAGTTAGCTTAGGATGCTATGCACTAATGCAAATTTCACCTTGCATGAGATATTTTTTATTTTTCTTGCAGATTCCTTTGCTGTTAGGCATATTGAAGTTTATAACTTCATAGTAGATAACAACTCTTCTTGGCCTAAAAACACTATCATCTGTATAATCAAATGGCATTGAAGATAAAGTACATGATTACATGTTTATTTTTCGCTTTTTTTGAATTCCACTTTCCAAAGTGGTAGCTACTCGTTAGTGTTGCTATAATTGTTGACAACTAATTGCAATTGCTTTTGTTGTTTACCAATTTCCATCTTTTTTCATTAGAAAATTTTCCTAGTTAGGAACCACAAATATCAGATTCAATTGTTTTTTTTTCCAAGGGCTCCTCCCCTTCAATCTCCTACGTACAAATTTTGGCTTAATTTTCTCTGGTTTGCCATGCTAAGTGATTCTTACGTAGGCCACTTTAGTGCAGTGTTTCATGTACATAGTCTCAAGTCTTTCCAAACTTTTTTAAGATAATTTGAATGGGACACAAATTGCACAAAAAGCTGGCGAATTATCTGTACTTTTGAGTGTACCACTTTTTTACTGATGAGAATTGAACTTAATTAGCTTCAACATCTTCTGGTCAACCCAATTTATAAAAAAGAATAGCTTATTCCTCACTCACCCCTAAGGCTCTTTTTTCATACCCCCTCCCTTTTTAACTATTAGTATTATTAGGTTTATTTTTGAAACTGCACTCACAAAAATTATAACTTTGTTCTTGCAGTTAAACATTATACAGGATAATACGGCTTTCATAGGATTGAGGTTATTTATTTTTTCTGCTGATGGGATTGGTGACTCAGAATCCTGAACGTTAGTATGTACATTCATCGTCCAGGTCCAGGGGCTCACGTATCTGCCTTTGTATTATTCTTTTTTTTTTTTTTTTTTTTTTTTTTTTTTTTTTTTTTTTTTTTTTTTTTTTTTTTTTTTTTTTTTTTTTTTTTTTTTTTTTTTTTTTTTTTTTTTTTACCATTATTCTTGATTGAATTGGTCAGTTACAAATGAACAGATTATTACATACTTGTCGTTTGGGATGCCTATACTTACAGTCAAGATACAATAGCCTGACAGACAATTGATCATGCAATTTTTTTTGGGTACTATATGTCCCTAGGGGCTAGGACCCATGGAGGAAGAATAAAAATTCAATGTTTCATAGTTGGGTGTTGAACCCTACTGCGAAGCAAGAACCCTTGAAACTTTTGATCTTACTTTTCTCATCCAGGAAAACACACTTTAAATTCCCGAAAATAGTGTGGCAAATGAGTAGTTATATGTCTCAAATTTATAATTTATGTACTCTGAATTAGTAAAAAATTGTAAGATATATGAGAACATGAAAAAAAAAAAAAGTATAGAAAAACCGGAGTTTCTATATAAAACTGCAGTTAAAAATTTAAAAATCTAGTGGCCATGTTGAATCTATATCTTCAACGGATTAGGTTTACTGAGCTTATTGCACTTTTCTTGAAACATGCGCGTAAGACAACCGATGCTGCAATAATACGTTCATCAAAGTAGTTCAAATCCAAATAAATTACTCTTTCTATTAAGCATTCCAACAGATACCCTGTTTTCTGAGATTTGATGGCGCTGATGCCACTTTTGTAAGAGAGAATTCCATTCACAGCTGAAATGGTCAGGTTCGTCGGATGTCTGTGACTACCTTCTTCCGCATGAGTCATGCCTAAGTTCGTTGTTGCCATATTTTAAACATCGAAAGTCATTTGATTCATAATGTTCATAACATTGACCATGCTTAGGAGTAGGTGGAATTTACGATTCACTCTTTTTTTCGATGATTACGATTCACTCTATTGCTTCACATAAAACCCTTTATTCCCCCCTCCCACCCTCTATCTTTCTTCAGTCTTGTACTCATGATATTTTTTATCACCACACAGAATTTATCAATCTTCGCTAGTAGTTATATCACTAGCTAGTCTCCAACTATTTTGGGGTTCTCACTGTTTGCTCACATGTTGAGCATGATGTCAGTAAGTACAATTTGTTGAGGTGGCACTTGTTGCATAAAGATGCAGAGGACATACAAATTATTGGAACAGTCGTGAGTTGTTTTTGTTTTTCTTATTTTCAGTAATTACGTACGAAAAAAATTAGTAACTAGCTAAATGGTTGCAGAATTTAAGGGTAGAACAGTCATAAAATTTAGTATACTTCCGGCTCATTGTTTACCGTGTGTACAACCAAACTAACCAAATGATTCAATAAATGATTAACAAAAATGTTTTGCTCATCAAAGAATCTTGTGCGTTTGAGTTATCTATCTCTCAGAACTCAGAAGAATGATTTGAAAACCATTTTTTGTCTTCACTCATTCTTTAATCAGAAGGATTTACACTATACCATTTCTTTTTTGCCTTCTACTTCTACACACTCCTGCTACAATTTACAAGCATGAGCAGAAGGCATAGATATCATTCCACTCAGAAAAGTCATTGAACCAAGAAAACTTTTCATTATTCATAAATCATATGAACAATTTGCATCTTATATCTGTGTAGTAAAATATTAAAAGAAGGGGGAAGAATTTGAAAAATATGATGACAAGCTTTTCCTATCTATTGTAAACTAAGGACGCAAAATTGTGATTGGGGCACCCTCTCTTCCCACAACTGAAATGAAGAATAGTGAATTATGTGGTGGGCACGTATGTGATCTTCTTCCAAGTACATCATTATAGTTTTTTTTAATCTGTTACATAATTTTTATATGCAAGAATTTCCTGCACATTTTATTTTAAATTCTATAGAAACAAGTTTATTGTGGATTTTGATTCTCATTTCTCAAATAACACTGTCATATATAGTTAGTTTTCTGCAAAAAATTTCTGCAACAAATATATATATATATATATATATATATATATATATAGTAATTTTTGTTCCAACGATCATTCTGCGGAAAATTGAGATTTTTGGGGAAATTTTCTTCAGATTTTCATGGTAAACAGTGCTATAGATTTTACATCCACGGGTGATTTTCTGATGAATTTAAAATTTACAGAAAATTTTGCTGGTAGTGTGGCTAGAAGAAGATTGGTGTGGCAGATAGGCATATAGCTTCGGTGTTGTACTTCAAACCGTACAAATTCGGTTCTATTTCAGTCTATGCAAACCGTACAAGTATTTATATTAATGGTGCGTTTCCTAGCTCGTGCAAAACAAGTGTGCCAGAACTGTACGCAACTCACTTGAGGAACAGTGGTTAAAATGTCTCAGAATTTTAAAAAATATTTGGCAAAATGCCATGCTGTCCAAATATTTTGTCAAAGTGCCACGACAGCTAATTCGTTGGCCAGCCGGACAAATAAAGTAATGACACGTGGCGATAAGAGGTTGGATGTACTGGGCGGGTAGGCGCCACACATAGTTTGCTATGGGAGGCAGTGAATTCTATCGTGCTAGCATGGCAGGGACCACACCTAATTCGCTAGTGGGCCCAGTGAACTATGTCACACTGGCCCACTATTTAAGCAACATACGACACGTGGCAGACATGCACAAAAGGCGCGGTGTGAATGTAAACTTCGGAAGGCCATAACTTTTGACTGGGATGTCCGATCGAGGCGAAACCGGTGGTCACGCACTCGAAATTGAGAGGAGAAGCCGCTGACAAGTTCCTTAAGGCCAAAAAATTTTTCCAAAAGAGGTCTCTAAGTGCCTCAAAATTGCGATTTAATCTTCAAAGCCCAAAAAAACTTCTTGTTTTTTAATTTTTTTATCTATTCAATTAGTGAATTGCAAGTTATTTTATATTTATCTAATTACTTCTCTTAATTTTGAGCGTTTTGACATAAAATACGCCTCCATCGGACATTGCCATGAACAGTCAATTTCGAGCGCGTATTTTATGTCTGTTCATAGCAATGTCCGATGGAGGCGTATTTTATGTCAAAACGCTCGAAATTAAGAGAAGTAATTAGATAAATAAAAAATAACTTGCAATTCACTAATTGAATAAATAAAAAATTAGAAAACAAGATTTTTTTTGGGCTTCGAAGATTAAATCGCAATTTTGAGGCACTTAGAGGCCTCTTTTGGAAAATTTTTTGGCCAAGTCTCATTCAGGAATTTGCTAGCGGCTTCTCCTCTCAATTTCGAGCGCGTGGCCACTGGTTTCGCCTCGATCGGACATCCCAGTCAAAAGTTATGGTCTTCCGAAGTTTACATTCACAAGAAGTTGCCAAGTGTCAAAACCACACGTAATTCGCTGGCCATCAAAGCAAATTATGTCTCCAATCACTGATTGCCACATGTCCTGCCCCAAAAAAGCAAATCCGGTCAGCACTTAATTCGCTGACATGTCTAGTGAATTACACCTCCATTGCATGCCTGCCACATGGCGGAAAGGCATGTCACATCAGGCCACCTAATTCGCCCAGAAGGCCAATGAATTTGCCCCCGTGGCAGGTCGACAAATTTTATGGATCGCGTGGTATTTTCCCAAATTTTTTTAAATTTCTTGGCATTTTGGCCACTGTTCCCTCACTTGACATATTGATTTTGATTGGTTTGTGTTGGGTTTTAAGTTTATAGAGCCAATATTTTTGGCAGGAACCACTAATTTGGTTCTTAATTGCAAGGATTCAAATACCATAACTAGAGGGTAATTGATGACCATTCTTTTCCCATAGAATGAAAGCTTTTTATATAATATCTGTAGTACATTATATTGTATATTCATTTAATTCAAAATTATATTATAATCATGAAAGTATATAATGTGTACGTGGTACATCATATTACTTGTTAATGGATGATCCCTAAGTTTTATTTATATAACTATATATTTACAGAAAGATCTGAAATAGATTTATATATTGCTAGAGACTTTAATTTAAGAAATGGGGTCATTAAAATAATTGTTTGAAATATAATCGAGAAATGATAATTTTCCTAGATAGAATTGAATTGAACCTTAGAAAAATTTGATTTGAAATCAATGTATTTTAGATTTTCCAGTTGTCCTAACTAAATTGGCAAGCCATCGCCAATTCATTAATTATAGCTTAAAATACAGTTCCTCTAGATTATATATATATATATATATATATATATATATTGTTGAATATTCCTCTCAATGCTATTGGGCCCAAATCCCAAGGCTGTGCCCTGGCCCATTTCCTTTTAGGGTAAATCCCTAAAAGTGAGTCTCTCTTATAAATACCCTCATTATGAGGTGAGACAGTGACGAAAGTTGCAGACTGAGAGGCAGACGCAAAGCTGCGGCTGCAGAGAAGAAGCTGAGCGAAACAGAGTGAGTGTTCTCCGGTTAGTGAACCGTCGAGGGTGAGTCTCCGAGAACTGTGAGAGTTTCTTGTTGAGAGTGTTGCTCTTCTGTTGTAGGCAAGGCTGAGAGTGACTCCGGCGAGAGGCTGTTGAGCGGTTGTAACCATTATTGTTGAATAGTGGATTGTTCTGGACTTGGTCCCGTGGGTTTTTCCTCTTGGAGGTTTTCTCCCACGTAAAGCTATTTCTGTGTGTTGTTTCTCCCTTCTCTTCTCTCGTTTACTGTTTGATTGTTTCCGCTGCATTTGTGTTGTTTTTGTTTGTGTTGGCTGCTGTGGGTTGAGTCGTGCGATTCCCCAGTGTTACGGTTGGTGAAGGAAGTTCCCAGCCGAGAAGATCCGAGTTCAGCCGAGTTGTGCCGAGTACGCGAGGTGTTGACCGGAGTGTAGCCAACGGGTTGTGGTGCCGAGCCGATCTCGCGGTGACGGATAGCAAATTCCACAACATATATATATATATGTGTGTGTGTGTGTGTGTTGCATCCAAATGTATTTCCTCGAAACTTGAAACTTGTTTCCTGATAAATATAAGGATTCTAGATGATAAATATATTTTTTTATATTTATAAATCATGAATTGAAGTTAGTTTATTTAATTGAAGAATCAACTGCATGAACAAGGCTCTTCAACTTAGCAAACCATGATGGAATTTAATTAAAACCACTATCTGAGTCGAAGAGGGATTTAATGTGGGTTTGAATGAAAGTTCACAAAATTAATTTTGAATTAAATTAATTTAAATTAAAATTGGATGTTTAATAGGGGGTAAATTTTTTATGTTTGAAAATCATGAATCTTAAGAATTATGATACTTGAGAATGAATAAGATATGTTTGATTGATGATAAATATTTTTTATAGTATTTAAATAAGTTTTCCAAAAATTCAATAATTATATCATATTTTTATCAGTTATTTTAATTATTGACTATAATAATTAATCTAATAAGAATAATATAATATTTTTACTATAATAAAAAATTTAGCTTTAAAAATAAGATTCCTACATCTTCCTATGAAAAAAATTTGTGAAAATCTCGTTAAAAAACATTCATTTAAGTTTTTTTTTTCTTGTGAATGATATTTTTTTTAAAAAAATTGATATCAAACATGAAACACAAATATTTTTAATTTAACATTCTCAATAAACTTAAAAAATTCTCTCCTACCAAACATTCCATGATTTTGAAATACTATAATTTATGTTTAGATATTATAAAAGCAAGATATTAGTAAAGTTCAACAAAAAAATTTTATCTGCACAAAAATTATTTAAAATCAGAATCATTTTTTTAACATAAAATCAAATATATGAAAATTAATTTGAAATCACGTTAATTAATATTTTAACATGATTTTAGAGAATTTAATGTGAACCTAGCTAAATACACATTGAATTGAAGTCGTGCTTCACAAATGTCTTAGGACTTGGACCATTGAGCATGTTGATTGAGAAAATATTTTCTATTTTATTTTTATTTTCTGAAAATAATTTTTAATTTTTAATATTTACAAAATATTTTTGTTTTCAATTTTTTTGCACAATACCAAATTATATTGTACAAATTAAGTTCAAAACTTGTAAAAAAAATTATCATGAATTTTGTTTTGTATAAATTATTGAAGTTTAAATATAAGTATTATATGACATATTTCATTTGGACTTTTTATGTGTATTTTGAATGTTAAAAACCTCTGAAGTTATGTTTTTATTTTTAGTTTGGTTTAGTTACATGTTTTATCTCAAATTTCAATTAATTGTGGCATTATAAGTCCTCCTCTCAACTTTACTCTCATTTGCAATTAAGTTTCTACGTAAATCTTCCGTAGGTTTTTAACAAATACAAAAGTTCTTATTCTTTCTCTGAACTGTATATAAATCCTATTGTTTAAATTGCATTGTCATGTGACTCTTATTTTGTTTATGATATTGTTGGATATTGTACTCTTAATAATAACATAATATTATAAAAGTGAAATAACATACACGTACATAATTAAGCAGTAGTGGACTAGGTAGTACGTACTTTAGTACTCCTTACTTGTCCTTATTATTGGCACACAACCCAACATAACATAGATGAGATTAAGTAAGATGGAAAGTGATTGACCAGAATCATCCGCTACTGTTCTTGAAGGCAAAAGACCATGAGTGAAGAGTATTTAGTTGTGTGTGCTGCCCAGTTGAAGCAGAGAATCCAACCCTGACCCATTCAGGAAGGACTGTGTGGAGCTCAATATCATGGGAGAGTGTCACAGATTGAGTGCCAGGATAGAAAGCAGAAACAGTGAGTCTCTTAGAGGCAGAGTTATAGCTGATGTGTGCAGTGACTGTTTTGTCATTTTACCAATCCCACCTAGCAGTTGCCTTGGAGACAGCAGAGTTGACATCGATTCCAATGTGTATATAATCTGGATCCTCCTTATCACGATTAGTGAAGGTGTCAAATTCGACAGCAACAGCTTGGTTTGATGGGAAGAGTGCAAGGTTGCTCCCAAAAGAGTTTGGAGGGATTTGAGAGTCATATGGTGCAATGAAGAAGGCAATGCCATCAGCTGGATCAAAAGAGGTTGATGAGATGGAAAAGGTAAAGTCGGTTTCAAAGCTTGCGACCCGTGTAGAGCTTTCCCAAAGGTGCAATGGAGCAGAGTATAACACTCTCCCCACACTGGTATTCACTGGGCTTGCTCCACCATCTGACTTTGTGAGTTGTATTTTACCGGAAGAAGGCTTGGCATCACCTTGGAAGATCAGATCCTTTTGGTCGTCAACAAACTTGTAAAAGCGGAAAGACACTGCATTCGTTGTGTTCCACAAAGCCATGCTAGCTAATTGATGATATATGCTTAATTGATGCAAACTCATAGCAAAACCTTCCCCTATTTATAGCAAGTAAATTAATTAATTAATTATGGGTTGTTGATGTAATACCTTCCCGTATTATTACTAGTGATTTATTTCAAGTGCATCGATTGATTGTAATATTACTAGTTTAATAAGAAATTTAATCATGATTTAAGTCATTATTAAACGGTATTAAAAAATAATATAAGATATCTAGTGCATGCAAGAACCACGTTTTAAATACAGCGATAGTTCTGTTTGGCACGTTCATAACAAGGTGGCTCGAGACATTTACAGATTTACTAGTATTTATTATCACGTGGGGACGAATGCGTCAATTTGAATATTATAGTCCTTCACTTATAGTTGCAAATAAGTTAATTCGTTAATATTTAATTTGGATTCAATATGAATATTTTGTTCAGTTTAAATTTAATTTAAATTTATGAGTAACTCGGTTCAATTTATTAGTTTGAATCATATGAATAAAATGTCAAATTTTTTATATTTTATATATTTTAAACTTTAAATTTATTAATATTTTAGATAAAATGATTATTTAACTTTAAAAATATAAAATTAAATTTATTCTATAGGATCGTTATGACTAATAAAAACATAATTATAATAAAAGTATGTATAAATAAAACATAATTGCTTATATTCAATTTTTTTATTTAAGTTCTTATCTGTAGCTTTAACTTAAAAATAGCTATTAAGTAAATAAAATAAAATAAAAATAAACCAAAAATATGATCAGTAATGCGGTATACTATCCACAAGATAGTTTATCCTATCATTTACCGTGATTATTTATTATTTTTTAATAAAAAACTAATTTATTTCTTCCTCATGATTCTCACATGATGTCTCCAAAATTAGGTAACGCTGTGGGCGTCTTGTTTACTCTGTAGATTGTATTATTTTCTTGTTCTCGTTTATATTTTTCTGACTGATAAAAGAAATATTTGCTTTTTTTAACGTCTAACAAATGGTTATAGGCTTTAGGAGCAATGATTGATGTTTGGGTCTGTACTTAGTCCAAGTTGAAATTATCTTATTATAATCATATCATATTATTTTATATTAATAAATATGATGCAATAACAAAAGAATCATACCTATTATATGTTTATACAAAAATATTTTATGCAGTGTCATCCGCCAGTACTGTTTGTCGCTCTTGCGTTATGTGGTCCAAGGTTTAAGTTCCGCACAAAGTTACAAACGGCTTTTTTACCATAGGGTTTTTTTTTTTAAATTATTATTATTACCTTTTTAGATATAGATTTTAAATAAATTATTAAATGAGTATAAATCGTAATTGGTGTTATGATTTTTAAGTTAAAAATTATAATTCATGTTATTATTTCTACTTTTTTTAATTAAAATCATAAAATCCTTCACAACTTCAGTATAATTTTTTATAAAATTTACTGTTTTAAAATTGTAACAATTTTTATTTTTTATATTTTTAATTAAAGTGATAAAAATATTTATGATTTTAAAGTTGTATCTCTTTTTTTTTATATGACTTTAAAGTCGTGTGATCCTTTTTTTTTATTTATGACTTTAAAATCGTGTATTTCATTTTTTTCTTTTTTGGGTATACCACTATGACCCTTTTTCTAATTTAATATTTTTTTAGTTTTAGTTTCTTTTAAATTATTTATAAAATTATAAAAAATAGTTTAATATAATTATTTAAAAATAATTTTAATTTTAATTTTTGTAGTTTGATTTAATATTTTTATATATTTTTTAATATTTTATTA
>PYAF01001256.1:525663-565595 GCA_007407185.1 Glycine tomentella
CCCCCCCCCCCCCCCCAAAACAAAAACCCACTCCCTGCCCGCCGCACCTCCAGTTGTTAACCCCTTCCCCCACTGCGAACAGATAACACTCCACCCTCCCGCACCGCAAACAGGCAAACACCACCACAAATGACAATGTTGCCTTGGCGAACAGAAAAAATCGCATGCCCCTGGACGAAAACCCAACCGCAACGCGAGTGCTTGGAGGGAGAAGACGGAAGCGGCATCGTTCCAAAAGAGGTTTTTCTTTAATAGCAATTCATTCCAGTTCGTCGGATGGACGGTTAAACCATGAACCTGACTTGGATGACACTGGAAATAATTAAATTAAACTATTTTTTTAAAAAAAACTAAATTAAACTAAAGCTATAAATAATATTAAATTAAAAAAGGTTATATGACTTAAAAGTCATATATCCAAAAAAGAAAAAAAGAAGGGTTACACAATTTTAAAATCATAAACCAAAAAAGAAAAAAAAGTATTATGACTTTAAAGTAGTATATCCAAAAAAAGGTAGAACTTCAATTAAAAATGTAAAAAAAAAAACCAAAATTTGTTACAAACTTTAAAGTAGTAAACTTTTTAAAAAAAAATTATACTAAAATCTTAAAGAATTTTAGTACTTCAGTTAATTTTTTTTAAATAAAAATGGTAATAAGGATTACAATTTATAACTCCTATTTCTTTAAAAATAAAAGTAATAAAGATATTACGACTTCTAACTCAAAAGTCATAACATGTATTATAACTTATCCTCAATTAATAATTTATTTAAAATCTAACCGCAAATGATAATTAAAAAAAAATATCCTCATACAAAAAACTACCCACTTCAAACACAACTCCAAAGTTCAATAAAAAATGTGTTTCTTTTAAAATAAAGAAAAATATATATAAAATAAATTTTGTATTTAATTTAATAGAATTTATATTTTTTATATTCTACTTTAATTCAAAAAATTCTCTTTTATTCTTCTCTTATTTATTTTTCTCCTCCAAATCAAACATATCCTAAGGAACAACAAAGGCAAAGGCACAAGGAACGCAATGTTGGAGTCCGCACGCATGGTTGCCCAAAGATTATTTTTGGCTAATAAGAAACACTCAGTTTTCTAGGGTAAAAATAACAAAAAATGATAAATAGTGAAAATTGATATTTAAAAATGTGATAGATTAATAAATTGGTTCTTAAAAAATAAAAAATAAAAATTTAATCTTTAAATATATAAAAATGTTGTAATTAAATTTGTGAGATCATTTTATTTTAAATTTATAATGTTTAAAAATTAATTGACAATAAATTATATTTTTTTATAAAAACATCAATGCTTTAACCTTAAAAAAAACTTGTTATTATTTAGATCATAAGTAATATTTATTAGACATAATTTTATTCGAGATAAAATTAATATCAATAATAAAAAATTCTTTAAATATTTAATATAGTCTTATATGTAAAATAAAATTATTTAAAGTTGTTAAAATTTAAAAAATTTAAACTTACAATCAATTCTTAAATATTCTCTCTATGAGATTAAATATGTAAAAGTTTATTTTAAATTAATTTAATTTTATAATCAATTTCCTAATATAAAATCAAATAACATAAAATAATTATTATTTAATTCTTAATAAAAATAATCATTGATCACATTTCTTTATCTTTTAATTAAATTTTGAATTAATCAAAATTTATTTTTTCAGACTAATCAAATGATTAAGAAAAAAATAATAACAGAAAATAATTTGCATTAATGCACAACGACAGCGTTATAAAACCGGTTCGAACTCTAATCAAACCAGTCAAACTGGGGTTTAGTGGCTAAACCAAGTCGTTTCGCTTTTGGAATGGTTATACAATTGATCTGAATTGTCTTGATCAAACCCGACCGAATTTGTCATCGGATCTCGGTTGAATCAGTCCGACTCAACTAATTTTTTCATTTTTGAAAAAAAATATATTTTTTGAAAAAATTGATTTTTTTAAATTTGAATTTTACATTATAAAATAATATTAATTATATTATATATAATAGATACATATATAATTTTAAATTTTTAATATATTAGATCAAATTGGATGAATTGCTAGTCCATCCAGACCAGATTTTACAACCATGCACAATGATTTTTTATGTTTGATTGGACTTTGACTAGCTGGTTTTTAGAAACCCGACCGTATCAACCAGAAGCAGGTGGTTCGGTATGGTTAACGGATCGGATCTACACTAGAACCGACGAAATCCGGATTAAACCGGCATGTTCTAAAAATACCGGTGACTCTGACTCGGGGAGTTTTGGTTGAACCGGGTCTCTTGTGCAATTTCTTTTGTCAGTTGGCGGTGCACCAGTTTCATGGCAGCGTCTTCCATGGTTTCGTTTTTGTGATACCCTCCGTCAACGGTTGCGACCTCCTCCTTCATTCTCCATCAGGAGTTGTGCCCCTTTCCTTCAATATAGTGCGATTTCGTGATTATTTTTCTTCCTATTTCGTTATTGTGAGTTATGTTTGTGATTCTGAGAGTTGCGCCCCTCTCCCTCCACATCTCGCTGCTTGTCGCAATGATGCACGTCAGAGCTCTCGCTGCTTTTCTTTGGGCTGCCGCTACTTTTCTTGTTGCCATCTCCTTTACCTTTTTACAGGTCCTCACCTCTCTTTCAACTTTCTACCCTTTGTTAATACATCACATGAGGTGCTTCAATCAGTATATGCTTAAGCCAAATAATAGTATTTCTATATATAAGCCTAAGCCTAATACGCGATATCTGTATCAATTTTTTTTTTTTTTTGGGGGGGGGGGCTAATTTAAACTTCTTATTTTCACAATCTAGTAAGATAAATTGTTAATATTTTTTAAATTTACTAATGAAACGACTTAATTATGTTAAGTATATTATATTTTAATATAAATCGAATCAACTTGATTTAAAACATCTTTAATATTAGATTTGGAAATGGATTTTAAATTGAAGATGTGATATTTTTAACATCCAATAATAAAGTATGGTTGGTTTTTCTCACACTTTTTTCCTTTTCTTTTACTTGAATAAATGAGTTTTTTATCAAATAGGGGTAATTTTTTATTTTTATTATAATTTGGAGATTCAATTTAAATAAATTATCAAATGGGAATAAATAGGTGTTACTATTTTTGTGAGTTAGAAGTCAATTCTTTTCATATTTTTATTTTTTAAATTTTTCTTTAAACTGGAATCGTAAAACCTGTTATTATTTATCCCTATTTAATAATTTATTTAAATTCTATCCCAAATGGTAATAAAATAAAAAATATCCCATTTGGCAAAAAGGCTTGGATAAAGATTGTGAAGTCACACCTTCAATGGTGGCATATTATGTTTCCGATCTTGGAGCGCCATCAATGGTAATTAGTGGCGGAACTAAGTTTTATTTGTTTTATTTTTAGGTAGTGTTAAATTTTATTTTTAATCTTAATTAATTATATAAGTATATATAGTTATTAAAAAAATAAAATAAAAATTATTTTTAGGTAGTGTCATGGTCATTGCTGGTCTGGCCATCTGGCCATGGCTCCGCCACTAATGACAGTCATGCAATTTTTTAATTTCTTTTGTTTCTTTTTCTTTTTCTCTTCTTTTCTTTTTTCACTCATGGAATTTATTAAAAAATAATCAAATTTATCTTTCAAAGTATAATATGGTGATAAATTTATTCCTAAAAGATAAAAAAATCAATCTTTAAATATACAAAAGTGTGACATATTAGATTTACTCTTATATTTGTGAAATCATTTTATCATTAAGTTATAATATTCAATAATCAATTTAATAATAAATTGTATTTTTAATGATTAATTTAAGTTACAAGACCAATTTGTTATCAAATTATCTGCAAGACTAATTTTTCATATTTTTTATACATTCAAAAACTAAAATTTTAGGCTATGCTCCTTTTGCTTCATATCTGCTTGCATTTGTCAGGAATAAGATGCTTCAATCTTCTTTGTTTCTTTCTTTATAGTGTAAAATTATGCACTTTTGGTAGTAACTATTTTTTGTTTGAGCTTATGTAATCTAAATTATAACTGGAGTTATGTAAACTAATTCTTTGGCTTTTTATAACAATTCATAACTTATGAAGTGTATATAAAGGATTTATAAACTGGATGCTTGACATTCTATTGATTAGATTGGTTAATCCCATAATCCCTTTCTTCTTTTGATATTGAAAGTGGCATCTTTTTCAATGTTATTGATTATTGTTTTATATCACCTGAAATTTATGTCTTTTCATTCATGATTTTGAGATTAAATTTATTATTTATAATTAAAATCTTCTTTTAATTTGAGTTGAAGGACTAAGTCTCCTGGTTCATTGGTGTATTTTCGCAAATTCAGAGCAAGGAACAGCGGCTTATAGAAATTGCCAACAATAGCCAGAGATGCAGTAATTTCTTGTGTTGCTTTCTGCTCACATGCTTAAGTTGGTTGCTTTTCTGTGGCTTTAGAGACAGCCATTTAATTTGCTGCCACATTCCAGATGAAGATTGGAAAGCTTATCCCCTTTTATTGTCAGGTTATTGTTATGATTCATTTGTTGGCTTGATATTTTGTACTGTGTTCATGCATGGCAGGCATATCTGTCGTTATGCAGAATGGGAGCGCCAAGTCCAAACAGTTAGCTACTTAGCTTAGGATGCTATGCACTAATGCAAATTTCACCTTGCATGAGATATTTTTTATTTTTCTTGCAGATTCCTATGCTGTTAGGCATATTGAAGTTTATAACTTCATAGTAGATAACAACTCTTCTTGGCCTAAAAACACTATCATCTGTATAATCAAATGGCATTGAAGATGAAGTACATGATTACATGTTTATTTTTCTCTTTTTTTGAATGCCACTTTCCAATGTGGTAGTTACTCGTTAGTGTTGCTATAATTGTTGACAAATAATCGCAATTGCTTTTGTTGTTCACCAATTTCCATCGTTTTTCGTTAGAAAATTTTCCTAGTTAGGAACCACAAATGTCAGATTCAATTGTTTTTTTTCCAAGGGCTCCTCCTCTTCAATCTCCTACATACAAATTTTGGCTTAATTTTCTATGGTTTGCCATGCTAGGTGATTCTTATGTAGGCCACTTTAGTGTAGTGTTTCATGTACATAGTCTCAAGTCTTTCCAAATTTTTTAAAGATAATTTGAATGAGACACAAATTGCACATAAAGCTAGCGAATTATCATGTTTGGGTGTACTATTTTTTTACTGATGAGAATTGAACTTAATTAGCTTCAACATTTTTTGGTCAATCGCAATTTAAAAAAAAAAAGAAAAGAATAGCTTATTCCTCACTCACCCCTAAGGCTCTTTTTTCATACCCCGCCTCCCTTTTTAACTATTAGTATTATTAGGTTTATTTTTGAAACTGCACTCACAAAAAATTATAAATTTGTTCTTGCAGTTAAACATTATACAGGATAATACGGCTTCATAGGGTTGAGGTTATTCAATTTTTCTGCTGATGGGATTGGCGACTCAGAATCCTGAACGTTAGTATGTACATTCATCGTCCAGGTCCAGGGGCTCATGTATCTGCCTTTGTATTTTTTTATTTTTTTTTTACCATTATTCTTGATTGAATTGGTCTGTTACAAATGAACAGAATATTACATACTTGCCGTTTGGCATGCCTATACTTACATTCAAGATACAATAGCCTAACAGGACAATTGATCATGCAATTTTTTTTGGGTACTAGATTCCCCTAGGGGCTAGGACACAGGGAGGAAGAATAAAAATTCAATGTTTAATAGTTGGGTGTTGAACCCTACTGCGAAGCAATAACTCTTGAAACTTTGATCTTATTTTTCTCATCCAAGAAAACAAACTTTAAATTTCCGAAAATAGTGTGGCAAATGAGTAGTCAGATGTCTCAAATATATAATTTATGTACTTTGAATTAGTAAAAAATTGTTAGATATATGGGAACGTGAAAAAAAGTATAGAAAAACTGGAGTTTCTATATAAAATTGCTTTTAAAAATTTAAAAATCTAGTGGCCATTTTGAATCGATTTCTTCAACGGATGAAGATTACTGAGCTGATTGCACTTTTCTTGAAACATGCGCGTATGACAACCGATGCTGCAATAATACGTTCATCAAAGTAGTCCAAATCCAAATAAATTACTCTTTCTATTAAGCAATCCAACAGATATCCTGTTTTCTGAGATTTGATGGAGCTGATGCCAGTTTTGAAGAAGAGAATTCCATTCACAGCTGAAATGGTCAAGTTCATCGGATATCTGTGACTACCTTCTTCTGCATGAGTCATGCCTAAGTTCGATGTTGGCATATTTTAAGCATCGAAAGTCATTTGATTCATAATGTTCATAACATTGACCATGCTTAGTAGGTGGAATTTACTATTCACTCTTTTTTTCGATGTTTACGATTTGAAGGAAAAAGTGCAGTTCAAACACTTTGCTTTGAATCACAAACAAACAGATATTATTCAATTTCGGCATTCCCGATCTTCTATCTTTCCTGCAGGCATGGAAATCAAACTGGAATGAGATCTTTCTTTCTGTCAACATTCTTTTCCATTCAATCTCTCTTCCCATCTTGCATCTGACTCACCCTTCCACTGAACGGAGTAATCTTTCCTTATATTCTTCTTCTCAAAAGTGGGATCGTAAATTGTTTACTCAGTCTCTGACGAAGAGCTGCAGCAATCGAATCAACCCGTTGTTCAAAGTCGAACAAATTAGTATGTATGCAAGGCACAAAAAAAAAAAAAAATAAATAAAAGGTTTTCTATAACCAAGAAATATGGTTTGTGTGGCAAATGAAAATGCAATTATAATTTATAAGTAAATACCAACCATAGATATCTGCAGCTGCTTCTATTGCTTTCTTCTTTGTTTTGTCATCTGTCATAGTAAGGACCTTCAACAGCACCTTCTGCTATGGATCCAGTGAGGGAACAGCTAATGCATACAGAGATAGAATATAACTATAACAAAATTTAATCAAATAATTTTAAATTAAATGATACACATAATATAAATATAACCAAAGAAGCTTGAACATCTGCATGTGGAATGGAAACAAAGAAAGAAAATAAAATAAAAAAATATGCAGAAAATTGAATATGACAATGAAAGTGAAAAACAGTACCTGGGCCTCCACTGTGAAGAGGAAGATGGGTGTGAAAAGTAGGAAGAGAAGAATGAAGGGTTGATAACTTGTGTGGCCTTTGTAATACAAGGTATAAGGCGTGTTGTTGTGGATATCTTCTTTTATTTGTGGGCGTGTCTGTGGGTGCTACATCCAAAAGATGGTCACTTTTAAAAGCAAATTTTTTGCCACCATGGCTCAACTCAATAGCACACATGGGACGAATGTTGACAGTGTATTACTTTACACCATAAACCAATTAGACATTATGGTAATTATAATTTTTAAAATAATAATCATAAAAATAAAATAAACTTATCACGTATGATAATTTATTATTAGATGATATTATGTTCAATATATATTATATTCTTTCATTTTACCTTCTCACTTGGTCACTTCCTTATTATATTCTCCTGCCTAAAGAAAAAGAATTTGATCACGTCAGGGAATAGATTAATAATATTTATAAAAACTAAATATATGGATGGGAAGAGAAGGAAACAATTGTTTTGCAAGTTAGATATATTTTGATTAATTAGTTGTCATCCAAATTAAACAAGCATATATATATATATATATATATATATATATATATATATTATAAGATAAATGGCGATATTCAAATTCATGCTAATCCATCAGTTCACATCAAGATTTTATTTTATTTTTATAAAATGCCAATGACGCACCAACTCAAAGTCTACTCATCGATCGGGACAAATAATCCTTGTTAGAAGTTAGAACACTAACATGAAGAAAAGCAAGTCACTATGCAGCTTACATTCAATTGGTTTATATATAATATTATTCCATGATTGTCTCTATTCTACAGAATGCCTTCACCGCACTATTTTGTATTGTTATCACATAAACTTTAAAAAAGGAAACAAGAAAAAATTCTTAAGAGTTAAGTCCATTAGATTGAATGGATAAGTACGTCTCCTCTAATGAATTTGTGTGTATGCATAAGTGAAAATGTCATTAGTATTAGTTTAATTTAAAGAACAACGTGAATTATAAATATCGAATTGTCTTACTTGTACATTTTACAAATAAGGCTACTTTATAAAAACTTTTTTTTTTGTTGAAAAAAACAAAAACAAAGAGGATTATCCATAAAGAAAAATGGACGGTCACTTACTCATTCTCTTCTTCAATGTCAAACTGAGCTACTTGTCTTGTTCTTCACCCTGTGACCTAGTTGTGTTGTTCTTTATACCTGGATAACTAAATTACACTTTTCTCCTTCATATATCCTTAAATTACATTCTCTTTCCTATAATAATTTTATGTTTTATTTATTTTTCATTTTCAAAGTTCAAGATAACATTAATTATGTTTTTATATAATATATCTTTATTTTTCTTTCATTAGTTTACACATCCATTTATTGTGGACATGGACGGATGTATAGACATTCCCTTATTCTTTTAGCTTTCATTTTTTTAATATACTGATATTTATTTTCATTTGAAAAATTTAATATTAAGTATTATTTATCTTTCATTTTTAATAAAATAATTAATTATATTTTTATAATATCATTGTAAAGATAGTGAAATAATTTATTTTTCTTAGGATAATGTTATATTCTTTAAAAATTATTATAAAGATAATATATTTTTCTCTCCTTTAGAAAGAATATTTGAGTATTACTTTTTTAACAAATTTTTTCTTTTATAATTTATTATTCCTATTGTAAAGGATATAAATGATTGTATTTCAAATCAGATAAATCTCCAGTAATATATCCTAAATTGAGATCTTAAACCAGTATTTAGTGGATTCTATCCCATAGTGTCACGCAGGATCTCTCCTATTTTTTTCTTTAATAGTAGATCTTATTTTGAGATTTTAGAAAGAGAAAAGAAAACATTCTGACCAGATCTTAAATTCAAGATCCATGTTGCACTAAATATATTCTTAAAAAAATTTGATTTGAAATCAATGTATTTTAGATTTTCCAGTTGTCATAACTATATTGGCAAGCCATCCCCAATTCATTAATTATCGCTTATAATATAGTTCCTCTGGATTATATATGTTGGATTCAAATGTTTTTCCTCGAAACTTGTTTCCTGATAAATATAAGGTTTTTATATGATAGATATTTTATTATTATTTATAAATGATGAATTGAAGTTAGTTTATTTAATTGAAGATTCAACTGCATGAACAAGGCCCTTCAACTTAGCAAACTATGATGGAATGTAAGTAAAACCATTATCTGAGTCGTGGAGTGATTTAATGAGGGTTTGAATGAAAGTTCATAAAATTAATTTTAAATTAAATTAATTTAATCAAAATTGGATGTTTAATAGGGAATAATATTTATTTTATGTTGGAGAATCATAAATCCTAAGAATTATTATTCCTAAGAATGAACAAATATGTTGGGATGGTCATAAATTTTGTTGGTAGCATTTTGATAAATTTTCTAAATATCCAAAAATTACGTGATATTTTTTATCAGATACTTTAATTATTTATTATAATGATTAATCTAATAAGAAAAATATGATATTTTTATTATAATAAAAAATTAACTTAAAAAATTAAGATTCTCACATCTTCTTATGATTTTTTCGTGAAAAACTAGTTAAAAAACATGTCTAAAAAACCTTCTTTCTCGATAATGTTATTTTTTAAAATTTATATCAAACATAAAAAACAAATATTCATAATCTAACATTCTAAGTAAACTAAATTTTTTCCCCTATCAAACGTCTCATGATTTTAAAATACTAATAATTTATGTTTAGATATTATAAAAGCAAGATATTAGTAAAGTTCAACTTAATACTTTTTACCTAGCACAAAACTTATTTAAAATTTTATTTTAATTCAGAATCAGTTTTTTTAACATGGAATCAAATATATGACTTTAGAGAATTTATTATGAACCTAAATACACATTGAATTGAAGTCATGCTTCATAAATGCCTTAGGACTTGGACCATTGAGCATATTCATTGAAAGATAGAGATTCATAAGCATGTAAGTTGCCAAACTCTAATGAACTCAAGAATGGAACTATGGAAAGTTTGTATCATTGTTGAACTGACACTAAAACAAATTTGACTTCTAGTGGCAGATAAAATTTGTCACTAAAAGTTAATGATCAATAGATAAATATGTAATTGCAATTAATATTTGGATATTTAGAGTGTCCAAACTTTGTGAGATTTTGTAATGATGATTATTAGATTGTTAGTATAAATTTTTATCTATAATTGTCTATTATCATTATAGGTGATATCTACAGTTTACAACGGTGTAGATAAGAGACTAACTTGTACTTACAACTCTGTAAAAAAAGCTTATACTTACAACTTCAAACTATAGGTAAAAATCACATATTGGTTAGTAGAAAAAAAGTATTTTATCTATATTTACTACTCATTAAAGATTGTTAAATTAAATATATTATATTTTCTTGATAATAATAATAAGTTTATAGAAATTATTTTTAATATAATAATAATATTATTAATATTAAAAAATATTTGCAAATAAAATACTTTTTTAAGTTCAAACAGAATCAAAATATATTGCTTTCTTCATTGAATTGCATTAATGGGTATATAGTTGATTCCCAACCTTGATTAATCCCAACTACTAGTCAAATACATGTCCTAACTAACTACAAGTATTTATCTAAAAATTACTGTAACAAAAGGTTGAAAAAAGAATATATTATTGTCTTAGCTGGCAAAAACTAATAAAATCGAGTAATTAAAATCTTAATAGGCCAACTTGCAATGATTCTTAGGATTAATTTCAGGAATGCTTCCATTCAAGATGACTTCTGATTGAAGGTAGTTAATAAAAAAAAGTCTTAATCAAACTAAAAATTACTGCAATAAAAGGTTGAAAAAAACCCTATTGTTTTCCTACCTTTAATAAAAGGCACGTGGCACCTTTGGCTATAGCTATATAAAGAAAAATTACACAAGCAAAAATACAGGTGACGAAAAACAAAAAGAAAGGTAGGGAGGGAGGGAAATTCAGGTTATGGAAAACGTGTGTATGAGTCTATTTGTTTGTGAGATTAAAAAATTAAAGCAACAACTTTCATCACACAATTTTTTTTAAGAAGCTAAAAAGAAATTCATCAATCATCAATCAATATTAATACTATAAGCAAATAGAAGGGCTATAAATGACAACTTTTTACACATGACATCTTCTAAACAAAGAGTAAAAAAATTTACAATTTGCATTTTATTTTCTGAAAATAATTTTTAATTTTTAATTTTTAGAAAAATACGTTTGTTTTGAATTTTGTTGCACACTACCAAATTAAATTGTACAAATATAAGTATTATATGACATATTTGATTTGGACTTTTTATGTGTATTTTGAATGTTAAAAACCTCTGAAGTTATGTTTTATTTTTAGTTTTGTTTAGTTACATGTTTTTTTTCTCAAGTTTCAGTTAATGGTGGCATTATAAGGTCCTCCTCTCAACTTTACTCTCATTTGCAATTTAAGTTAGTTCCTGCGTAAATCTTCCGTAGGTTTTTTAACAAATACAAAAGTTCTTATTCTTTCTCTGAACTGTATATAAATCTTATTGTTTAAATTGCATTGTCATGTGACTCTTATGTTGTTCATGATATTGTTGGTTGGATATGATATTGTTGGATATTGGACTCTTAATTAATAACATAATATTCATATTCATTACTCATAAAAGTGAAATAACAGACACGTACA
Source organism: Glycine tomentella (assembly GCA_007407185.1). Classification (NCBI taxonomy): domain Eukaryota; kingdom Viridiplantae; phylum Streptophyta; class Magnoliopsida; order Fabales; family Fabaceae; genus Glycine; species Glycine tomentella. Next base: position 537,544 of record PYAF01001256.1, read on the forward strand.
TAATTAAACAGTAGTGGACTAGCTAGTACGTACTCTAGTACTCCTTACGTACTTGTCCTTATTACTGGCACACAGCTGGACCATTAGAGGCTGATGAGATGGAAAAGGTGAAGTTGGTTTCAAAGCTTGCGACCTGGGTAGAGCTTTCCCAAAGGTGCAATGGAGCAGAGTATAACACTCTCCCCACACTGTTACCCACTGGGTTTCCTCTACTATCTAACTTTGTGAGTTGTATGTTACCGGAAGAAGACGTGGCATCACCTTGGAAGATCAGATCCTTTTGGTCATCACCAAACTTGTCAAAGCGGAAAGACACTGAATTCGTTGTGTTCCACACAGCCATGCTAGCTAATTGATGATATGCGTTTAATTGATGCAAACTCCATGCAAAACCTTCCCCTATTTATAGCAAGAAAATTAATTAATTAGGGGTTGTTGATGCAATACCTTCTCATATTAATGCTAAATTAAGGATGCCGATTGTCACACTCAACGGAAATAAAGGAAAGTTAATTATCTGGTTGGCATAAATGCACAACCAGATAATTTTATTCAATTTATTTTATTAGGGGTTTGATGTTTTTTTTTTATTCAATTTATTTGTACAAATAATTATGAAAAAAGACTTAATATAACTTTTATTTTTAAGAATGCGAAGAAATAATTTTATGTTGTATTTAGTTTTAAAAATATATATAGAATTATTCGTCAAATTGCAACTTTTTTTTTTATAGAAAAGTCGTATTACAACTTGAAAATGGTGTTTAGAACACTAATTATATTTAACATTTACACGTTATATCTTCAATTTCTCCCCATCTTTTTTTTATAAAAAAATTGGTTAGAGAATTTAGAGTAAAAATATATTTATTGGATTATATAAAATTGTATTGTATATAATATTATTTTCGTTGTGGATCATATAATTTTTATAATAAATATTTTTTTAATTTGTAACTAATTATATCCTAAGACACTGATTAAAAATAAAAAGATCCTTATTTTTTCTTTTAAATACAGCGATAAGTTAATGCGATTGGTTGCAATTCATGAAGCTGTAGGGAGGGATCGTTCTGTTTGGCACGTTCAAAATGAGGTGGTTCGAGACATTTACATGTATTTTATTATCCTGTGGGGACGAATGCGTGCCTGAGTGCGACATCCCTTCACGTATGGTTGCAAATAAGTTAATTCGTTAATATTTAGCTTACTTATAGTCGAATTTGTTTATATTTAAGTTCTTATTTGTAGCTTTAACTTAAAAATAGCTTTTAAGTAAAAAAAAAAAAAAAACCAAACATATGATCTGCGGTATACTATCCACAGGATAGTTTATCTTATAATTTATCGTGATTATTTATTACTTTTTAATAAATAAAAAAAACTAATTTCTTTCTTCTCTCATAACTCTCAAATGATGTCACCAAAATTATAAAAAGTTTTTTTTTTTTCCTTCTAACCCTTGCATCTTCTTCTCCCCACCATCATTCACCTCGTGACCAGTTATTGCCATGTTTATTTTCACTCAATTGAAATTAAGATATTGACCTTTTGAAATATTCAAAACAAAAGGACAACCTTATCTTTTGCGGTCACACAAATTTATATTGGATTAAGGGTCTTTGGGATAGCTTTTCTAAAAAATATTTCTAAAAGAAAAAAAAAAGATATTTTTTTATAAATAAAAATAAACTTTATATTAATTAATTTTTAGAAGTTTATTAATATAATTTATCTAAAAGATGATATGACATCTATAAATTAGTTAATAAAAAAATTATTTTAACTTATAAAAAAATTTATTTCATTTTTTTTACTTTCATTTAGAAGTGTTTCTAAAAAAGTTTACATTCAAAGATATCCTAACTTTCATATAATTCAATTCGTCTTATTAATTAATATCGTTGTACGTGGTTGTGAAATCTATCATTATCGGATAGCTGGAGAAAATTGAATTATTCAATCAAGGCCCAACTTTCGCAAAATCAAAGTCTTCATATTCACATTTAAGAAGCCAACGAGAAAGGTTCAACTTAAGTATTTAATAAACCAGTGCAATTGTGAGAGAAGAATTACAGGGAAAAACAAATTGTGAAATCTTATACACTTTTCAGGTATACATGAAAATGTGTTCATTTTTATATTTAAATTTTTCTTTATTTAAATATAAGTTTTTCCCACGATATATAAATAGAATACACCTCATCTCATATTACTATATGACTAATAATGGTGAATGGTGCGATAAATTGTATTTCTTGGCAAAATTGATTTCATATACTCTTACAAGTTATATGTTAGCAATATTCTTATATTATTGGTATAAAACACTATTATCAAACTCGGTCGGAGTGATCCAATTGAGACTCATTTAACTAATCATGTTTCATTATTGGATCGGTCAAGCAATTGATTCGATATGATCCGATCAAATCCGATCAATTACGTCACCGAAATCCGGTTGGATCGATTTGACCTGATCAATTTTACAAAAAATGTTAATTTTAGATTTTGGATTATTATCATTGTTATTTTGGATTTTGGAGTATAGATGAACTTTTTTTTACTCAAATAATTATACTTATATATATATATATATAATTTTAAATTTTTAATATACATTAGGTCAAACTAGATCAATTATTAGTCTATTAGACTTATTATCTAGATCGAGTCGATAACTGGATCGAATTTCACAATTATAGTATAAAGTGTGTATATATATATATATTATAAAATTTATTATTAAATAAACTCTCACAATCATCATAAATAAGTTAAACGAATGAAGGTATAAGTGAAAGACCCTTAAATTTAATTTATTGTCAATTTTTTAATAAACTTTGGCAATTGCCATATTTCAAACTACTTGTAAACAGTTATATTCATTAATTAAATAAATTGTATTGTGTAAAATTTATTTAACAACTGAAGAACAAATCAAATTTAAAGATTTTAATATGTAATAAAATAATTAAAAAATTCCACGACTAAAAATATTATATAAAAAAGTGTTTTAAAAGATATAGATATATTTACTCTTTTAAAAAAATTATGTCAGTTTTTTATATTTTAAAAATAAAGATAAAAAGGACGGGGCATTATTTAGTATGTGTGGTGGAAGCTTTCTTCTAAGTTCTAATGCATCCTATTTTAAAGGTTGACAAAGAAATTGATGGTGATTGATTGGTTGTCAACTGAATTCCAAAAACATGATTAAATGATATAAATATTTTTTTTACATTTTTTTTAAATTTAAATATATTTTCTATACATTAATTGTGTTATATGTAAAAGACAAAAATACCCTATCTCGCGTGGGAGGCATGGTGCGAGAGGGATGTTTTTGCAAAGTATGCAACCTAAGATATTTTAACATTTCAATTAATGGTTGGCTTTTTTTCCCACTTTTGCAAAGGGAGATTTTCATCTCTTATCTATTTTTCTTCTGTAAATCAAACATATCCTTAAGGAACAACAGAGCCAAAAGGCACATGGAACGCAACGTTTGAGTCCGCACTCATGGTTGCCCAAAGATTATTTCTCTTGACTAATAAGAATCACTCAGTTTTCTAGGATAAAAAGAACAAAAAAGGATAAATAATGAAATTGGTATTTTAAAATGTAATACGACCATAAATTGATTTTTAAAAAATAAAAATAAAAATTTAATCTTTAAATATGAAATATATATATATATATATCATATTAATCTTGTCATTAAATTTGTTCGATCATCTTATTTTTAAATTATAATATTTAAGAATTAATTTGACAATAATTTATATTTTTATGATTAATTTAATAGATCAATACTTCACACTTTCATAAATAAATTTCAGTAATTTTAAAAAAATTGTAGCATAAATGTATTTTGCGAACTTATTTGCTGCCACTCAAATTCGTTTTTTGTTTTAAATCTCGTGTGTGATGTTTCGAAATTCATGAGCAATTTCCTTTGTGATATTTTCCAAGAAGGAATTGGCCTTGCATTTAGCTTCCAGTGTCAGCTAATTTATACTCTCTTCATCCAAAAAAAAAAAAAACTCTGGTGTAGATTATTTTACACAGATAAAAAGAAAAACTAATAAATAAATAAAAAGAATAATAATTTACGCAAAATTAATCTTAAATTAAAAGTTATTTGGTGAAATTCTTCAAAAGCTTTGGTTTTATTTCAAACTACTTATAAACAATTATATTCATTAAATAAATTGTATTGTGTAAAATTTATTTAACAAGTGAAGCACAAATCAAATTTAAAGATTTTAATTTGTAACAAAATAATTAAAAAATTCAACGACTAAAAATATTATATAAAAAAGTAGATATAAATATATTTACTCTTTTAAAAAAAATATGTCAGTTTATTATAATTTTAAAAATAAAGATAAAAAGGACGGGGCATTGTGTGTGGTGGAAGCTTTCTTCTAAGTTCTAATGCATCCTAAAAGGTTGACAAAAAAATTGATGTTGTGATTGATTTGTTCTCAACTGAATTTTTAAAGGATACAAAATTCTTTGAACTTCAAAAAACATGGTTAAATGATACAAATATTTTTTTTTACATTTTTTTTAAATTTAACTATATTTTCTATCACATTAAATTTGTTATATTATAAAAGATAAAAATACTCTATCATCAACACAGGTTGGGACACTGGTTGAAAGAGTGGTCCCAATCCCACATGACGACGATTGCTAGCGTGTGTCACCATAGTGGCGGATCTAGGACCCTGGGTCAGTGGGGACAATTTATTTAAAAAAATAAAAATTGATAATTATCATTATCATACATATAAAGATAAAGACGTAAACATTAAAATAATAAAATTTTAATATATATAATCAAATAAATTACATACCTTATAATTAGCCTCTACGTGATTTCATGTTTTGAAATCATTGAATGATCAGCTCATTGTCAATGTTATTGAACACATCTTTCTCAATATAAGTCACTAGGCAATCATTTATTCATGCATCTCCCATTCGATTACGCAACCTATTTTTGACAATTTTCATAGCAGAAAAGGCTCTTTCCACTGTTGCTGTGGCAATAGGCAAAATCAATGCTAACTTCAGAAGACGATAAACTAATGGATAAACAATATGTCTTCTGGTTTCAACCAACTTCTCTAAAAGATCCTTGATTCCTTTCAAAGATGCAAATTCAACATTACCATGCATATCAATGATGTAAGTCTCAAGTTGACTATCAAGCATCACTAAATGAGTTGAAGAAAATTCACATGGATAAAACTTCGCAAATTCAATTAGTTTTGCCTTATCAAAAGTAGAGAACAAATTGGTTGGATTCAAACAAGCCATACAAAGGAGCAATTGAGTATTTGTCTCAGTAAAACGATCATTAAGTTCTTGAAGCTGCATGTCCACAATAGTATAAAATAATTCAACACGATAGTGATGCTCTATTGTGATAGTTTGAGCTTTACCTCCACATCGTGATCTCCCCATAGGAAAAAATATATCTTCCATATTAGGAATGTTAATGGCATGCATATTGCAAAATAAAATTACTTCATGTAATAAAGAGTTCCATCCATTATCCCTTATAGTTTGTAATCGTTGCTTTGTGATGTTAACCAAGTTCATAGCATTAATGATATCTTGATCTTTCCTTTGCAATGCCTGTGACAATTCATTTGAAATACCCAAGATATTTTTCATCAAATGCAATGCAAATGCAAAATCAAACTCCTCTAATAAATGTAGAAGACCATTGGCTTCAGCTCTTTGATCTGCACTTGATCCATCATCTTTTATAATTTCAAGAACATCAATTATAGCATAATACATCAATATCAAATTGATCAAAGTTGCATAATGTGAACCCCAACGAGTATCAACAGGTCGTTTAAGACTAGTTTCTTGATTCAAACCTGGACCACTAGAAATTTCTCGTTTTCCTAATGCCTCTCTAACCTTGTCTATTTGTTTTTCACGAAGCATGTCATGTCGTTTGCAAGATCCCCCAACAACATTTAACAAAGTAGACATTAAATTAAAAAGAGAGGCAACTTGAATGTGATTTTTAGCAATAGCAACTAATGTAAGTTGTAATTGATGAGCAAAACAATGTATATAAAATGCAGATGGATTCTCCTTTAAAATCAAACTTTTGAGACTACTAAATTCCCCTTTCATGTTTACCAAGTCCATATTTACCAAACAATTCATCAATTGCCATTTTCAAGGATAAAGCTGTAGTATCTTTGACATGAACCATACCAAGAAAACACTCAACAATGCTTCCATTTTTGTTAACATAACTCAAAGCAACAACCATTTGCTCCTTATTTGATACGTCACAGGCTTCATCAACAATAATAGCAAATAATTCATCTCCAAGATCAGTAATAATAGCATTAGTGGTTTCTAATGCAGCAGCATTAACAATGTCCTTTTGGATTTGTGGAGCAATTAATTGATGATTTTCAGGTGCATTTTCCAACACAACATGATTTATTGATTCAGTGTGATCAGAAAGAAATCTAAGAAGTTCAAGAAAATTACCTTGGTTAGCAAAATTGATTGATTCATCATGACCACGAAATGCTAATCCTTGCTTTAATAGAAAGCGAATGCAATCAATTGATGCTGTTAAACGCCTTCGATATAAGTCACAAACTTGTTCAGATTGCTTTGATATTACAACTTCAATATGTTGATTTTGATTCATCAAATCTTGACACTTCTTCCAAGCAATGTTATGAGCACTATTAAGACCTCCAACATGAGATGAGAGTCTCTCTTTCTTGTTCTAATTGGTAAATCCCTCTGTCACAAATGTATCACCACCCGATTGCTTCCCAAAATCAGGCCTAAAAAGATAACAACATAAACAAAATCCAGCATCTTTTTCCATGCTATACTCTAACCAGTTGCCAAATTCATTAAACCAAGAGGGACAAAATCTTCTTAAAGAATTTCCAATTTTTCTTTGAGGAAAATTATGTTGAGTAGGTTGACACGGTCCTCTTTGTAAATATGCCCTTCGTATCTTATCTCGATCATTAGGATGATAAGCTGAAATTTTAATTCGCTTTCCTGGATCTGATGGCAAGTCATCTATATTAATTTCAATTTGTTGTTGCCAAAGACTTGATTCACAAGATTCCGATGAAGGTTGTTGCTCGTTTGATAGCAATTTTCTCTTCAAAAATCTTTTCATGATCTATTCAAGATTTTAAAAAAATAATAATCATAATAAGAGAGAATAAAATATAAAAAGAATAATAATAGTAAGATTAACAATTTGTAATTTGAAATATTTATAATAGCAAAAAAAAAAAAATTGGAACCCCACCTTTTCACGCACCTTAATGAGTGGAAGATAGGAGATGGTTGAGTTTTGTGGGTGGAGAAGAAAGAGTAGAGAAGAGAACGTGTGAGGTTTGGCAGTTGGACAATTATTTTTGGAACAATTTTGCTTGATTTACGAAAATATTGCTTGGTTGTTACTATAATGTGAAATTCAGTTAATTCTCTTTTATCAATTTCAAATCTTCACTAGAATATTCACCCTTTCAAAATTTTAATTCTAGAAGAAATTAGTTGCATATCTTTTATTTTATATTGTTACGCATTCATTTTATTTATTTTAATTTATATTTATGAAAACTGAAAAAATGTTAATTTTTATTAAAAAATATAAATATGTAGATTTTTTTGAGTTTCTTGTAATTTCTTGTATTGAAGCAAAATATTGAGTAGGTTCCTTAAGAGTGACATGTCATTCTGGGTTCAAATATATAAAATTAGGAGGACAAAATATAAAAATATTAGATAATTATATGTAATTTTTTAAAATGAGGGGGTGCATGTGCACACCCTCACTTGTATATACATTCGCCGGTGCGTCACCCTCGAGTGGGAGACATGGTGCGAGAGGCATGTTTTTGCAAAGTATGCACCGTAAGAAGATATTTTATGTTTTCAATTAATGGTTGGTTTTTATCCCACTTTTTTTCCTTTTCTTTTTACTTGGAGAAAGAGTGTGAAGTCGCACCTTTAATGGTGGCATACTGTGTTTCCGATCTTGCAGCGCCATCAATGGCAGTCATGCAATTTTTTAATTTGTTTTGTTTATTTTTCTTTTTCTCTTCTTTTTTTTTCATTATTGAATTTTTTTTAAATAATCAAATTCATCTTTGAAAGTGTAATACGATAATAAATTGATCTCTAAAAGATGAAAAATTCAAATTTCGTCTCTAAATATATAAAAATGTGACAAATTATACTTGCTCTTAAATTTGTGAAATCATTTTATCATTAAGTCATAATATTAAATGATCCAGCTGATAATAAGTTGTATTTTTTTAATGATCAATTTGACATTATGATACAAAAGAAGAATAAGGGTAAATTAGAAAAGAAAGAATGAAAAGCAAAAGAAGGAAAAAGGGAAAAGGGAAACAATTTTCAATTATTTATTAAAAATTTGAATGATTTAACATTTAAAAGTACCTCTCCCACTATATAGGATTCATGAATCTATTATGTCGCGCCGTGCCTTTCATGCAGGTAGGGGTGACCATGAACGAAAACAATTTAAAAATAGTTTGAAACTCAATTCGATAATCAGTTTATTGAATTTGGTTCATAAATCAAATGAGTTAACATTGTGCTAAAAATTGAACTTGTTAAATAAATGAATCGAACTTGACCTGCGTATAATTTGATTATTTTGTTTCATGAATCGATTATTTGTCATACTTTGGTTCTATTATTTTATATATCTATTAGAAATGATGATTCATCTCAACACTTCCACCTCTTGGCCCATGCGCACACCAATGCATAGTGCCTTGAATGCGTTGTTGAGAATGTTTTTTTATCCTTACTGCTATCTTGGTGTCGAAGACAACGAGCTTCGTCAGAGGAGGTGCGACAAGCTTTGAGAAATCATCATCGTCAGCATTGGGCTCAAGCGCACGCCTGATTTGACCATCAAAACTTGAACCCATGAGATCCTCCAGATTGAGAACAACTTCGTTGTTAATAACGATAAATCTAAATCGCCCAAATCACGGTTCCATCCAACCCTCTCGCACTTGCCTTGTTAGGTTTATTAAGGATAAACTTGGCGTTCTTACAATACATTGTACTTTCAATGTTTTGCTATTTCTTTTATTAATGGTTTATGTGAATGATGTGTGCTGCTATCTAAATATTTCTTTGATCAGATATGTTACACAAGCTTAAGGTGAATTATAATTTTCCTTATATATCATTGTTTTATATTGGGTGAATGTTTTCTTTGAAAAGTTGAGGTTCAGATCCTACCTCTTGAGAAGTGATTGAAAAAATTGATGTTCAAATCCGATCTCTTGAGAAGTGCTTGAAAAAGTTGAGGTTCAAATCCGATCTCTCGAGGGATCATCCTTTTACATGGATACTTAAGTGTGCCTCGTTAAAACCTCTTTGGCAAAATCTTTTTTTTATAAGTGGAAAAAAATAATGAAGTAGGAAAAAGAGTACATGCACTACCCAGTTTTACTATAATAAGGCCTTAAGTGAGTTGCATTCCAGGTCCTAGGGATGACTAATAATTGTTATGCATACGTAAAGTTACAAGTAAATTACATAGCAATTATCTCATCTTTTTCTCTTTAATGCTTCTTTTTATGATTAAAATATAGGAATTAGCTTCTTCTGAGATTTTATCCGGTAGATGCTAAAATTACTTGATTTATAAGATGTTGATTGTATTTTTTTTGTAGAAATTCAATGCAAGGGCATGGAAGGAGGATTAAGGGTTTGAAGTTGACCGCTCAGCGCGCAAAGGTCCGCTCAGCGCGACCAGACCTGCTCAGCGTGACCAACTTGCTTAGCGCGTGGTCACTTATCCAGTTGGAGATTGAAGGTGCGCTTAGCGCGAAATTGCCAGCGACCACGACACTGGACTACATTTTAAGGGAAAAAAGGAGGGAACTGAGAGATATCTTAGAAACCATAGACACAAGCTCAACTAGGTCACGAAGGAGGAATTCTTCCACACCATTGGAGCTTGCATTCCACCATTAGTTCTCCATTTCCTTCCATTCATTCCATCTTCATTCCCCTAACCATCCATTTGTATAAATCGCTCATGAGAATGAGAAGCTAAACCCCCCATTGTTGGGAGCTCAACAACCAAATGCTTTGATACAATCATATATTCAATGTTATTTTTGCATTATTGTTGTTTTTGAGTTATTATCATGCTAGTGGTTTGATCATCGATCCATTTTCATGCTTTATTATAGAGTTTAACACATTGGAAAATGTTTATTTTCTTAGAACTGAAAAAACACTTCTAAGTGAACCGTTTCTAGGGATAGAATGGTTTCGTTTAGCCTAAGTTATTCATCTTTAATCTTAATACAAATTGGTTAATGTAACTCCTAAGGGATTAGGAGCAAAATTAAGTAATCTAGGGTCTTTCACTTGAGGAATCAAGGCTAGAATACTTTAGTAGATGAAGATGATAGGAAAATAATGTTGAATAGCGAAAAATATTTAATATTGCATCAAAGTTAGTTTCGGTTAGTTGGGTCTCCAACAAATGTCGCACCCTATTCCAATTGTGACTGCAATACTCCAAGTGTTTGTGTTTCTTTTTCCTGTATTTATTCTGTTTTATAATTTACATTAAGTCAAGTTTAGTTACATACTAGTTACTCTACAAAATCAAATTGATTCATTAATTGCTTAGAACTAATGTATATTAACTCTGAGTACAAACAAAGTCCCTGTGGAATCGATGTTCGAACTTACCGTTTAATTATTACTTTGACAATTTGGTACGCTTGCCAAAGTGTTAACAATGACCCTTCAGAACATATTTGGTTGCGGAAAGCAGACAATTCCTTCATCTAGATATATCCTATCACTCTCGCTTTGAGTTTGTCCAAATCTTTGGGTTGCTTCTAATAGAGGTTGTTGGCGAACGACCCAGGTTTCAGTGTCGTGATCATGGAATACAGTGTGACACCAGGGTCGAGATCTCTAATTTTGATGGAGGCGATTGTATATCTTTCCATGAATGACTGTAACTATTCATCATTAGCTTGACACAGATTGACCAAAGCTATAGATGTTGTGTGATGAGGGTGATTGGTTGCATATTGCGATCCAAAACGTTGGGCTAAGGTTGTGGATGAATCAATAAATCACTGGGGTTGAAAGTAGAACTTGTTTGGTGATCGATTTTATTTTTTTAGCTTAAAAGTTGCTTTTAAGGTAAAAGTTGTTTGGTAAAAAAAATTAAATATTTAACTTTATTTAAAACTACTCACATTGTTTAATAGAAAAATATATTAACAATAATTAAAAACTGTATAAAATTAATTTAATAAAAATAAAAATAAAAAATTAAAATATAACTATAATAAAATAAATAAAATATTAAAATTAAAACTATCATAAACTCTACTGACTATGATAAGATAATAACTTATTTTATAACCAACTCATAGGTGGAATTATAAATAAATAAACATTGCCAATCAACAAATAATTTGATTAGTCCAATTTTACATGAAAAATCTGTACATTACATCAAACAAGCAACAAAAGTGTAAAAAGAAAAGGTCAACCTGTGAACTGTGGAGTGAAGGCAGTATATGCGAAAGGCTAGCAAAAGAAAAATAGGCAAAGTGGATTTTGTGACGAAATGAAAAGATTGGCCAGAAGTTTCAATAAAAGAAAAAGAAACAGAAAGGTGAAATGTTATTCAGTGGGATCGAAGAGTGATTTTGTGAAAAAAGCTCCGCCTAAGTAAAAAATAAGCTCCTCCTCTCGTCATCGTCATAATAAGGCCTGCTAGCAACTGGAATTATTTTTTCCTTGTATATAGGAAGAAAAAAACAGATTGTTTGAACTAAAATAGCTATAGGAGATTTAAACTTACCGTGCATAAGATGAGAGAATCATATGCTAATGCTATATATATATATATATATATATATATATATATATATATATATACACTTTAGGGTATGGATTTTATTCATGTTCTAATATTGACGACTTCTCTGGTGATTGAAAGTAAAGAATGGTATATAATTCCATCAATAAGTGGATAGAAGCTTGAATTCCACTGGGTTTAGTGACATGCATGGTTTTCTACCAAGGATGTAAATGAACACGTACGTTGGTGTTGGATGGAGTATTCCAACGTTATAACGAGAACAAAGTAATTAAAGCGGACCACAACATAAAAAGACTCTGAACCCATTTAATTTTCAGCTAGCAAAGGCAAGAATCAGTAGAAATCTACAGTACAAGAACTTGATCTTTCTCACAATTCATTTTCTGGTCCAATACCAACAACTTTGGGAAATCTTTCATCCTTGATTGTATTGAATCTCGAGTCAAATGACTTGAATGGAAATCTTCCCTAGCAAAGGCAAGAATCAGTAGAAATCTACAGTTCAAAAGAGTATCAGCGAGTGAGGTGGGCTGGCTCCAAGGAGATAGAGATATATGACTTCTCCCAATTAACTAATTAACATTATAATTGAACAAAGTGATGCTAGCCATATATTTATTTAATAAACTACGGAGTAATCTACAAGCTTCATTTACAGAGACTGCCACTTCATTAACTTAATCGTAATATACTTTACAACTGGATTGGAATTCCATATTCTCTTATTTGGCTTACAGCGGAGTGCGGGAGAGGAATAATTTTAAAAAGGAAACTTCAATAATTCAGCTTCAAACAACTATTCTCCTTTAAAAGATTAGGTTAAAAAAATTATTCGAAGAATTCTTTTACGAAGAGAAGATATTTTCCTCCGAACTAAAATCCACAGAGAAATTATTAAGTGGTTTGAAATTATATATGTTAAAATACTGGTTATGGATTATTATTCATCAATAATTGATACATTATCTTTTAATATCATCAATCGACGTTTAAAAATATGATAATTATCATAGGTGATTTAAGTTTCTATCTATTCTAAAGGATTATAAATTTGTTGTCCTATCACACAAATTTATTCTCTATCACTATCTCTCTCTTAATCGCATTCTTTCAAACAATTTTTTAAAAATTGGACAGTAATCATCTCAAGATTAATTAAGGGTTTCTATTATCAAGTCATATTCATGAAAGATAAATACGAATTCAAATGTCTTTGACAAAGTTCTCTAAGAGATCTAACCATTCAAGAATCAACTGCTTCATTTGAACCTCTTGAGAAGTTTTGGAACTTTGCTACTCAACTTGAACTTTTGTCTTTATCAAACAACTCAATCAACGGGGACATGTCAAATGTGATGCTGAACACCAAAGTTGCTTGGTTGAATAACAATAACTTGAGAGGTGGCTTGCCACGATTGTCACCAAATGTGGTTGTTTTGAATTTATATAATAACTCTTTGTCTGGATCCATTTCTCCTCTTTTATTACTCAACATGACAGATAAAAGCAGTTTAAAGAACTTAGAAGTGGGTCAAAATCTTTTATCCGGAGAACTCACAGATTGTTGGAATAATTGGGAGTCGTTAATTCATGTTGGTTTGGGGAGCAATAACCTAACAGGCAAGATTCCTCACTCAATGAGCTCATTGTCTAACCTTATTTCATTGCATTTGTTTCGTAATAACTTGTCTGGAGAGATACCTTTGTCACTGAAAAATTGCAAGAACCTACTGATGCTTGATTTAAGTTACAAAAACTTTTCTGGAGCTGTGCCAAGCTGGATGGGGCAGAGTCTAAAAGCTCTTCAACTAAGATCCAATCAATTCAGTGGCAATATTCCCCCACAGATATGCCAACTTAATTCTCTAATGGTGATGGATTTTGCAAACAATAAATTATCAGGACCCATACCCAACTGCTTAGAAAACATCACAGCCACGCTTTCTGATTCAACTTCAAATTTTGAATTCAGCATTCGCATTGAAGCAGGAGAAACACTGGAATTTATAATTCTTGTAGTGTTGCTTACAAAAGGAAGTGAATTAGCATATAGTAATTTGATGTATGCCATTGATCTTTCAAGCAACAGTTTGTCTGGAATGGTGCCTTTAGAAATATTTATGCTGATCGGATTACAGTCTATTAATTTGTCCCATAATCAATTAGTAGGGACAATACCAGAAGAAATTGGCAACTTGAAACAGTTGGAGTCCATTGATCTCTCAAGCAATAACATGTGGGGAGAAATTCCTCAATCCATGTCTGGTTTGTCTTTTCTCGGTTTCTTGAACCTATCTTTCAACAACTTTTCGGGCAAAATCCCATCAGGGACACAACTTCAGGGCTTTACAAATCTTAGCTATATAGGTAATCATCAACTTTGTGGACCTCCTCTTACAAAGATGTGCTCAGAAGATGAAAACCCCCACAACACAAAGCCGATTGGAGAAAATGAAGATGTTGATGATATATCTTCAGTTCATTCATGGTTCTATATGGGCCTCGGAATTGGATTTGCTGTGGGATTTTGGGCAGTTTTGGGTGCCATTTTCTTCAACAGGAAATGCAGGCATGCTTATTTTAGATTTCTACACCGACTTTATGACATGGTGATCTAAATATAAGAAAATGTAAGTGCGGTGAGCAATGGAAATTTTTTCTTTGAGCTTTTACATTAATCTGTTTTTTTTTCTTCAAATAAGTAACTTATTACTTACCCTTGCATTCTCTATGTACGTTATTTGCAGGTCCTTGATGTTCGTCCTTCGACTTGCTACCTCACCCACCCAAAGGTTTACGAGAGCTTCAACAATGCATGTATTATGGACCATAGCGATAAGAAACTTTTTGACTAGTAATTTCATGCTCTTATTTATCAAGTATTAAGTTACTTAGCTTATTACAAATAGTTCTGTTTCCTCTGTTTGTTGAATCTAAACTTTTTACTCTGGGATACGAGAAATATACATATTAAGATGCTTTTATACCAAATCTTGTTTCAGCATATAAGCAAAAGCTTAAGTACAAACTCTCATTATTTTTCATCAGCTACCATTTTAACTCTTCCTTCTTATTTGTAATGTTCAACATAACTTAAGGTAGTCATTAAATGTTTAAAACTATTATTCATCAAATTACACGATTGTCAATTGTGTCTCTGAACAGTTACCCTTTGCAAATTTGGAGGGGAAAAGGTGTGGGGAAGTAACACACAAGGTCAAAATATATAGAGTCGCAATGAAATGCAGTTGTACCTTTATAAGCCAAAGAATGTAATGAGACATGGTATGTTTTCCAATTATCACCAAATGTGGTTGTTTTGAATTTAAATGGTAACTGTTTGTCTGGATCCATTTCTCCTCTTTTATGCCCATAATCTTTTATCCGGAGAACTCACGGATTGTTGGAATAACTGGGATTCATTAACGGATGTTAAACTATATTTTCTAGTAGTGACAATAATTATCATATTTGATTTACGGACCGTTTTAGATGAGAGCTAAAGGATTATAAATTTGTTATCCTATTAAATAAATTTATTCTCTATGACTGTCTCTCTCTTAATTGCATTCTTTCAAACAATTTTCTAGAAATCGGACAGTAATCATCTCAAGATTAATCATCTCAAGATTAATTAAGGATTTCTATTATCAATTCATCTTTATGGGAGATGAATGAGAATTCAAATATTTCTTTGACAATCTATTAGGTTTTATCGCATATTCAACATTTTAATTTGTATCTATGTATCATTGTCTTATAATCTTTTATCAATTGATATCAAGACCAATTTAAATACATCTTATAGATGTTAATTATGTGAATCCTATCATTTTAATTTTTTTTGTTTCTATTCACAAAATTAATATAAAGTGGTTCTATTTTAGTAGCCATAAAAGGCAATTTTGCAATGTCCTCCCTTTCTCAAATTTTGTTGAAAGAAAAGTTCAGTGAAAAAGGGAGTTTCTAAGCAAATTAGACTATAATACATTATATTATAACTCATATTACCATCAATATAGTCTCAACTAATTTTTACATTATTAAAATGGCTTCAATTTAATTTAATTTTTCTTTTAGTTGTTCTGAATTTTTTAAAATAAAATCAAATTGAACCTTTAAATAATAAGATGATCAAATTATACTTAACAAATAAATTAAAAAAAAGTAATTAAACATGTATTTATCTAGTATCTTTCAATGAACAACATGCAATCCACCGTGGCAAATTTGACGTACGCTTGTCACCTGATTCCATTGACAACATTGTTTCCTCTCCCATATCTCGCTATTTGTATACCACTCAACATTAAGTGATAAGCAATATTGACTAATTTAAAATTTGATAAGAAGATACATAAAATATAGATAAGAATTGTTTTAACCAAAAATCGAATTTAAATGATTTAATTTTAATTTTAACACATTAATTATTTATGTTAAATCATTTTGTTAATAAAAAAATTTACAGACAATTGTAGATAAATTATTAAATTAATACTCTTTTATCTAATTCTTATTTCTACTCCTCTCTCTATATTAATTTATTTTTTATTTCTTTTAAATGTATATATTTTTATGTTATTTCTCACTTATTTTTATTTAGTTTAATTTTATTTTTTTATATTTTAAATTTCTATCCAGCTTATTAACAGATTGTTGACGAGTCACTTTCATAATTTTATTATATTTAATAAATTTTAACTAACAATAATAAAAAGTGTATTAAAAATAATATGTTCATGGTACTCTTTCATATTTATATTTTTATTTAATAATTTTTTGAATAAATATCAATGAGATTATTAGGCAAATATTGCATAACATTATTTTGTTAACATATTATTTTAATGCACTACTTCTATGTTTTGTTTATTAGTAAACAAGTTCATTTTAATTTTGAAACAAAAATTTATATTAGTTCCATTCTTAATAAATTTCATATAAATTTTATATATAAATATATTCTTATTCCTTATAAAATTAGCATGTTTTGATTTTAGTTTTATTAAAATTTTCTTCGTTTTTTATTCCTCAAAAAAGTTAAAATTTTATTTTTGGTCCCACTATTACATGGAACTTGTTAATTATTTATGTTTTTATGAAAGGTCAAGTGACCATCATAGGTAACACATATTAGTGTTATCAGCATATGATACCTTCAATTTGTTTCCTTCTAAATTTTTTAAGTAAATGTTACTTATCTATCTTAAAATGAACTATGGACCAAAAATAATAATTTCATTTTTTAGGAATAATAATCAAAGAAAAATATTTTGTAGGGAGCAAAACAAAAATATAAGGACTTAAACAATAATTTTGTAGGGACTCGTTTCTAGCGAAGACGTTCAAGCTAGGGAAGGAAGCCGTGCTATTTCAATACGGGGTGATGGTGATGGACGTGGACACGTGGAGGAAGGAGAGGTACACGGAGAAGGTGGAGGAGTGGATGGCGATGCAGAAGCAGCAGAAGAGGATCTATCATTTGTTGGTTTTGGCAGGGAACATAAAAGCGGTTGATCATAGATGGAACCAGCATGGCTTGGGCGGAGATAACTTTGAAGGAAAATGTAGGAGCCTGCATCCTGGGCCCATTAGTTTGTTGCATTGGAGTGGGAAGGGTAATACCAGCCATGCATTCTCGACCATCTATGGCCTCCTTATGATCTTATATCGCTCGTCTACAGACTTTTTTGAAGAATAGAACCAATGCGGATTCAAGAGAATTATTTCTTTCCTTCTTTCATTAGTAACAAAAGGGGTGCCGAATAGGGCTGGTCAAAAAAATTTATATCCATAAAATAATCTATATCCAATGTAATTTAATCCATTTAAATGGATTAGTTTCATATTCAAATCCATTTTTTGGATTTTAAATTCAATCCAATTAATTGAATATGAAATGGATATGGAATGGATATTTGTTTGGATTTTTAAATGTTTTTTTGTCAACTTTGATTAAGACTATTTTTTTTATCGACGTCAACTAATGATGATTTTAAGTCCTCATCTTTGAGTCTATTTTTCGATTAATGTTGATAAGGTTTTTTTAGTCAACATTGATTGAGACTATTTTTTGCCCGACATCAGTCGATGCTATTTTTTTGCCGACATTAGCTAGGTTTTTTTGTCAATACCTGTCGAGATTATTTTTTATCGACATCAAGTAGGTTTTTCGCTCGACGTCGACTATGATTTTTTTTGTCGACGTCAGACGAGACTATTTTTTGGCCGACATCGGTTGAAAAAATCTTCGATCGAACATCAACCAAAAAAACCTAGTTGACGTCGGCCAAAATATTTCCCCAATTGACACCGATCGAAAAAATCCTAGTTGATGTCAACAAAAAATATTTCTAGATAACGCCAGCCAAAAAAAATAGTCATTGTTAATGTTGACCAACAAATCCTAGTTGTTGCCAACAAAAATATAGTTTCAACCAACATCGGAAAAAAATATAGTTAACGTCGACAAAAAAAAAGTCATGACGAATGTTTGCAAAAAAATATCAATGATCGACATCGAAAAAAAAACTTATTAATGTTAGCCACAAAAATCATAACCAATGTCGGCCAAAAATTAGTCACAATCGATGTTGATTAAAAAATCCTAGTCAATGTCGGCCAAAAAATGCACTGACTAAAAATTGTGACTGACCTCAACTAAAAAGTAACCCTACCTAAGATCGACAAAAAACATCATTGACCAATGTCGATTGAAAATGCACTGACTAATATCAACAAAAAACAGTTTTGATTGATGTCGGTCTAAAAATATCCGGACTGATATCTGTCGAAATTGCTTTGGTTGATGTATGCCAAAAATACACTAACTAATATCGATAAAAAAAATAGTCTTAACCAAGATCGGTTGAAAATAGCTCTTAAATGAACAGGTACTAAGTTTTTACTTTTTAGTATTTAATAACTAAAATTTGTAAAAAAAATCTCATAACATTTAAGTGGATATAAATTGGATAAATCTAAATACATATCCATTTAAATGGATTGAATCTTGAATTTAAATTGTTTTTAAAAAAAATATGGATATGGATTTAAAATCTAATTCATTTAAATAGATATGAATTAGATATGGATTAGATTTTTAAAAATCCAATCCATACCCACCCCTACCGCCGGATCATAGCATCATTTCCCCCCCCCCTTCAATTTTTTATCTATAATTGCACTTTGTCTTTCATTATAGGTGATATCTACCGTTGGCAACGGGTGCAGATAAGAGACACTAACTTGTACTTACAACTTTATCAAAAAAAAAAAAAAACTTAGACTAACAACTTCAAAGTGTAGCTAAAAATCACATATTCATTAATAGAAACAAGTATTTTACCTATATTTACTATACTCATTAAAGATTAATAAATTAAATATATTAAAGATTAATAAATTAAATACATGTCCTAACTAACTACAAGTATTTACCTAAAAATTATTGTAACAAAAGGTAGGTAGGGAGGGAAATTCAGGTAATGGAAAACATGTGTATAAGTCATTGTTTGTGAGATTAAAAAATTAAGCCAACAACTTTCATGACATAATTTCTTTTCAGAAGCTAAAAAGAAATTCGCCAATCATCAATCAATATTAATACTATAAGCAAATAGAAGGACTATAAATGACAACTTTTCACACCTGACATCTTCTAAACAAACAGTAAAAAAATTTACAATTTGTATTTTAACTAATAAAGGAATTATGAAGACAACCAACACAGTTAAAAAAAAAGGTTCACTGAAACATTTCATTAGGGATGCAATGTGGTGGAACGAAAAGCCCAATTGATGAGAACCCAAGAAACAACTCCAACAAATGAGAAAACGACAAGAATTTTAAGTGGGTGTTTGGTTTGAGAAAATATTTTTTATTTTCTGAAAATAATTTTGTAGGGACTCGTTTCTAGCGAAGACGTTCAAGCTAGGGAAGGAAGCCGTGCTATTTCAACACGGGGTGATGGTGATGGACGTGGACATGTGGAGGAAGGAGAGGTACACGGAGAAGGTGGAGGAGTGGATGGCGGTGCAGAAGCAGCAGAAGAGGATCTATCATTTGTTGGTTTTGGCAGGGAACATAAAAGCGGTTGATCATAGATGGAACCAGCATGGCTTGGGCGGAGATAACTTTGAAGGAAAATGTAGGAGCCTGCATCCTGGGCCCATTAGTTTGTTGCATTGGAGTGGGAAGGGTAATACCAGCCATGCATTCTCCACCATCTATGGCCTCCTTATGATCTTATATCGCTCGTCTACACACTTGTTCGAAGAATAGAACCAATGCGGATTCAAGAGAATTATTTCTTTCCTTCTTTCATTAGTAACAAAAGGGGTGCCGAATAGGGCTGGTCAAAAAAATTTATATCCATAAAATAATCTATATCCAATGTAATTTAATCCATTTAAATGGATTAGTTTCATATTCAAATCCATTTTTTGGATTTTAAATTCAATCCAATTAATTGGATATGAAATGGATATGGATTGGATATTTGTTTGGATTTTTAAATCTTTTTTTGTCAACTTTGATTAAGATTATTTTTTTTATCGACGTCAACTAATGATGATTTTAAGTCGTCACCGTTAAGTCTATTTTTCGATTAATGTTGGTAAGGTTTTTTTAGTCAACATTGATTGAGACTATTTTTTGTCCGACATCAGTCGATGCTATTTTTTTGCCGACATCAGCTAGGTTTTTTTGTCGATATCTGTCGAGATTATTTTTTATCGACATCAAGTAGGTTTTTCGCTCGACGTCGACTATGATTTTTTTTTGTCGACGTCAGATGAGACTATTTTTTGGCCGACATCGGTTGAAAAAATCTTCGACCGAACATCAACCAAAAAAACATAGTTGACGTCGGCCAAAATATTTCCCCAATTGGCACCGATCGAAAAAATTCTAGTTGATGTCAACAAAAAATATTCCTAGATAACGTCAGCCAAAAGAAATAGTCATTGTTAATGTTGACCAACAAATCCTAGTTTAAATGGATTAGTTTCATATCCAAATTCATTTTTTGGATTTTAAATTCAATCCAATTAATTGGATATGAAATGGATATGAATTAGATATTTACTTAGATTTTTAAATCTTTTTTTTGTCAACTTTGATTGAGACTATTTTTTTATCGACGTCAACTACTGATGATTTTATATCGTCATCGTTGAGTCTATTTTTCGATTAATGTTGGTAAGGTTTTTTTAGTCAACATTGAATTGAGACTATTTTTTGTCCGACATCAGTCGATGAGGTTTTTTTGTCGATGTCTATCGAGATTATTTTTTATCGACATCAAGTAGGTTTTTCGCTCGATGTCGACTATGATTTTTTTTTGTCGATGTCAGACGAGACTACTTTTTGGCCGACATCGGTTGAAAAAATCCTCGACCGAACATCAACCAAAAAAACCTAGTTGACGTCGGCCAAAATATTTCCCCAATTGACACCGATCGAAAAAATCCTAGTTGATGTCAACAAAAAATATTCCTAACTAACGCCGGCCAAAAGAAATAGTCATTGTTAATGTTGACCAACAAATCCTAGTTGTTGCCAACAAAAATATAGTTTCAACCAACATCGGCAAAAGAATATAGTTAACGTCGACAAAAAAAAAAAGTCATGACGAATGTTTGCAAAAAAATATCAATGATGGACATCGGCAAAAAAAAAAAAACTTATTAATGTTAGGCACAAAAATCATAACCAATGTCGGCCAAAAATTAGTCACGATCGATGTTGACCAAAAAATCCTAGTCAATGTCGGGCAAAAAATGCACTGACTAAAAATTGTGACCGACCTCAACTAAAAAGTAACCCTACCTAAGATCGACAAAAAACATCATTGACCAATGTCGATTGAAAATGCACTGACTAATATCAACAAAAAATAGTTTTGATTGATGTCGGTCTAAAAATGTCCGGACCGATATCTGTCAAAATTGCTTTGATTGATGTATACCAAAAATACACTAACCAATATCGATAAAAAAAATAGTCTAAACCAAGATCGGTTGAAAATAGTTCTTAAATGAACAGGTACTAAGTTTTTACTTTTTAGTATTTAATAACTAAAATTTGTAAAAAAAATATCATAACATTTAAATGGATATAAATTGGATACATCTAAATACATATCCATTTAAATGGATTGAATCTTGAATTTAAATTATTTTTTAAAAAAATATGGATATGGATTTAAAATCTAATTCATTTAAATAGAAATGAATTGGATATGGATTAGATTTTTAAAATTCCAATCCATACCCACCCCTACCGCCGGATCATAGCATCATTTTCCCCCCTTCAATTTTTATCTATAGTTGCACTTTGTCTATCATTAAAGGTGATATCTACCGTTGGCAACGGGTGCAGATAAGAGACACTAACTTGTACTTTCAACTTTATCAAAAAAAAAAAAAAAACTTAGACTAACAACTTCAAAGTGTAGCTAAAAATCACATATTCATTAATAGAAACAAGTATTTTACCTATATTTACTATACTCATTAAAGATTAATAAATTAAATATATTAAAGATTAATAAATTATATACATGTCCTAACTAACTACAAGTATTTATCTAAAAATTATTGTAACAAAAGGTAGGTAGGGAGGGAAATTCAGGTAATGGAAAACATGTGTATAAGTCATTGTTTGTGAGATTAAAAAATTAAGCCAACAACTTTCATGACATAATTTTTTTTTCAGAAGCTAAAAAGAAATTCGCCATTCATCAATCAATATTAATACTATAAGTAAATAGAAGGACTATAAATGACAACTTTTCACACCTGACATCTTCTAAACAAACAGTAAAAAAATTTACAATTTGTATTTTAACTAATAAAGGAATTAATGAAGACAACCAACACAGTTAAAAAAAAAGGTTGACTGAAACAATTCATTAGGGATGCAATGTGATGGAACGAAAAGCCCAATTGATGAGAGCCCAAGAAACAACTCCAACAAATGAGAAAACGACAACAAAGGATTTTAAGTGGGTGTTTGGTTTGAGAAAATATTTTTTATTTTCTGAAAATAATTTTGTAGGGACTCGTTTCTAGCGAAGACGTTCAAGCTAGGGAAGGAAGCCGTGCAGGGTGATGGTGATGGACGTGGACACGTGGAGGAAGGAGAGGTACACGGAGAAGGTGGAGGAGTGGATGGCGGTGCAGAAGCAGCAGAAGAGGATCTATCAGTTGTTGGTTTTGGCAGGGAACATAAAAGCGGTTGATCATAGATGGAACCAACATGGCTTGGGCGGAGATAACTTTGAAGGGAAATGTAGGAGCCTGCATCCTGGGCCCGTTAGTTTGTTGCATTGGAGTGGGAAGGGTAATACCAGCCATGCATTCTCAACCATCTATGGCCTCCTTATGATCTATATCGCTCGTCTACCCACTTTTTTGAAGAATAGAACCAATGTGGATTCAAGAGAATTCTTTCTTTCTTTCATTATTAACCAGAAGGGTGCCGCCGGATCATAGCATCATTTTCTCCCCTTCAGTTTTTATCTATAATTGCACTTGTCTATCATTATAGATGATATCTACAATTGGCAACGGGCGCAGTTAAGAGACACTAACTTGTACTTACAACTTTTTCAAAAAAAAAAAAAAAAAAAAACTTATACTAACAACTTCAAAGTGTAGCTAAAAATCACATATTCATTAATAGAAACAAGTATTTTACCTATATTTACTATACTCATTAAAGATTATTAAATTAAATATTTTATATTTTCTTGGTGATGAAGATAATAAATTTATAGAAATTATTTTTAATATAATAACAATATATTATTAATATTAAAAAAATATTTGCAAATAAAATACTTTTTTAAGTTCAAACAGGATCAAAATATATTGCTTTCTTCATTATTGAATTGCATTAATGGGTAAATAGTTGATTCCCAACCTTGATTAATCCTAACTACTAGTCAAATACATGTCCTAACTAACTACAAGTATTTATCTAAAAATTAATGTAACAAAAGGTTGAAAAACGAATCTATTATTGTCTTGGCTGGCAAAATCTAATCAAATCAAATAATTAAAGTCTTAATAGGATCAATGCCAACTTGCAATGCTTCTTAGGATTTCAGGAATCCTTCCATTCAAGATGACTTTTGATTGAAGGTAGTTAATAAAAAAAGTCTTAATCAAACTAAAAATTGTTGCAATAAAAGGTTGAAAAAACCCTATTGTTTTCCTACTTTTAATTAAAGGCACGTGGCACATTTGGCTATAGCAATTTGAAGAAAAATAACACAAGCAAAAATATAGGTGACGAAAAAGAAAAGGAAAGGTAGGGAGGGATGGAAATTCAGGTTATGGAAAACATGTGTATAAGTCATTGTTTGTGAGATTAAAAAATTAAAGTAACAACTTTCATCACACAATTTTATTTTTTTTCAGAAGCTAAAAAGAAATTCGTCAATCATCAATCAATATTAATACTATAAGCAAATAGAAGGACTATAAATGACAAATATTCACACATGACATCTTCTAAACAAACAGTAAAAAAATTTACAATTTGCATTTTAACTAATAAAGGAATTAATGAAGACAACCAACAACAACCAACAACACAGTAAAAAAAAGGTTGACTGAAACAATTCATTAGGGATGCAATGTGATGGAACGAAAAACCCAATTGATGAGAGCCCAATGAAACAAGTCCAACAAATGAGAAAACGACAACAAAGGATCTTAAGTGGGTGTTTGGTTTGAGAAAATATTTTTTATTTTCTGAAAGTAGTTTTTAATTTTTAGAAAATATTTTGTTTTGAATTTTGTTGTACAATACCAAATTAAATTGTACAAATTAAGTTCAAAACTTCTAAAAAAATATATATAATTAACTTATTTTGTATAAATTATTGAAGTTTAAATATAAGTATTATATGACATATTTGATTTGGACTTGTTATGTTTATTTTGAATGTTAAAAACCTCTGAAGTTATGTTTTATTTTTAGTTTGGTTTAGTTACATTTTTCTCTAGAGTTTCAATTAATTGTGGCATTATAAGGTCCTCCTCTCAACTTTACTCTTATTTGCAATTTAAGTTTGTTCCTGTGTAAATCTTCCGTAGGTTTTTAACAAATACAAAAGTTCTTATTCTTTCTCTGAACTGTATATAAATCCTATTGTTTAAATTGCATTGTCATGTGACTCTTATGTTGTTCCTGATATTGTTGGTTGGATATGATAATGTTGGATATTGTACTCTTAATTAATAACATAATATTCATATTCATTACTCATAAAAGTGAAATAACAGACACGTACATAATTAAGCAGTAATGGACTAGGTAGTACGTACTATAGTACTCCTTACTTGTCCTTATTATTGGCACACAACACAACTTAACATAGCTAGATGAGACTAATTAAGATGGAAAGTGATTGACCAGAATCATCCGATACTGTTGGTGAAGGTAAAAGACCATGAGTGAATGGTAGTTTCTTGTGTCAGCGCTCCAGTTGAAGCAGAGAATCCAACCCTAACCCATTCAGGAAGCACTGTGTGGAGCTCAATATCATGGGAGAGTGTCACAGCTTGAGTGCCGGGATAGAAAGCACCAACAGTGAGTCTCTTAGAAGCAGAGTTATAGCTGATGTGTGCGGTGACTATTTTGTCATTATGCCACTCCCACCTAGCAGTTGCCTTGGAGACAATAGAGTTGACATTGATTCCAATGTGTAAATGATCTGGATCCCCCCTATCACGATTAGGGTAGGTATCAAATTCGACAGCAACAACTTGGTTTGATGGGAAGAGTCCAAGGTTGTGCCCACCAGAGTTTGGAGGGATTTGAGAGTCATATGGTGCAATGAAGAAGGCAAGGCCATCAGCCGGACCATTAGAGGCTGATGAGATGGAAAAGGTGAAGTTGGTTTCAAAGCTTGCGACCTGGGTAGAGCTTTCCCAAAGGTGCAATGGAGCAGAGTATAACACTCTTCCCACACTGTTACGCACTGGGTTTCCTCTACTATCTAACTTTGTGAGTTGTATGTTACTGGAAGAAGGCTTGGCATCACCTTGGAAGATCAGATCCTTTTGGTCATCACCAAACTTGTGAAAGCGGAAAGACACTGCATTCGTTGTGTTCCACAAAGCCATGCTAGCTAATTGATGATATGCGTTTAATTGATGCAAACGCCATGCAAAACCTTCCCCTATTTATAGCAAGAAAATTAATTAATTAGGGGTTGTTGATGCAATACCTTCTCATATTAATGCTAAATTAAGGATGCCGATTGTCACACTCGACGGAAACAAAGGAAAGTTAATTATCTGGTTGGCATAATGCACGTCATCATTCTGCCACGTATATATACATCATTACAGTGTTTTTTATTCCTATAACTTACATAATTTTTATCGATAATTTGTTTTTTACTTACAGAGAGCTCAGCCATAATTTTATCATCAATTAGTTAACAATGTTTATAAATTATATTACAGCTACTAATATAATATTCTTCTTTTTGTACCGCAGAGCTAATATAATCTATTCCCAGTTTACTGATTGTAATATTTGCTACTATACTTTTTTTTTAAGTCAAGGTTTTAAAAGAATATTTGAGCTGGTATTTAATTAATTGTGGTACTGTACACCGTTAAGTTTCTAGATGCAACGTATAGGGTAGATAAATTATATGGGTACGTAGTCCGGCCTTCACCGTTACCTTTTTTTATATTTTTTTTTTATCTTACATTATTTGTACAGAGGTTAGCTATACTTTTATTTTAACAATGTTTATAAATTATATCGGAACTAATAATTTATTTCAAGTGAATCGATCGATTGTAAAATTACTAGTTTAATAAGCAATTTAATCATGATTTAAGTCATTATTAAATGGTATAAATAAATAATATAAGATGTCTAGTGCATGCAAGAACCACGTTTTCTTCCAATTTTTTTTTTCATTCAACAAAAATAATATAAGATACATATGCCTATTTAGGCAACTTAAAAAACATGTAAAAGTAATAATTTTTTTAAGTTATGTGATGTTTTTTTATTCAATTTATTTCTACAAAATAATTATGAAAAAAGACTTAATATAAATTTTATTTTTAAGAATGCAAAGAAATAACTTTGTGCTTATTTAGTTTTTTCTAAAATATAATTATTCGTCAAATTGCAACAGTTTTTTTAGAAAAGGTGTTTAAAACACTCATTATATTTAACATTTACACGTTATACCTTCAATTCTCCCCCCCCCCCCCCCTTTTTTAAATATTGGTTAAAGAATTTAAAGTACAAATATATTTATTGGATAATATAAAATTATATTGTATTAATATTATTTCCGTTGTCGATCATATAACTTTTATAATAAATATTTTTTAAATTTCTAACTAAATATATCCTAAGACACTGATTAAAAAGATCCTTATTTTTTCTTTTAAATACAGCGATAAGTTAATGCGATAGTTGCAATTCACGATGTTGTTGGGTATTTATTATCATGTGGGGACGAATGCACGTGCCTGAATGCGTCATGCCTCCACGTATGGTTGAGTGCGTCATGCCTCCACGTATGGTTGCAAATAAGTTAATGCGATAGTTGCAATTCACGAGGTTGTTGGGTATTTATTATCATTCGGGGACGAATGCACGTTAATATTTAGTTTAATTCAAATTCAATTCAGATTTAACATGAATAATTTTTTGAGTTTATGGAAAACTCGATTCAATTTATTAGTTTGAATCATATGAATAAAATGTCAAAAATTTTAAATTCTATGTATTAAAGGAGTCTCATATTCAAAGTTTGTAATCAAAACAATCAATAATATTTATTTTCATTAAATATATTATTTATTTTTAAAATTTTATCATATAAAATAATATGTAAATAACAGTAAAATAAAATTGTGACATTTTTTAAAAATATTTATAGTTTTATTATTTAAATGTAATCAATATTTAAAAATTTTAAATTCTTTTATTTAATTCAATTCTTATTATATCAGCTTATTAATATTTAGTTAATATATTTATTATAAAATTATATTTGATTTTTTGTTATATGACAATCAAAATTAATTAATTTAAATTATTTTATCAATTATATCAT
>PYAF01001256.1:573746-587589 GCA_007407185.1 Glycine tomentella
CAAAACCTTCCCCTATTTATAGCAAGTAAATTAATTAATTAATTAATTAATTAGGGGTTGTTGATGCAATACCTTCCCGTATTAATTGTAAATTAAGGATGCCGATCTTGTCACACTCAACGGAAATAAAGGAAAGTTAATTATGTGGTTGGCATGCACCTCCTCATTCTTTCACTTATATATACATCATTTTTTTTTTTATCTTACATTATTTGTACAGAGGTTAGCGATACTTTTATTTTAACAATGTTTATAAATTATATCGGAACTATTAATTTATTTTAAGTGCATCGATCGATTGTAAAATTACTAGTTTAATAAGCAATTTAATCATGATTTAAGTCATTATTAAACGGTATAAATAAATAATATAAGATGTCTAGTGCATGCAAGAACCGCGTTTTCTTCCAATTGTATTATTTCTTTCAAGCAAAAATAATATAAGATACATATGCCTATTTAGGCAACTTAAAAAACATGTAAAAGTAATAATTGTTTTAAGTTATGTGATGTTTTGTTATTCAATTTATTTCTACAAAATAATTATGAAAAAAGACTTTATATAAATTTTATTTTTAAGAATGCGAAGAAATAATTTTATGTTTATTTAGTTTTTTTAAAAAATATATAATTATTCGTCAAATTGCAACAATTTTTTAGAAAAGTCGTATATATTGCAACTTGAAAAAGGTGTTTGAAACACTAATTATATTTTTAACATTTACCCGTTATACCTTCAATTCCCCCCCCCCCCCCTTTTTAAATATTGGTTAAAGAATTTAAAGTAAAAATATATTTATTGGATTATATAAAATTATATTGTATTAATATTATTTCCGTTGTCGATCATATAATTTTTATAATAAATATTTTTTAAATTTCTAACTAATGATATCCTAAGGCACTGATTAAAAATATCCTTATTTTTTCTTTTAAATACAGCCATAAGTTAATGCGATGGTTGCAATTCATGAAGTTGTTGCCTTGTTGGGAGGGATTGTTAGGTTTGGCACGTTCACAATGAGGTGGTTCAATTCGAGACATTTACTAGTATTTATTATCATGTGGGGACGAATGCACGTATGGTTGCAAATAAGTTAATTCGTTAATATTTAGTTTAATTCAAATTCAATTCGGATTTAACATGAATATTTTTTTCAGTATATGAATAACTAGGTTCAATATAAAGTTTGAATCATATGAATAAAATCTCAACATTTTTTAATTCTATATATTTTAAAATTTTAATTTATTAATAGATTTTAGATAAAATGATTACTTAACTTTTTAAAAATTACAAAATTAAACTTATTTTATTAATTTTGTGTGGTCATTATGATAAATAAAATATAATTATAACAAAAATATGTATAAATAAAACATAATTACTTATATTCAATTTTTTATTTATTTAAGTTCTCATTTGTAGCTTTAACTCAAAAAATAGCTTTTAAGTAAAAAAATAAAAATAAAAAAAACCAAACACATGATCAGGACTGCGGTATACAATCCACAAGATAGTTTATCCTATAATTTATCGTAATTATTGATTATTTTTTAATAAAAAAACTAATTTGTTGGGCGTCTTGTTTACTAATGTAGATTGTAGTATTTTCTTGTTCTCATTTTTATTTTTCTGACTGATAAAAGAGATATTTACTTTTTTTAACGTCTAACAAATGGTTATAGGCTTTAGGAGCAGTGATTGATGTTTGGGTCTCTACTTAGTCCAAGTTGAAATCAAACATATTTTCTTGTATTTTATTTGGTGGAATCTATATTTTTCATACTCTACTTTAATTAACAAAATTCGCTTTTATTTTTTCAATCTATTTTTCTCCTCTAAATCAAACATATCCTGATATCCTAAGAAACAACAAAGCCAAAGCATAAGGAACGCAACGTTTTGAGTCCGCACTCATGGTTGCCCAAAGATTATTCTTGGCTAATAAGAATCACTCAGTTTTCTTGGGTAAAAAAAAAATAGAAAAAATAGTAAAATTGGTATTTAAAAGTGTAATACCATGACAAATTGATTTCTAAAAAATATATAAATTTAATTTATAAATATGAAAAGAAATGACATATTAGTCATGTCATTAAATTTATAAGACCATTTTATTTTTAAGTTAATATTTTAAGAATTAATTTAATAATAAGTTATATTTTTTTATGACTAATTTATCATTAAAGTGTAAAATTTAGATACCTATTTATGAACACCTCACACTTTTACAAACAAATTTTCCTATTTTTAAAAAAATTGTAGGATACATGTATTTTGGGAACGTATTTGCTGCCACTCACATTCGTTTTTTGTTTTAAATTTCGTGTGTGATGTTTCCAAATTCATGAGCAATTTCCTTTGTGATATTTTCCAAGAAGGAATTCGCCTTGCTTCCAAGAAGGAACTGACCTTGCATTTAACTTTCAGTGTCGGCTAATTTATACTCTCTTCACCCCCTTAAAACTCTGGTGCAGATTATTTTACACAAATAAAAAGAAAAAATAATAAATAAATAATTGAATAATAATTTCACAAAAGTAATCTTATATCATCATTAATTCATTTATAGATATCATTATTAACCATTAATATTATACGAGTATGAGTAAAAATAATAATTAATATTACATTAATAAATTAAAATAATAATTATTTAAGAATAAATTTTATTCTCTTAGACTACAATTGTAATGAGAAAAAGAGAATATTACTTTTTTTTATAGATAAATGCTCATAATGCCCTCTCAAGTTGATTTTGTTTTCAAGATGACACGTTCAAACTTAATTTTTAATAAATAAAAATTCTATTTATGAACTCCTTAAGTAAATTATTTTTATTTATGAACTCCATAAATAATTGGCATTGGTTAGCAAAAAGGGAGTTCCCTTTGAAAGTCTTCCTCAGCAACTTCCATAAGACAACTCTCCTTGGCAGCTTAAAATAGAATTCACTTGTATATATCATCATTTTTATTCTTTTACGTATAAACACTTCAGAGCCCTCAATCTCTCCTATACAACAACAGCTCTCCTTGAATACTTAAAATGAGTCCCAAAAAAAATTACCTAAGTTCACTCTCGATCCCTCGTATAAAAGAGTATAAATTACTTAAGTTCACTTCTAATCTCTTAAAAAACTATATCAAATAATTTGCATTAAGAGTAGAGATATATATTTAAGGCTAGAAAATTTCATTCTATCCCTTAATATGAATTATCTAAATGTTCTTTTTCAGTTCTCAAAGTATAGAAATTTTTCAATGCGTAAATTCTCACAATATTACATGCACATGGATGATTAGATCACAAACATAACAATAGATTCAGAAAAGAATAATATAATGAAAATAATATTAAATAGATAGAGGGAATTGTTACATAAAAAATGTTTGGTTGTTGAACCCTCAACAATAAGTGATTTAGTCTCTCCTTGTCATGAGAGGCCTTACAAAAATAAAAGAGAATAGCAATTGATGAAAGAGAATGAAAGAAAATCGATAGAACAATGGGGCATAAGCCAATTTCTGTAAACTGGATTCATCTCTCTTTTGTGACTTAGGTTTCTGCTGGTCGCGCTGAGCGAGCATTCGCGCTAGACGAGTCTATCGCGTTGAGCGAGTAGCTGCTATCGTGCTGAGCGAGCAGCTCCAGACGTTGGATTCCATCTTCCATGCTCTTGTAGTGAATTCTACAAAAAAAATACAACCAATACTTCATAAATCAAATAGTTAAAGCATCCATTGGATAAAAACTAGTTCTTATATTTTCATCACAAAAAGAAGCATTAAAAGAGGAGAAAATAGATAATGACTAAGTAATTTACATGTAATTTTATCATTTTATGTATGCTTAGCGATTATCAATGACTGTAACTATTCTTCATTAGCTTGACACAAATTGACCAAAGCTACAGATGTCATGTGATGAAGACAATTGGTTGCATATTGTGGTCCAAAATGCTGGGCTAAGGTTGTGAATGAATCAATAGATTGCGGGGGTAAGCATTTTTTACCACATTAGTGTTGGTCCCTTGAGGAAGGTAGGGAATATCTTGCACAACACGATGTCGTCATTTGAATATAAGTTTACCTGAGTGCTAAATGCATCCAGATGTTCGTTTGGATCTTATGTACCATCATATATTTTAATATTCAACGACTTCCAGGTAATGGGCAAACGCATGTCCATGATGCCATCGACAAACGGGTGCAAGTGAATGACATCATTGTGGATATTGAGGGACCTAAGTCTGGAGTGGATTAGGGTTTCCTCCTGATTATTGTAGGAAGAAAGTTGGGTATGATTTTCCTAGTTTCTCGTTTCGGTTTGGGTGGGTGCTTGAAAGGATGAAGCGTTTGGTGGGGTTGGTGATGGTGGGGGTGAATGATGGATGACAAGCCTTGTAAAAATATAGAGTTTTTTTTAGTAGAGAAGCTCTTAAATGTATTTCTAGTTTTATATCAAAAAAGATTCATAATAATTTTTGTTCCATTTGTCTTTATGTGGAAAATTGAGATTTTGGGAAAAATTTTCTTCAAATTTTCATGGTAAACAGTGTTATAGATTTTACATCCACGGGTAATTTTCTGATGAATTTAAAATCTACAGAAAATTTTGCGGGTAAGTTTTCTTTGGATTTTAAATCTGCAGAAAAATTCACAGGTAATATTTTTGCTGATATTAAATTCGTGGGTAAAATACTTATGGTGTCGATGTTAAATTTTGTACGGAAAATGGTATTGTGGCTAGAAGAAGATTTGTGTGGCAGATAGGCATATAGCTTCGGTGTTGTACTTCAAACCGTACAAGTATTTATATTAATGGTCCGTTTCCTAGCTCGTGCAAAACACTATTAGAGTGTGCCAGAACTGTACGCAACTGACTTGACATATTGAATTATTGATTTTGATTGGTTTGTGTTGTGTCTTAAGTTTATAGAGCCAATATTTTTGGCAGCGAACTACTTATTTGGTTATTAATTGCAAGGATTCAAATACTATAACTGGAGCGTAATTGATGACCATTCTTTTCCCATAGAATGAAAGCTTTTTATATAATATGTGTAGTACATTATATTATATATTCATTTAATTCACAATTATATTATAATCATGAAAGTATATAATGTGTACGTAGTACATTAAAATAATTATGTTATATTACTTGTTAATGGATCGCTAAGTTTTATTTATATAACTATATATTTACAGAAAGATCTGAAATAGATTTATATATTGCTAGAGACTTTAATTTAAGAAATGGGGTCATTAAAATAATTGTTTGAAATATAATCGAGAAAGTAGTTTTACAAGTTTCCCTAGACTTTGAGGAAGCATCCCCATCCAACTTATTGTTAGATAGACATAGATGCGACGACATTGATAATTTTCCTGGATAGAATTGAACCTTAGAAAAATAATTTGATTTGAAATCAATGTATTTTAGATTTTCCAGTTGTCCTAACTAAATTGGCAAGCCATCGCCAATTCATTAATTATAGCTTAAAATACAGTTCCTATAGATTATATATGTTGCATCCAAATGCTTTTCCTCGAAACTTGTTTCCTGATAAATATAAGGATTTTAGATGAAAGATATTTTTTTTATATTTATAAATGATGAATTGAAGTTAGTTTATTTAATTGCAGATTCAACTGCATGAACAAGGCTCTTCAACTAGCAAACAATGATGGAATTTAAGTAAAACCACTATCTGAGTCGAAGAGGGATTTAATGTGGGTTTGAATGAAAGTTCACAAAATTAATTTTGAATTAAATTAATTTTAATTAATGAGGGGTCGTTGTTGATGCAATACCTTTCCGTATTAATTGTAAATCAAGGATGCCGTTTGTCACACTCAACTCAACGGAAATAAAGGAAAGTTAATTATGTGGTTGCCATATATACATCATCTAGCTAGTGCATGCAAGAACCACGTTTTAATTTCTTCAAACACATGAAATAATATAATATACACATGCCTATTTAGGCTTCTTAAAAACACATTTAAAAGTATTTTTTTTTAAAGTTATGTAATGTTTTTTTTATTCAATTTATTTGTACAAATAATTATGAAAAAAGAGTTAATATAACTTGCACCTAGTCATTCTACCACGTATATATATATATATATATATATATATATATATCATTACAGTTTTTTTTATTCCTATAACTTTCATAATTTTTATCGATAATTTGTTTTTTACTTACAGAGAGCTCAGCCATAATTTTATCCTCAATTAGTTAACAATGTTTATAAATTCTATTACAGCTAATATAATCTTATTTTTTTACTGCAGAGCTAATATAATCTATTCCCAGTTTACTGATTGTAATATTTGCTGCTATATATACTTTTTTTTTTTAATTCAAGGTTTTAAAAAGAAGATTTGAGCTGGTATTGAATTAATTGTGGTACTGTACGGCGTTAAGTTTCTAGATGCAACGGATAGGGAGATAAAATGATAAATTATATGGGTACGAAGTCCGGCCTTCACCATTACCTTTTCTTTTTCTTTTTTATCTTACATTATTTGTACAGAGGTTAGCGATACTTTTATTCTAACAATGTTTATAAATTATATCGGAACTAATTATTTATTTCAAGTGCATCGATCGATTGTAATATTACTAATTTAATAAGCAATTTAATCATGATTTAAGATTTTAAGTCATTATTAAACAGTATAAAAAAATAATATAAGATATATAATGGATGCAAGAAACACGTTTTAAATACAGCGGTAAGTTAATGAGATGGCGGCCATTCATGAGGTTGTTGGGAGGGTTTTGCACGTTCAAAACGAGGTGGTTCGAGACACTAACTAGTATTTATTATCACGTGGGGACGAATGCGCGTGCCTGATGCGTCAGTCCTTCCCGTATAGTTGCAAATAAGTTAGTTAATATTTAATTGAGGGACTTTCTTTTTACTCAAATTTTATTAGATTTTTTTTTTTACTTTATAAATTATTTTTTAATTATTTAATTTATATTATATTTAGATTTCTTCTATCTTAAATACTATTTAATAATTTAACAAAAATAAGATACATGCTCATCATATTATCTTTAATGAAATTCACTAATAAAATTTGAATATTTAATTGAGTGACTTTTTTTTTTTCAATTGAACATGAATCTAGCTTTTAGTTAGACGTAAATCTACCTTATTGGTATGCAGTGTTATCATGATCAATATTTCATATCTCACTTGTGGATCAAAATATCTACATTTCCAGGACCCATGTATTCCAATTTATCCAATGTGTCCATGTAGTTCTAAACATTAACACTATTTTAATAAAAAATGATAAACAAATAATTTATAGTTCATCCATTATGTTTATGTAGTCTCAAACATCCAAACTATTTTAATCAATAATAATAAACAAATGATTTTAAAAATCATAAGTGGTCACAAATTCGTCCCTCATTGAAACCCCATTCAGAAATAGGCAACAACAAATCATCAAAATTAAATAAATAATCTTAAAAAGTAACTTATATACAAGATCCAATTACACATACAAGCAAAATCCTAATGTGAACATAAATCATGGAATAAGAAGAGAAATAGATTGCTCGTGAACGCTCGTGAACGTCTCGAATTGGAAGAGTAACAAACTCACAAACTGGAAGAAGAATAGTGTAGAACTTGCGAACTGAAAAAGGAACAGTGGAGAGCTCGCGAACTGGAAGAAGAATAATGGAGAACTCGCGAACCAGAAGATAAATGGTGAAGAACTCATGAAGAGGAATGAAATTAATGTGAACGTCGTGAGAGGAAGAAGAATTTGCACCCCTTGGATTGTGAAGAAGAAGTCGCCAACAAGAGGAAGAGAAATAGTACTCGTGAATTGTGAAGAAGAATGAAATATGAACTATAAATTCTTACACTAATTGGGATAAGATAATTTGGGTTTACAATTAAAATATAAGAATAATTTTGTATGCTCACATATTTCAATTGATGTTAGTTAATGACGTTATAACAACTAGGGTAAAAGTAATGTGCAAAAAAAGGGATATCAGGTGAAATTGAACAAAACACAAGGGATACGAGTATAATTTACTTTATTTAATTTAATTCAAATTCAATTTGGATTCAATATGAATATTTTTCAGTTTTTAAACTTATGAATAACTCTGTTCAATTTATTAATTTTTATCATCTGAATAAAATGTCAAAATTTTTAAGATCTATATATTTAAACTTTAAATTTATTAATAAATTTTAGATAAAATAATTACTTAACTTCTTAAAAAATATATAATTAAATTTATTCTATTAGGGTCATCATGACAAATAAAATATAATTATAATCAAAGTATGTATAAATAAAACAAAATTACTTATATTCAATTTTTTTATTTAAGTTCTTATTTGTAGCTTTAACTTAATAGCAGCTTTTAAGTAAAGAAATAAAAATAAAATAAACCAAACATATGATCAATACTGCGGTATACTATCCACAAGATAACTTATCCTATCATTTACCGTGATTATTTATTAATTTTTAATAATAAAAAAACTAATATATTTCTTCTCTCATGATTCTCACATGATGTCTCCAAAATTAGGTAACGCTGAGGGCGTCTTGTTCTCGTTTTTATTTTTCTGACTGATAAAAGAAATATTTGCTTTTTTTTAACGTCTAACAAATGGTTATAGGCTTTAGGAGCAGTGATTGATGTTTGGGTCTCTACTTAATCCAAGTTGAAATTATCTTATTATAATCATATCATATTATATTAATAAATATGATGAAATAATAAAAGAATCAAACCTCTTATATGTTTATATAAAAATATTCTATGCAGTGTGATCCGCCAGTACTGTTTGTCGCTCTTGCATTATATATGTGGTCAGACGATTAAGTTCCGCACAAAGTTACAAACACAACTCAGAAGTTCAATAAGTTCAATAAGAGTGTGTTTCTTTTAAAATAAAAAACAATATAAAATAAATTTTGTATTTTATTTGATGGAATCCATATTTTTTATACTCTACTTTAATTCAAAAAAATTGTCTTTTATTTCAATATTAGGATGTCTGACCCTCAAGCCTTTCCTAAATGACACTCACTATATTATAAGCAAAACTCAAACTCAGTTGTATTTCGCCTTCTACTCACTGAATACAAGGTCAAATGCAATTGTCTTGTAAGTTATAACAATATACACTTACTGTTTTCTTTCTTTAATTGCTTATTTTGGGTGTTGCCATATAATTCTAACAATAAAAAACATTATTTCAGGATCTGCCAAGTGATATGTACTATTTCCTTAAAGAGAATGACTTCACCTACATTGATTTTGAGGAAAAAATACAATGCAAGTTAGTGTATAATCATTGGCGGAAAAGGTGAAAATTGGAAGTGGGCGGAAAAGCTTTGCCACAGACAATCAATTGAAAGCAAACTTTGAATTCATTATGGAGTTTCTAGATCCTATTCACAACATAATGCTTTGGTTCACATGTTGAATACATGTGTATTTATTTAAGCCAAGCATATGAAGACAACAACTTTTGCTTTTTGTGTTCCTTAAGTACATGTATTTAATTTTCATATGTTTTTCGATTTACATTATGAACTTATGTTACAATGTTTGACTTATATATTTCATATTAGCCAATCTTATAATATTGGGTTTTATCATCTCCAATTTGACATTATGCGATAATGTAATTTAATAAAAAATAATTAAATTAGCAGTACTATGTAATTTATTTTCCCAAATTAGCATTCTTATGTGATATACACATTTAAAAGACAAAATAATATAATTTGATACATATCTAATTAAAAACTCAACATAGTTTATTTCTTACTTTTTATGTTCTACATTTTAATTTATAATATAGAATTTAATAGGAAAACTAAATAAATTATAATAATTAGTATTTTAATCACACCAAATGCTTCGGATAAATAATTTTAAATAATTTTCCATTCAAAAATAGATATAATGTGCGAATAACAATAAAATAAAATTGTTGAAGTTTTAAAAAATTAAAAAATTTTAATTTTACTATTAAAATTTAATCAATATTTTAAATTTCTAAACTCTTTCTTTAAAATAACTATAGCCAACATAATATCAGTGAGTTAATACATTTATTAGAATATTATCATTTGATTCTTTGTTATAAGATTATCAAAACTTAATTTATTTTAATCACTTTATCAAAAAACTCATAAATTAAAATTATTTAGCAACAATAAGCAAAATTAATTTATTTTAATTCCTTTATCCATAAAAAATAAAATTAATTTTAAAAAATATAGTGAAGCGTAGCGGAACAATCCATGTGTATGGGTACCGGTTATTGACTAGACTTCTTGATAAGTAAACAAAGAAACTTCTTTTTGTCCTTACTAGGGAAAGTGTCACAAATGAGCTGAGTGGGGGATACACATATTGAGAGGGACATTCTTAATGTGATTACCTTATACGATTCACCTAATCAACCGTCATCGTTTATTTTGTCTTCACTCCATTTAGATAGTTATTAATCGGAGTTCTTTCCCATATCCTAATAAGTCCACCCACGCATTACCTTTCCTACTTGCTCTACAATTCTTTTATCTCTCTTCTTTTTTTAACTTTTCTTATTTCTTTCTTTATCTATGGATCTCTTTGTTTTATATACAATAATTTTCATCCTATTCTTACATTTTACCAACAAATTATTTATTCAAGTTTAATAAAATTAAAATTTAAAACAAAAATTATTTTAAAATCTTATAACAAAAATATGTTTGGCAATAAAATAAAGATTAAATAAAATCTATTAGATTCTTGACAACTATCAATATTAATAAAGATTTTATATCAACAATATAAAAATTATATATATATATATATATATATATATATATACATAAGCTTCAAAAATTTCCATCAGTAAAAGATTCAAAATTTGGATTTTTGACCTTGGTGGAAAAAAAAACTTCAATTATTTACATCTTTTTCGTGAAAACTAAATTTATTTAAATTTAATTGCGAAGCTTAGCGGAGGAACCCAGCGTATGCACAAGATTACTAGTATGTTTATATAAAAATATTTTATGCAGTGTGATCCGCCAGTTCGCTCTTGCATTATGTGGTCAGAGGTTTAATAAGTTCCGCACAAAGCTACAAGCACAACTCAGAAGTTTAATAAGAGTGTGTTTCTTTTAAAATAAAGAAAAAAATATAAAATAAATTTTGTATTTTATTTGATGGAATCTATATTTTTCATACTCTACTTTAATTAATTCAAAAAATTGTCTTTTATTTTTCTCTTATCTATTTTTTTCGTCTAAATCAAACATATCCTAAGGAACAACAAAGCCAAAGGCACAAGCAATGCAACGTTTTGAGTCCGCTCTCATGGTTGCCCAAAGATTATTCTTGGCTAATAAGAATCACTCAGTTTTCTAGGGTAAAAAAAATTAAAAAAGGATAAATAGTGAAATTGATATTTAAAAGTATAATAGATAATAAATTGATTCCTAAAAAATAAAAAATATAAATTTTGTCTCTAAATATAAAAAATATATTAGTCATTTTATTAAATTTATGAGACCATTTTATTTTTAAATTATAATGTTTAAGAGTTAATTTGATAATGAGTTATATTTTTATGATCAATTTATCATTAAGTTACGTATTTATGAACACTTCACACCTTCACACACAAATTTCACTATTTAAAAAAAAATCGTAGGATAAATGTATTTTGGGAACGTATTTGCTGCCACTCATTCGTTTTTTGTTTTAAATTTCGTGTGTGATGTTTCCAAATTTCCTGTCCAATTAGTAAGTACTTTGAGACTAATACACTTTGTGCACAGTTACGAGAAAAATTGTTTTAAAAAAGTATTTAACATAATTATATATTAAACAATTAACAATATTTATTTTTATTAAATGTATTATTGGTTTTTAAATTTTTATCATATCAAATAATGATTAAATAATAGTAAAATAAAGTGGTGACATTTTAAAAAAATAAAAATATTTAAAATTTTATTATTTAAATTTAATCAATATTTTGGAATTTTGGAATTTTTTATTTAATTCAATTCTTATAATAACCAGCATAATAATATTTAGTTAATATATTTATTAGAAAATTATAGTTTGTTTCTTTGTTATAGGATAAATAAAGTTAATCATTTTAAATTACTTTATCACTAATGTCATAAAAAATAGTTATGATAGAGATAAAAATTATAATTAACTTATAAAATGTATTATTTTGGTTTTTTTCCTTACAATATTATATTTAATTAAATACATTAAATTATGTATTTCAACATAAGAAAAAATACTCTAATATTCGTATATGTCTATGATATATCCTATAACTTAACTATTATAAACTAACACTATATATCCTCTAATCTAATGTTTTAAATCTCGAACCTAAATATTATTTTAAAACTAAAACTACATAAATAATCAATATATTCAAAATTTAAAATACAAAATACTAAATTACAAAAAATAAAAATAGAAAAATAGTAAAAAAAAAAAAAAACTAACCAAGAAGATGAGGGAGTGAAGTGAGCTGAGGGAGGGAGTGAAAGTGACAGGGAGGGAGGGATTTTATAGTGGACCATGTGGTCGAATTTTCTGGAGGCCCAAGCTAATTACTCCATGTTCAACACGTGTCCTATTCTGACTGCTGACACATATTTCGCAGGAGACGTAGGTCCCCTAGTGAAATACATTTCCACCACCACGTGTCCTGCCCTTTTTGCTCGACTAACAGGGCGATGCCACCTCAGCTTCCCTATTTCGCATCCATGCCCAACGAATTATGCCACGTGATACTTAAGGAAATATCACTGTGGGCGTGACATTTGGGATATTTTTTTTTTCAAAAGTGGCATATATAATGACCACTGTTCCAAACAATTCATTAGGGATGCAATATGATGGAACAAGAAAAATCCAATTTATGAGAGCCCAATAAAACAAGTCCAACAAATGAGAAAACGACAACAAAGATCTTAAGTGGGTGTTTCGTTTGAGAAAATATTTTTATTTTAATTTTGTTGCACAATACCAATTAAATTGTATAAATTAAGTTCAAAACTTGTAAAAAAATTATAATGAATTTTGTAGTGTATAAATTATTGAAGTTTAAATATAAGTATTATATGACATATTTGATTTGGACTTTTTATGTGTATTTTGAATGTTAAAAACATCTGAAGTTATGTTTTATTTTTAGTTTGGTTTAGTGTCACATGTTTTTTCTCAAGTTTCAATTAATTGTGCCATTATAAGGTCCTCCTCTCAACTTTACTTTCATTTGCAATTAAGTCCCTGCGTAATCTTCCGTAGGTTTTTAACAAATACAAAAGTTCTTATTCTTTCTCTGAACTGTCTATAAATCCTATTGTTTAAATTGCATTGTCATGTGACTCTTATTTTGTTCCTGATATTGTTGGATATTGTACTCTTAATAACATAATATTCATATTCATTACTTATAAAAGGGAAATAACAGACACGACGTACATAATTAAGCAGTAGTGGACTAGGTAGTACGTACTCTAGTACTCCTTACTTGTCCTTATTATTGGCACACAACACAACATATATAACATAGCTAGATGAGATTAATTAAGATGGAAAGTGATTGACCAGAATCATCCGCTACTGTTGGTGAAGGTAAAAGACCATGAGTGAAGGGTATTTTTTTGTTTCAGCTCTCCAGTCGAAGCAGATATTCCAACCCTAACCCATTCAGGAAGCACTGTGTGGAGGTCAATATCATGGGAGAGTGTCACAGCTTGAGTGCCAGGATAGAAAGCAGCAACAGTGAGTCT
>PYAF01001256.1:587689-601966 GCA_007407185.1 Glycine tomentella
CAAAACCTTCCCCTATTTATAGCAAGTAAATTAATTAATTAATTAATTAATTAGGGGTTGTTGATGCAATACCTTCCCGTATTAATTGTAAATTAAGGATGCCGATCTTGTCACACTCAACGGAAATAAAGGAAAGTTAATTATGTGGTTGGCATGCACCTCCTCATTCTTTCACTTATATATACATCATTTTTTTTTTATCTTACATTATTTGTACAGAGGTTAGCGATACTTTTATTTTAACAATGTTTATAAATTATATCGGAACTATTAATTTATTTCAAGTGCATCGATCGATTGTAAAATTACTAGTTTAATAAGCAATTTAATCATGATTTAAGTCATTATTAAACGGTATAAATTAATAATATAAGATGTCTAGTGCATGCAAGAGCCACGTTTTCTTCCAAATTTTTTTTTCATTCAAGCAAAAATAATATAAGATACATATTCCTATTTAGGCAACTTAAAAGACATGTAAAAGTAATAATTTTTTTAAGTTATGTGATGTTTTTTTATTCAATTTATTTCTACAATGTATTAATATTATTTCCGTTGTCGATCATATAATTTTTATAATAAATATTTTTTAAATTTCTAACTAATGATAACCTAAGACACTGATTAAAAAGATCCTTATTTTTTCTTTTAAATACAGCGATAAGTTAATGTGATGGTTGCAATTCAGAGGTTGTTGAGCGATAGTTCTGTTTGGCAAGTTCACAATGAGGCAGTTCGAGACATTTACTAGTATTTATTATCATGTGATGTGGGGACGAATGCGCGTGCCTGAGTGCGTCATTCCTCCACGTATGGTTGCAAATAAGTTAATTCGTTAATATTTAGTTTAATTCAAATTCAATTCGGATTTAACATGAATATTTTTTTCAGTTTATGAATAACTCGGTTTAATTTATTAGTTTGAATCATATGAATAAAATCTCAAAATTTTTAAATTCTATATATTTTTAAATTTTAATTTATTAATAGATTTTAGATAAAATGATTACTTAACTTTTTAAAAATTACAAAATTAAACTTATTTTATTAATTTTGTGTTGTTGTTATGATAAATAAAATATAATTATAACCAAAATATATATAAATAAAACATAATTACTTATATTCAATTTTTTATTTGTTTAAGTTCTTATTTTTAGCTTTAACTTAAAAATAGCTTTTAAGTAAAAATAAATAAAAATAAAATAAACCAAACACATGATCAGCGGTATACAATCCACAAGATAGTTTATCCTATAATTTATCGTGATTATTGCTTATTTTTTAATAAAAAAACTAATTTCTTTCTTCTCACATGATGTTATCAAAATTATAAGTTTTTTTTTTCCTGTCTAACCCGTGCATCTTCTTCTCCCCACCATCATTCACCATGTCACCAGTTATCGTCATGTTTATTTTCACTCAATTAAAATTAAGATATTGACCTTTTGAAATATTCAAAAGAAAAGGACAACCTTATCTTTTGCCACAAACTCACACAAATTTATATTGGATTAACTTTCATAATTCAATTCGTCTAATTAATATTGTTGTTCGTCGTTGAGAAATCTATCATTATCGGATAGCTGAAGAAATTAAATTGAATTATTCAATCAAGGGCCCAAAATTCGCAAAATCAAAGTCTTCATATTCACATTTAAGAAGTCAACAATCTGCAATAGTAATAATAAGAAGCCCACAGCGTTACCTAAACAAGAAGTCCTGCATAAGTTGAGGATGACATGAATCCTATGTGATTAGAGTATCCTGAGTTTATCGGCCTCTTTTTGCTAACCACTTCCTTTCCCTAAAGATATTTTCTTGTATTTTATTTGATGGGATCTATATTTTTCATACTCTACTTTAATTCAAAAAATTCCCTTTTAGTTTTCTTTTATCTATTTTTCTTCTCTAAATCAAACATATCCCAAGGAACAACAAAGCCAAAGGCACAAGGAACGCAACGTTTTGAATCCGCACTAATGGTTGCCCAAAGATTATTCTTGGCTAATAAGAATCACTCAGTTTTCTAGGGTAAAAAAACAAAAAAGGATAAATAGTGAAATTGATATTTAAAAGTTTAATACGGTGATAAATGGAATCCTAAAAAATAAAAATAAAAATTTAATCTTTAAATATGAAGAAAAAAATGCAACATATAAGTCATGTTATTAAATTTGTGAAATCATTTTATTTTTAAATTATAATATTTAAGGATTAATTTGATTAAAAGTTATATTTTTTATGACCAATTTATCATTAAGTTCTAAAATGTAGATACCTATTTATGAACACCTCACATTTTCATAAAAAAATTTTTACTATTTTTAAAAAAATTGTAGAATAAGTGTATTTTCGGAACGTATTTTGCTGCCACTCACATTCGTTTTTTTTTTTTTTTTTTTTTAAATTTCATGTGTGATGTTTCCAAATTCATGAGCAATTTCCTTTGTGATATTTTCCAAGAAGGAACTGGCCTTGCATTTAACTTTCAGTGTCGGCTAATTTATACTCTCTTCATCCCCTTAAAATTCTAGTGCAGATTATTTTACACAGATAAAAAAATAAATAAATAAATAAATAAATAAATAAGAGTAATAATTTCATAAAATTAATCTTATATCATCATCAATTCATTTATAAATATTATTGTTAACTATTAATATTATAAGAATATAACTAAAAAAATAATTAATATTATATTAAAAAATTAAAATGATAATTATTTAGAGATAAATTTATTCTCTTAGAAGATAATTATAATATAAAAAAGGGAATATTACTTTTTGTTTTAGATAAATGCTCATAATGCCCTCTCAAGTTGATTTTGTTTTCAAGATGACACATTCAAAATTTAATTTTTAATAAATAAAAATTCTATTTATGAACTCCTTA
The DNA here is from genome assembly GCA_007407185.1 of Glycine tomentella. Lineage (NCBI taxonomy): Eukaryota > Viridiplantae > Streptophyta > Magnoliopsida > Fabales > Fabaceae > Glycine > Glycine tomentella. The sequence goes on from PYAF01001256.1 coordinate 590,585, forward strand.
AGTAAATTATTTTTATTTATGAACTCCATAAATAATGGGCATTGGTTAGCAGAAAGGGAGTTCCCTTGAAAGTCTTCCTAAGAAACTTCAATAAGATAACTCTCCCTGTCAGCTTAAAATAGAATTCACTTGTATATATCATCATTTTTATTCTTTTACGTATAAACACTTCGGAGCATTCAATCTATCGGATACAACAACTCTCATTGAATACTTAAAATGAGTCCTTTTTTATCATCTTTACACTTTATTAATAACTTATTTATTAAGTTATAATTATCTTATTTATAAACTAATTAATTTTTTAAATTAAGAAATTTTTTAAATTATTTTGTGAAATATTTTTTATAAAAATATAACTAAATATATTTTATTTAAAATGATAAAAATAACTAAAATCACACAAATAACATAACATAAAACAAATAATTAAAATAACAAAAATTACATAAATTTTTATGCCTATGACAAAATTGGCAAAAGAATTTAAATAATATTTTTTTAATTATTTATTAATTTAAGACTGTTTAAAACTTATTTATAGAAATAAAATGTGTTTAAACATATCTGATTTAGACGTGTTTAACTATCTCATTTTATAAATAGGTTTTAGGTGGAAATTGATAAATAATTAAGAAAAAATATTATTTAAATTATTTTGTCTGATAAAGTTGCTTTTATTTATTCTTGAAATTTGAACCTAATATTTTAATAATAAATTTTTTAAGGTTAAAGCATTGGTGCTTGTTTACTAGTAATGGAGCAATCGTTCTTGGTTGACTCAAATTCGTACCACGTCATAATGAAGCAACCGTCCAAAAGCGGACTTATTGGGCATATCGCGGTTAACGGGTATTTTTTTTTATATTATTTTGAGTTGAATTTTAAATTTTTACTTAAAAAAGAGATAAATTATAATAGATATTACGATTTTTGAGTTAAAGTCATAATATTATTTATTATTTTTAATTTTTAAATTGAAATTGTAAAAGAGTTTATGACTTCAGCATAATTTTTTTATAATATATGTAATCAATTTTTTTACTTTTTTAATTAAAATCATAATATTTTTTGACTTTAGTAAAAAAAAATTTAAATTAATAAAGAAAAACTATACTACTTCAAAGTCGTAAAAAAAATTTACATTGTAAAGATTTTTATGGCTTTTGTTACTTTTTTTAGAATTTTTTAAAATAACATCTATCACTAAAAAATGGAAGAAATTTTCAATCTTATGAGATATTATGATATTTATTAAAAAAATATCCAAAATTCCAATTTGGAATCTAAATGCTCTAATGACTTTTTATTCATATTATAAGTACAAAGTATTATTAACGTCTAATGATTAATACTCATTCAAAATTTAACTAATAATTTTTAATAAAAATCTTTGTTTTATATATTTTTTATTTAGAAGGATTGAAACTTGGAATCTTATCTGAAAGTAAAAGATAAGTAGTCATTTCACATCTTAAAGGTAGTTATTCATGATAACTTTTAACTTAATTAAAATGTTTATTTATTTAAATTAAAAGTTATTTGGTGAAATTCTTTAAAAGCTTTGGTTTTATTTCAAACTACTTGTAAACAGGACGTGGCATTGTTTAGTATGTGTGCTTTAAGCTTTCTTCTAAATTCTAATACATCCTATTTTAAAGGTTGACAAAAGAATTGTTGTTGTGATTGATTTGTTGTCAACTGAATTTTTAAAGGATACAAAATTCTTTGAACTTCCAAAAACATGATTAAATGATACCAATACTTTTTTACATTTTTATTTTAAATTTAAATATATTTTCTATCACATTAAATTTGTTATATTATAAAAGATAAAAATACCCTATCATCCACAGGTTGGGACACCAGCTAAAGAGTGGTCCCAATCCCACATGATGACGAATGCTAGCGTACGTCACCCTCGGGTGGGAGGCATGGTGCGAAAGGGATGTTTTTCCAAAGTATGCACCGTAAGATATTTTGTCTTTTCAATTAATGGTTGTTTTTTTTTTTCTTCACTTTTTTCCTTTTCTTTTTACTTGGAGAAAGAGCGTGAAGTCGCACCTTCAATGGTGGCATACTGTGTTTCCGATCTTGCGGCGCCATCAATCGCAGGCAATTTTTTAATTTGTTTAGTTTGTTTCTCTTTTTCTCTTCTTTTCTTTTTTCATTGATGATTTTTTTAAAAAATAATCAAATTCATCTTTAAAAATATAATACGATCATATATTAATTTTTAAAAGATGAAGAATACAACTTTAGTACCCGAATATACAAAAATATGATAAATTAGATATTTTAAAATTTTTAAAATCATTTTATTATTAAAATATAATATTAAATAATTCATTTGATAATAAGTTATATTTTCCAATAATCAATTTGATATTAAGATACAAAATTTAGGGATCAATTTGTTATTAAATTATCTGTGAGACTAATTTTTTACATTGAATAACTAAATTTAAATTTTTATCTTTTCAGGATCAATTTATTAATATTTCATTTTTTATGGATGAATTTAACTATTTATCCATTTTTTAAGATAATAAGTTTTGACTTAATGAGGGAGATGGACGGGGATTGGAGGAAGAATAAGGGTAAATTAGGAAAGAAAGAATGAAAAGCAAAATAAGGAAAAAGAGAAAAGGGAAACAATTATGTAGGATTTGCGAAACTATTATGTTGCATTGTGCCTCTCATGCAGATAGGGGTGACCATGAACTGAAACAATTTAAAAATAGTTCAAAATTCAAGATAATCAGTTTATTCAATTTGGTTCATTAATCAAATGAGTTAAACTTGACCTAAAAATTGAACTCGTTAAATAAATGAGTTGAACTTGACCTGCATATAGTTTGATTAATTTTTTTCATGAATCAATTATTTGACATACTTTGGTTCTATTATTTTATATATCTATTAGAAATGACGATTCATCTCAACACTTCCACATCTTGTCCCATCTGCGAACCAATGCAGAGTGCCTTGAATGTGACGTTGAGAAGTTTTTTTTATCCTTATTGCTATCTCGATGTCGAAGAAAATGAGCTTCGTTAGAGGAGGTGCGACAAGCTTTGAGAAATCGTCATCATCGACATTGGACTCAAGCACCCAAGCCTGATTTGACCATCAAAACTTGAACCCATGAGATCATCCAGATTGAGAACAACTTCGCTGCTAATAATGATAAATCTAAATCGCCTAAAACAAGATTCCATCCAACCCTCTCGCACTTGCTTTGTAGGTTTATTTAAGGAAAAACTAGGTGTTCTTACAATATGTTGTACTTTCAATGTTTTTCTATTTGTGTGTGTTGCTATCTAAATATTGCTTTGATAAAAAACAGTGCGATATTTGACTTGAACCTATAATTTGTATTAGATTTTTAATGTGGATTCGTTTCACTTTAACATCAATTGAGGATACTTAACTTTGGATTGGAATTTCCTCAATAGGGTGTGTGAATTGAAATTTTTTGCTTGATTGTGTTTTGATTTGCGAATTGAAGGTTATGGACAAGGAAGTGGTCTATTCTCCAGTTTCTTCTTCTCCGACATCCCCTCCATCATTCGTTGTTGGTTTGCAATGACAGAAGAAGGTGGCAGTTGGATATTGTTCCAATTGAGTTATGGTCAAGTTTTGGCTGAGTTATGGTGAGATGTTGCCGAGTTTTAGTTGAGTTATGGTGAACTATGGCTGAGTTTAGACGAGTTGTGGTAAGTTGTGGCTGAGCGGAATATCTTATCTCCTAACCCGATGTCGAGGAAGTACCTGCAAAACAGACAATCAAGTCTGTCACAACCTGTCCGGCCACAACGGGACGACGATGAAATAGAAAAAGATTCCAAAAAAAAAAGACTCCCCAGTGGAGTCGCCATCTGTCGCATCATATCCGGCCACGACGAGACAACGATGAAAAAGATAAGATAAGAGTCTTCCTAAAAAGGAAAGCTCGAAAGGAGTCGCCATCAAAGTTTATTTAAGGAAAACGTCAGAAAAACCAAAAGATAAGGCATGGTCTACGATTTGAGAGAAAAAGAGTTTGGGAGTCATTAACGTACAGGAATGTGTTAGCACCCCAAATGTTCGTCATGAAGACGACAACCTTTAGTCAAGTGTGCTAAAAATAATGTGACTTTTTAATTATCTGTCTTCCCTTAAAAACATGACTTATGTTTCTTTTATTTTTGTTTATTTAGAAAAGAAAATCAAATTTTTATTTTTAGAAAAGAAAAGATTTTATGTTTTTTTGTTTTTAAGGTCGACAAGGGGTTCGCCCTCGCTCCTACGTATCCCCAAGTGCAATGAGGAAATCAGACTTACTTAGTTCTTTGTAAAAAAACACCTTTTGTGTTGAATTGAGTTTATCTTTTTTGAAAGATTTATTTTAATTGTGTGAAAAAGAGTCGTTAAGGCGTTGGACCTTGAAACGACGTTGAATTTAAGAAAAAGGTGAGAGAATCGCTTAAGGCATTGGACCTTGAAGCGATCTCAAGTAATGTGTAGTTTTGAGAAAAAAGGAGAACTGATTGATCCTTTGTTTGAGTATTTTTAGCTTTCTTAGAAAAGATTATTGATTTGCGGTAAACTCTATGAAATCAAACAAGTCAGGGACCCAGCATGATTTTCACAAAATCTATCCATGTGTTATTGACACACCACCAAATGAGTCAGAGACCCAGCATGGAGTGCATGAAACATAAGCGCGTACTAAAGATACTAATATGAAAATAAATGAATAATTAAAATAACATTGCGTAATCAAATAAATGAAATAGAAATAGAAAGGGATAGAATAGAAGTGGGGAGTACATTTAGTAATTAGGGGTGCATACAGGAAGAAACAGGGTGCAAAACTTATTAAATTACAAAACGGGGCCAGCCCAACAAATAGGGGTGCATTTATGAATATGAGTGGTGCAAATAGCATTACATGTTTTTGTGCAATTATGAAACATAGTAGTGTAAACAGTAAATATATTTTGTGCAACCCAACAATTAAAGGGCGCAGTTATGAATTAGTAGGTGTAAATAGCATTAGGCTCTTTCAGAATGAAAAAGGCCCAATTGGTACACGGGGTGTACTTATTAAAAGTCAGGGTGCAAAAAGTAAAAGTAATTTTTTTTAGTGTTGAAACAGGGTTATGGCGACCCGTCCCAACCCGTGTTTAGCAGCTGGGCACAGCAGCCACAACAACCAGCAGCTTGAGAAGTGAGGAAGCCACCTGTAAGGGTGGCAAAGCCCCCTTGACACCACCTAGCACGAGGCCCGACGACATGATGGTGGTCGGGGACGACGGCGGCAACATGGCATGGACGGTGGTGGCCACGGCAGTGGCCGGAATCAACCTCAAAACGATAGAAAAAGAAAAAAAACAAACATGGTGGTGATGGTGGTGCGCGTGTGGTGTGATGGTTCGTGGTGGTGTGTGGTGATGGCCGCAGTGGTGGTTGGAGTAAGGTGGTGCGCACGGTGGCGGTGGGTGTGCGCGCAGTGGTGTAGGGAAGTGAGATGAAGGAGGAAAAAAAAGGGAGTAGAGAAAAAAGGAAGAGAGAGGAAGAATGAGGGATACCTGAGACCTCTTTCCTTTCTCTGCCTACAATGCCAAATGGCGCGACACTATTGGCTTTTTTCCTTTCTCCAGATCCATGCCTCAACCTTTTGTAATTAATTCACCGGCTCCTTCCCCCTTATGTTGTAGCTTCCTTTTAGCTTTTATTAGTGATTTCTTTTGACCTAATGGTCCTTATGGCCTTTTTTTTTCTTTTTGTTATCTTCTTCTCCTTTTCTTGTTCTAGTTTTTTCTTAACTGTTATTTTTTATTTTTTCTCTTATTATTATTATTATTATTTCTTGGATACCCGGATAGAATTAGGGTATGACAAAGTCATTTGGATTCTATGTGCTTATGTATTGGTATATGAAATGATTAAAACGTACCTTGTTGTCTTTACTTTGGATCTATATATACACATTCAACCTTGAGGAGGTTACACTGACTAACTAATCCTCTAACCATCGTGAGTGATCTTGGGGAGCTAGTGATCACCATTGGCCAAGCAACAGTTGAGTTTATGGGTTGTATGGTACATAAGGTCCCCAAGCTCTGAGTTCATTATGAATGATAGTTTTATGTGTCGTTCGACCACTTTGGAGACTTTGGTTTTTTTATCACATGCCAAGTTCACATAAGCCCACCAGGCTCACGTGATGGGTATTGCTGAGTTGAATAAACCGGGCAGATATGTTACACAAGTTTAAGGTGAATTTTAACTTTCCTTATATAACATTGTTTTATATTGGGTGAATGTTTTCTTTGAAAAGCTGAGGTTCGGATCCTACCTCTTGAGAAGTGCTTGAAAAAACTGAGGTCAAATCCAATCTCTTGAGAAGTGCTTGAAAAAGCTGATGTTCGAATCCAATCTCTTGAAAATGGCTTGAAAAATATGAGATTTGGATTCGACCTTTGGTCATTATTAACTAATCTTGACATATACAATTAAATAGACTAGCATATAACAAAATAGATGAACAAACATATAACTTGGGCAATGTATAGTGTAAAAGAATTTCATTGATGATTTAGTTCATTAGGGATCATCCTTTTACATGGATACTTAGGTGCCTCGTTACAACCTCTTTAGCAAAAACCTTTTTTTTACAAGTGGGAAAAAATATTGAAGTAGGAATAAAAGTACATGCACTACCCAGTTTTAACTATAATAAAGCCTTAAGTGAGTTGCATTCTAGGTCCTAGGGATGACCTTTCAGAACATATTTGGTTGCAAAAAGCAGACAATTCCTTCATATGGATATATCATATCGCTCTCGCTCTGAGTTTGTGCAAATTTTTGGGTTGCTTCCTACAGAGGCTGTTGGCTAACGACCCAGGTTTCAGTGTCGTGATCATGGAATATAGTGTGACACCAGGGTCGAGATCTCTAATTTTGATGGAGGCGGCTACGTATCTTTCCATGGATGATTGTAACTATTCGTTATTAGCTTGTGTGATGAGGATAATTGGTTGCGTATTGCAATCCAAAACCTTAGGCTAAGGTTGTGGATGAATCAATAGATCACTAGGGTAAGCATTTGTACCACATTAGTGTTGGTCCTTTGAGGAAGATAGGGAAGACCTTGCACAACACGACATTTTCGTTTGAATATAAATTTACCTAAGTGGTAAATGCATCTAGATGTTCGTCCAGGACTTATGTACTGTCGTATCTTTCAATATTCAACGATTTCCAAGTAATGGGCAAAGGTATGTCCATGATGCCATCGACAGACGAGTGCAAGTGAATGACATCATTGTGGATATTGAGGGGCCTAAGTCTAAAGTGAATTGGGGTTTCCTCCCGATTACTGTAGGAGGAGAGCTAGGTACGTTTTTCTTGGTTTCTTGTTTCGACATGGTGGGTGCTTGAAAGGATGTAGCTAGAGTGTGTTGGGGTTGGTGGTGGTGGGGGGTTGGTGGAGGTGGATGATGGATGGCAAGCCTTGCTCTAAGTTTTGCGTTCTCCTCCCTTAACTGTCATATGTCTGCTTCGTGCTTTTGCCTCGAGGCCTCTAAGTCAACCTCATTTTTCTTGCGTAATTGTTCCATTCGTGCTCTGATTTCCTGCATTTATAATGTCTCCACTCGGGTGAAGCGTGCAGACGACCTAGGATAGCCTCTCCTTGTTTCTACCATCTTATGGCTAAAGCAAAAAATTCCTCTGTCACACGGTGGGCATCAAATGTTCCAACTGAGTTATAGTTGAGTTCTGGCTAAGTTGTGGTGAGTTGTGGCGCAATTCTAATTGAGTTGTGGTCGAGTTCCAATGAGTTGTGGTGAGCAGTAGCCTAGAGGAATCTTTTATCTCCTAACCTGATGTCGGGGGAAGTACCTGCAAAAAAGATTCTGACGATCAAGTCAATTGGGTCCAAGGTGCTTATGTATCGGTGTATGGAATGATTAAAACATACTTTGTTGTGTTTTATTTGGGTCTATATATACACGTTCGACCTTGAGGAGGTTACAGTAACTAACTGATCCTCTAAGCACCGTGCGTGATTGTGGGAAACTAGTGGTCGGCCGCCACTAGTTGAGTTCATAGGTGTTACGGTACATAAACACCACTAGTCGAGTAACTATCGAGTTCATGGGTTGTACGGTACATATATTATTGGCGAAATGTTCAGAACCCAACCCCAAATCAACTAACCCAACCACCAGAATGGAGAAGGTTCGACGAAAATGAACATGAAGCTCTTGATTTCTCGACGAGGTGTCCCGAACCTATGATGCCGACTATGTCCCTCATGATTTCAGTGCGCTTGACCTCAACCTCCTCTTTCCTACAAAGGATTGCAGTGAAGACGCAACCAAAAAAAAAAGTAAACGTCTACATGGGCTACATCTCTTGTAGAGGTTGTGGTATGTAATCTTGCAAGCTCTTCACCAGAAACCACTTCTCTCTACGAAAGTTGTGATGTCTAGCACCACGAACTCCTCTGCGTCTACCATAGCCATGAGTGAGATCTTTGATTTGCATCTTCTGGTGTTTTCCCATTAATGCATTTTTTGTGAAGAGATCACTAGTGGTGGTAGAGAGGATTTTAAGGCTTTGATTTTGGGGTTAAGGTTGTGATTTTAGGGATTTTTTATTGATGATTGATTTTGAGTGGTGATTTAAGGATTTTTTTATTGATTATGAGGTTGTGGTTTTAGATAATTTTAGGGATTGTGAGAGGTTATAATCAAATCTAGAAATTGTTCTTCACCATTATCAGTGAGATTGTTTTGTGTTGGTTAATAATTTTTAAAATACTATTATAGTGGTTTTTAATTTTTAAAGTAAAATAAAGATAGTAACGATTTTGGTCACAACGCTTGCTAGCAGAAATCAGGAGAAAAAAATCAAAATGAGACACTTCTAAAAATTTAAAGAATCAGAGTGAAAATTTTAAAACCCAAGGTATCAAATAAAACAATTATAAAACATAATAGATAAAAAAAATACTATTAAACCAATTAAAAAAATAAACTTACAATCACACTGAATTATGGATGAGCCAAGATTCAAAGCTTCATCTTTTTAAAGTACCTCATAAGCATTTAGTATAAGGGTATGTTTGGCCCATCCTTTTATTGGCTTAAAATTAAGTTATTTAAAGTAAAAGTTCAAAATAAGATCTTAAAATTAAAAGTATAAGTTGTTTGGTGATTTTATTTTTTTAGCTTAAAAGTTGGTTTTAAGGTAAAAGTTGTTTGGTAAAAAAATATATAATTTTTTGAAATTAAATTTTCAACTTTATTTAAAACTACTCACATTATAGTGTTTAATAAAAAGTATATTAACAATAATTAAAAACTATATAAAATTAATTTAATAAAAATAAAAATAAAATTTTAAAATATAACTGTAATAAAATAAATAAAATATTAAAATTAAAACTATCATAAACTCTACTGACTATAATAAGATAATAACTTATTTTATAACCAACTCATAGGTGGAATTATAAATAAATAAACATTGCCATTCAACAAATAATTTGATTAGTCCAATTTTACATGAAAAATCTGTACATTACATCAAATAAGAAACAAAAATGAAAAAGAAAAGGTCAACCTGTGAACTGTGGAGTGAAGGCAGTATATGCGAAAGGCTAGCAAAAGAAAAATAGGCTAAGTGGATTTTGTGATGAAATGGAAAGATTGGTCATACGTTTCAACCAAAGAAAAAGAAACAGAAAGGTGAAATGTTATTCACTTGGATCGAAGAGTGATTTTGTAAAAAAAAAAGCTAGCTCCTCCTCTCGTCATCGTTATAATAAGGCCTTGCTAGCAACTGGAATTATTTTTTTTCTTGGTAACGTGGCCCTCTGAGTAACCATGACCGTTATTAAATTTGGGGACGTAGGGAGCAAATGGTTTTGCACCTGTTTCAATGTTCCTTACATTGCTAATTGTAGGTGGATATTTGAGCGCTTCGGTATGCATAACCATACTCAGGCATGCCTATTACACCCATCTCTCTCTTTTGTTTTTTTAACTTAAAACCCTTCTCCTTTTATATAGGAAAAAAAAAACAGATTGTTTGAACTGAGACCGGATCGTTGTGCCTAAGAGCGAGTTAGTTGATGCAGTCCTGTATGAAGCTCATAAGGGCCAGTTCAGTATTCATCCAGGTGCCACCAAGATGTATTAGGACCTCAAGAGGAAGTTCTGGTGGCCAGGGATGAAGAAAGACATAGCTAAGTATGTGACTAGATGCCTGGTATGTCAGAAGGTGAAGATTGAGCATCAGAGACCGTTAGGCCTACTGCAGCCGTTGCAGATGCTAGAGTGGAAATGTGATAGCATTTCCATGGATTTTGTAGTTGGACTACTGAGGACTCAGACTGGATGTGACTCCATCTGGGTAATTGTTGATAGGCTGACCAAATCTGCTGATTTCTTACCTGTTCGGATTGACTATATTGCAGAGAGGTTGGCTCAGCTATATGTCAGAGAGATTGTCGGACTGCATGATGTCCCAGAGAGTATTATCAGTGATAGAGATCCGAAGTTCACTTCTAGATTTTGGAGTGCGCTTCAGGAGGCTTTCGGGACTCAGCTGAGGCTTAGCACAGCCTACCATCCCCAGACCGATGGTCAGACAGAGAGGACCATCCAGACTCTGGAAGATATGTTGAGGGCTTGTGCCTTGGAGCATGGTGCTAGATAGGATAGATACCTACCTCTAGTGGAGTTCTCGTATAATAATAGTTTTCATGCTAGTTTGGGCATGACACCTTATGAGGCATTGTATGGCCGGAGGTGTAGGACTCCTGGGTGTTGGACTGAGGTGGGTGAGAGACAGTTTCTTGGACCTGAGATGGTTCAAGAGACCACTGAGCAGATACATTTAATCAGAGATAAGTTGTTGAAGGCTCAAAGTCGGCAGAAGAGCTATTATGATCACAAACACAGGTCGCTGCAGTTTGATGAGGGCGACTGTAACACCCCAATATTTCTATTTATTGTATATGGATTGATAGAAATATTTTAGGACTATTAGAAATTCAAAAGTAGTTTCTAAATGTTTTTACTTCTAAGAAGCAATTGAGCTAAATTCAAGCTATAGTTGAGTAACATTATGTGGTATAGAAAACTTGGATATAATCTTTAGAATTTCCTCTTAGAAGTATGAAAAAAAAAAATATATTTTCACCATAGTAAATTAGTGACTTTCACCTAGATAAAAGTAAAATTGATCATTTCATGAAGTTAAGAGTAAATGTAATAGTTTTTGGCTTAGGATGCTAGAATGGCCGTGTGTTTGAAAAAGGTTGATAAGAATTCTTTAATAGGCCATAGGTAAGTGGAATCACTAGAAACCAAAATAGAA
>PYAF01001256.1:602066-614438 GCA_007407185.1 Glycine tomentella
TAAAACTTGACTGTTTGGTATGTATGTGTAAACGTTATGGATGACACACGTTACATAACGTGTATCTTTCTTATCATTTATAAACTCATTTGAATATTGTGGAATTTTCATTTGAACCTTCATTTCTAAACTCGTTTTAAAATTAACAAAGACTCGTTGGAACTTTTCGTTCTTTCTGTTTTTCGAAAAAAAAAAAAAAATCCGCTGCAAATAAATGAAATACGTAATAGAAGCGGTGGTTACAGCGACCATGTGTTTCTGAGGCTATCTCCAGTCACAGGCGTAGGATAGGCCTTGGGCGTGAGGAAGCTCGGTCCTAGGTTCATTGGTCCCTATCAGATCCTTCAGAAAGTAGGACCAGTGGCCTATAGGCTAGCTTTACCTCCCCAATTGTCAGGGCTACATGACGTTTTTCATGTGTCACAGCTGAGGAGGTATGTGCCAGACCCGTCGCACGTGGTGGAGCCTGACACCGTCCAGATTCAAGAGAATCTGACTTGCCTTACACAGCCTATACGGATTCTGGATAGGATGGAGAAGCAGATCCGGAGTAAGACCATTCCCATAGTTAAGGTACAATGGGAAGAAAGGACACCTGAGGAGGCGACTTGGGAGCGAGACCAGGAGCTGGTACAGCTATACCCGAGTTACTTGACAAGTATGTCTTTGAATTTTGCAGACAAAATTCTTAAAAAGGTGGGGTGAATATAACAGCCTCTCCCTCTCTCTCTCTCTCTCTTTCCTTTCTTCCTGTTCTTTGCTTCTGCAATTGTTGAACTTAGGAGCTTCATATCTTCATCATACTTCATCTAAACACTTCTTGTCCTTCAGGAAAGTTGTAAGGAACCACTCCATGAGCTAGATTCCATCTTCAGATCTTCGAGAGAACCATCAAACAAAGAGATCCAGTTCTCTAGGGAAATTGACAAAGTTTGATTCTAAGGAGAAAAGAAGGCGTTTTAGGGACGTTCAAGCTTGGAAAAGCTATTCTCTAGTCTTTCTTGTCGATTTAGAGGTAAGAAACTCAAGTTTTACCGTTTGATTGGTGAAATTGTTCTTGGGATGAATAGTGACCACTTTGTGATAGGACTGGAATTAGGCTTGGGTTCTTTAGAAAAGTATGCTCAGGATGTTGTTCTGATGGATATTAAACTTTGAAACATGAATTTTGATGAAGTTTGATTTTTACTCTGAGTTTGGTATGGGTAGGAAGAATGTTGAATAAATGGAAGATATTATGATAGATATGAGCCTAAGTGTCTTTACAAAAGTTGTTCAGAAGGCCAAATAAACGGTGAAAATGTGTTGATATATCTGTTTTAGTCATGTTGGAAAATTGTTGATATATGACCTAGTAGATCACTGAATTGAGCTTATGCAGAGTCTGTGATGACTCTGATGCCATGTTTGAGCTAAGATAGACCACTGAGGTTCTATAAAAGGGCTTGTGATGGATGAGCCTGATGAACCTTAAGTTAGATGACTTAGAGGTCATGAAAAGGACTGAGGTTCCTTTCCTTGAGACGGTTGAGAACCGTGTTATAGGTTTGTGCTGGTGTATTGCTGAATGATTGATATGTGATTATATGCCTTGTCAGGGCTTGACACCGCGGGTGTCAGTGGCGCAGACCACCGCTCAAGAGGTGGAACTGCAGAGCATGGCTTTGCCAGGTAAGTTCATCGTTCTTGGGAGTGAATCCCTTGCTTTGTTTCACCACCCAAAGTGGGTGATGGTTGATATGAAATAGAATTTGATATTGTATGTGGCTGTGGTTAATGAGATATATCTATATGTATACTGCTGAAAAGAAGGCCATTGTGGCTTGTTATTGATTAATGATAGCTAAATACTGTGATGGTGTTATGTTGTGAGCACATGGGATTAGATTTATGATAGACAGTGTGATGAGGATGATACACCTGTTGGCACAGGTGTGATTGATTTTAGACTCAGTGGATTGATGAACACTGAGATAGTGTTCTGTGATTTGTTTATGAGAGACAGACTACGTGTGTGATTTGAGATTGAGGATAAAGTAGATACTGGAATAGTATCATGTTATATGAGCTTCTCTGACCAGTAGAATAGGTTCTATGGACTCCCTTGGAATGAGTGCCCGGGAGGATGATCTTCCCTGGGAGGTGCCATGAAGTCCTGAGGGATTAAGTGCTCCCTGTGTGGATGATCTCTCTCAGGCATTGGACTGGAAGTCCTGAGGGATGAGTGCCCGGTGTGGATGATCTTCCTCAGGCAGTGTATGAGAATCCTGAGTGAATGAGTGCCCGAGTGGATGATCTTCCTCAGGTAGAAAGAGTGTGAAAGTCCTGGGAATTGAGTGCCCTTTTGATGGATGATCTTCCCCAGGCCAGGCTGTATACCGATATGTTGTATCTCTAAGAGAAGGTATTCCGAGGGGATGAGAGTCTCTTAGATGAGCCATATCTGGATGAGTGAAGTCCTGAGTGGTTTCTCAGGCAAGGTTTTATATAGTTTCATGAGGCGGTGCCTCTCTGATGTGGAAAGTGTCCAGTGGATGACACTTGTGTTATGGTATCTCTGTGAGCTGGTTGTGAGAGCCAGAATGAGATTGTATGCCATGGTTATGGTTTTGAAATTGTGTGCGCTTGGAGGTGAACCAGGGAAGGGAGGATCTCCCAGAACCCTGAGTTTACTGAGATGTTTATCTCACCCCGTGTGGGGCTGTGGTTTTTCAGGTGACTCTTCTAGAAGAGAGGAGCGGTCATAGGGCAGGAGGCCCTAGTGGAGTTTTGCTGGCATAGTTGGGCTGCAGTAGAAGACCAGAGTGGATCTTCGTGTTTGATGCCCGTTTTGTATTCCCTGTGTAGGGAGATAATGTGCGTGTGTGCACACATTTTATGTTGTACATATACTGTTGTATAACCACAGGTGTGGTTTAGACTCTGAGATGTATATATGTACAGAACGGTTGTTATATATATATGATGTTTCCTCCTGATGTGGTTTGTTGAGATTTCTTGTATATCTGCTTATGATGTTATATGTTTATGTTATACTGGATCAGCAGGGACTTGATTTTATGATGTTGTGTGATGTGTTTTTTTATATTCCATACATAATATAATCAAGAAATACGGTTTGATTCGCTTCCGCAATATTTTAAATAAAGTTTTAAGCGTTATTCTGATATTATAAATGTTAATACACCGGAGGCCTACGGGGTGTTACATCGGCCTCTTCCACGACCTCGGCCTCGCCAATTCTGCCGACTTGATTCAGCCTGCTCCTTATTCCTCCTTCTTGACCTCGGCTTCTACCACCTCGGTCATTTCCACGTCCACCTCGACCACGATCTCTACCTCAAAAATTTTGAGAATAGAGTGCTTTCTCATCCTTGATTGAAGCTTTTGTCTGGAATGCTTGCTCCAGTGACTCTTCTTTCTTCTTTTTCTTTCTTTGTTCATGTTCCTCCAATGAACCAACAAGTTCATCAACGGTGAGCATTGCTAGGTCCTTTGACTCCTCAATCGCACATACAACATTCTCGAAGTCGTCAGTGAAAGACCTCAGAATTTTCCCCACCACTCTAGTATCAGACAGTACCTCTCCATTTCTGTTTAGTTGATTTACCACGGTCTGGACCCGGGTGATGAAACTGGATACCCCTTCTTCTTCCTTCATTTTCATTCCTTCCAACTCTCCACAGAGAGTTTGAAGTCGAACCTGTCTAACTCGATCAACTCCCTTGTAGACATTTGCAAGAATGTCCCACGCCTCCTTTGAAGTCGTTGCACCAGCGATCTTCTCAAACTCAGAATCGTTAACAGCCCGGAATAGCATATAATGCCCCTTTGTCTTTCAACCGCGTCTCTTTCAACGTCTTGTTCTGCGCCGCTATATATCATGCTGTGGATGTTGGTTCTTCGAAACCACCATGGACAACCTCCCAACTATCATGAGCTCCCAAAAGAGCTTTCATCTGGATACTCCAGTTCTCGTAATTAGCCTTTGTAAGGCAGGGCAGTGACAGACTACTACTTGGCCCATTCTCCATTCTCTCAAGCCCTGATACCAATTTGTGGTATCACAGGTCCTTACACACACTGATGCACTCTTACAAATCACACACAGAACTTACAAAACCACTCTCTTGTTCTATTGAAATAGTAATCTGCCAAGCCACCACACTTGTCTTCCTTACATATGATGTTAATTATAAATAATAGCAAATGAAAGCAATTAAAGGTAAATAATATCTAATAAATTGTCCATTAACGTAAAGGGACTTAAAAACTCTCCACCAACGTAAACTCTTCACCTATCTAATTTATGATTATTAAAGTTTAATCCAACAGAGGTGGGCTGGCTCCTAGGAGATAGAGTTGACTTCTCTCAATTAACTAATTAACATTATAATTGAACAAAGTTATGCTAGCCATATATGTATTTAATAAACTACCGAGTAATCTACAAGCTTCATTTATAGAGACTGCCACTTCATTAACTTAATCGTGATATATATACTTTACAACTGGATTGGAATTCCATATTCTCTTATTTGGCTTACAACGGAGTGTGGGAGAGGAATAATTTTAAAAAGGAAACTTCAATAGTTCAGCTTCAAACAACTATTCTCCTTGAAAAGATTATGTTAAAAAAATAAGTGGTTTGAAATTATATATGTTAAAATATTGGTTAAACATTATCTTTTAATATTATCAATTGACATTTAAAAATATGATAATTATCATATGTGATTTACGACGATTTTAGATAAAATTATAAATAAAATTACTGAGTCAATCATTTAGTAAATAGTTTTGGAAAAGATATCTATTTACTCTAAAGGATTATAAATTTGTTATCCTATTACACAAATTTATTCTCTCTCTTAATCGTATTCTTTCAAACAATTTCCTAGAAGTCGGGCTTGACAATCTATTAGGTTTTATGGCATACTCAACATGTTCTAATTTGTATCTGCGTGTTATTGTCTAATAATTTTCCATCAATTGGTATCAAGACCAATTTAAACTACTTCTATACTTTGAACTTTCTCATTCTCTAATGTAACCTCTTTCTTTCTTTCTTCACTAAAAACAACAATTTCAACGTAGTCAGATAGTATTTGATAAGATAATATAAATTAAAAGTATAAATATAAATTTGAGAGATCTGATTAGTCATTTGCATCCAAAAATTTAAAGTTTGTTTTATTGGATGAGCAATAAAATCAAAGATATGTGTGAATTTTATATTGGCCGTGTCTGTGGTTGTGAAATATATATACAGAGTTGCGTGAATTTTAGATCATTGAATCTAATATTGTCTTGAGATTGAGAGATTGAATTGCAACTCTCTTTCTCCATCTGAGTGTGTGTAGTGTCCGAGTAAATTTTTCTTCTTTCTCTACATTTTCGCTGTGTCATTGTCTTGGGTTTTTATTTGACATGTTCCCCTACTTAACCTTGACTTGAGAGCAACACGACAACTCCATTGACTCAAGTCAACTTTCCTAGTTCCCACGTCATGGATAACATCAGACATACAAATAAAAAACCGTAGTGGGAGGCAATCCCCTTACTATCATATCTCCCACCAATCTTCTAGCCTTATCATGGATGCCTTCTTGCCCTCCAACGTTAAATTTGCTTTGCTTTGGTTACTATGTTCCATCATGTTCAACTCCGTTATGTGCAGTTTGAAGGTTCATTGCAACGAAAAGGACAGGCACACACTCCTAAACTTCAAACTAGGAGTCACAGATCCTTCAGGCATGCTCTCTTCATGGCTCACTGAACAAGATTGTTGTCAGTGGACAGGAGTCAAGTGTGACAACATCACAGACAGAGTTACTGACCTCAATCTCCCTTGTCATGCAGATGAAGAATTGCACTGCCTAACAGGTGAACTCAACCTATCTTTGCTCCAACTTGATTTCTTAAGCTACTTGGATTTGAGCAATAATGCTCTCTGGGGTATCCAACATGAGTTTAGAAACTCCTCCAACCTCCACTTTCTTGATTTGTCATATAATTATGATTTGCTCATTGATAATCTCCATTGGCTTTCTCGTCTTTCCTCGTTGCAATATCTTAACCTTAGTGGTATTGATCTTCATAAGGAAACTAATTGGCTTCAATCAGTGACCATGCTCCCTTCACTTTTGGAGTTACACTTGGAGAGTTGTCAGCTTCAAAATATCTATCCATCCATTCACTATGCCAATTTCACTTCACTTCAAGTTCTAGATCTCGCTGACAATCATTTTTTATCCGATGAGTTGCCCACTGGTTATTCAATCTAAGTTGTGACATCTCTATTATTGACCTTAGCCAAAACAAGATACATGGGCAACTGTCTAAAATGTTGTTGAATATTAAGAGCATCAAATCCTTGATTTTGTCTTATAATGCTCTCAATGGACCCATTCCAAATTGGATAGGACAACTTGAACAACTACAAGAACTTGATCTTTCTCACAATTCATTTTCTGGTCCACACTACTAGAAAACCAGGTTTTTAAGACGGTTAAAATAGGCCTTTTAAGACGGTTGCCAAACCGTCCTAGTATCGTGTGACTTAGAAAGTGAGACTTACGAAGACGATTGTAGGACCGTCTTAGAAGGTGCTTTTAGAAAAAAAAATTAAACCAAATTCTAAGACGGTTATTTGCTGTAACCGTTTCAGAATGGGTACAAACTAAGATGGTTATTCTATGTAACCGTCTTAGTATGTACCCATTCTGAGACGGTTACAAGAAACAACTGTCTCAGAATCTGTGTTATTTTTATACTAAAAATAGTTTTAAGACAGTTTCTCGTGCAACCGTTTTAGTATGTATCGAAATTCTAAGATGATTTAGGCTCTAACCGTCTTGGAATTTGTAGTAAATTTTTTTAAAAAAATTCCTTTCTAAGACGGTCTGTGCCTACGACCGTCTTAGTAGTTGTACATTCTAAGACGGTTAGGGAAACAATCGTCTTTGTTTGTTTTTTTTTGTTCCGATTGTTCCTATTTTGTATTTTTTATTTTTTCAATTCGAATATGCTTTATTTTTAAACAACGAAAACAAAGACAGAAAACAATTGAACCAACTGCCGCCATTTTAGATAATCTATATTAATGAATTAGTATATAAATAGTTGAAAAAATATGGACCATCCAATGTGAGTGTTTCCATTACATAGAAAAATTACTAGGTTCCAATGACAATTAAAAAATTATTGGTCATTTTCTATATATAATAGCCCAGCAATCCATGAAGAATCAGCAGAAACATGATGACAAGTGTAAGTCATGGCTTGTGATGGGTGAAGCAATTAACTTAAGTGTTACTATGCCTTGAATTATTATAAATCCTAATTCTTCTTCTACTACTTCCAAAGATATATCATTACTTCAAGAGTAAAATATGTTTGACTTATTTATAAAATGTAAAAAATAATTTTATTTTTATAAAAAATTATATTCATTTAGTTTTTTTTAATATGTTTTTACTAACAATTATAATTTTATGTTAATCTAATATAGTTAATAAAGTTATCATTAAAAGTCAACAAAAATATATTTTATTTTTACAAAAATTAAATTAATATAAAAAATTACGAAAATAAGATTAATACTTTTAAAATTTCAAAGAATCAAAAGATAATTTGTCGTCCTTACATATAAAATATTTTCAAACGTTAGACTAAATCCGTCCCAATTCATTTAGTAAGCAAAACAATGAATAGCTACTAACAAAAATTAACAGAAAACTTTAAAACAAGAGCATGAAATTATAGATAATAAAAGTTCACAAGATCATGTTTCTACTAAAAATCTAGAGAAAGAAAAAGAAATGTATGTTGTTTAGGGCCAATTTTAACAAGTAAGATAGTCTCACCTTGTTTGATATGACATTCCAGAGGCCATCACTAGCAGGAATAATAAAATCGACTCTGTTAATTTCTTCCTCTAAGCCATAACAGTACCAAAAAAGGAGCAATTTAGCAGGCATAAGAAATATAACAACACAGATATACCAAGTGGGTGATGAACCTTATAATTTTGGCAACCTCAAGTCCTGGGTCAGCAACAACATACGGCTTAAGAAGTTTGTCTCCAAATGCACGGGAAACAGCCAGAACACCACTAACTCTCCATGTTCCTGGATCAACCGACAGCAGTGCAACAAATTTATTTATCATCAATTTATTATGAAGTATGAACTCCAAAAAAATGGCATACACCCAGGAAGAAAATTACCAACCCAAATTATGAATCCTCCAGCCTGTTGAATCCTATGACGTTCATCAGATCTATCAGGTTTGTGATTGATAGCCAAAGGAATAGCTACATTTAAAAAAAAATTCATATCAGTGAAAAGAAGAAAAAAGAAAAGACAGGAATAGGAATTTATATCGCTTCTTGAGCCCGTTTTGCCTATCAAACTAGTATAAGCAATTCACAATGAAATTTTACAAAAAAAACATAACACTGAAAACTTAGTAAAATTGAAGTGACCAAAAACATAATGTACTATAGTGAGTATTCCTCTACTCCAAAACAGACATATATGGTTTTGTAAACCAGTAGAATATACTTATAAAAAGTTTGAAAAACAATAATATTCCTAATGGCAGAAAGAGTTAGACAACTAAAGGTATTTTAGTAACCTTGTTAGCTAAAGAACATTGAATAATGCAATAGCAGTGCAGACACATTATTTACAATAGTAAACAAATTAATGAATTATATAATAATAAATAAGTGCTGTATTCCTTGCAAGTAATCAAATAATCAAAATTAAAGAATAAACAAACACCTATTTCACAGTTGCACTGACAGGTCAAATTAATAGCAAATATGCAATTTCTGGTATAGAAATTTAAAACTACCTTTAAAACATGAAACCGTCAATCAGCATAAACAAAATATACTCATCAAATTAAAAGTAAATCATAACTAAGAAAGCAAAAATAGGAAATCTTTTTAATGGGTGAAAAGGAAGATACATAAGTAAAGAGCAATAATAGAGTTCTGCCTTCCGAGTATGTACTAGTGGAGACAAAATTACGAAAAAAACAAGATTCACATATGATTTTAAATAATCACATCTCATAAATCTAGGTGACTGAGGGTTAACAAGTAAATTTGGATTACGAATGAAATTTCCCTAAAGTTCATCCCTTACGTCATATATGTGAAAGAAAAGCCTGTGAACAGTAAACTACCATCATCAGATACCATTGTGTGAGAAGAACTCATGTAACTCGTGCTGATACAAACTAAAATTTTCATAACATTACGACCCGGACGAGTCCCAATTTGATAGACAAACAAAACAACCACCCAATACCCTCCTCCACCACACATGCATCACCACTTATCACAAAATATCAATCACCACTTTACCTTATCTCAAATGAAAATTGCAGAACAACTCATCCAGATGACGACACACAGGTCGAAGCGAGGCGGAGCTTAGGCGCTTCAGGGGAGGAGTTTAGGCCACTAAACAAAGAAGGAAAGCAAGATAGGAGAGGGACAAAACATTCTGGGGTTTAGGGCACGAGAGAGTAGGGCATGAGAGAGGAAATGCTTCAATTTGAGAGTTAGGGCTCTTAGCTTCGGGTGAGATGGCCTTCGAGTTGGATTCTTCAGCTTTAGGGGGATTTTCGAACTGAAGACGAGGGCAAAACGGCTGCGTTTCAATTATTTTTTAAAACAGATTTTAAGACAGTTATAACTAACCCGTCTTTGAAAACACTACAACGAAGACAGTTATCCGATAACCGTCCTTGTATTCAACCGTCTAAGACGGTTTTTATGTAAACCGTCTTTGAAATGTTCTGCGTATTTTCAAAAATGCCACCGCCCCACCTTTTAAAACGGTTAATCGACAATCGACTTAAATTGTACGTCTTAAAATGTAATATTTGTAGTAGTGCCAATTCCCACATCTTTGGGAAATCTTTCACCCTTGATTGTGTTGAATCTCGAGTTAAATGACTTGAATGGAAATCTTCCGGAAAATGTTGGGAAACTCTTCAACTTGGAGGCCCTTACAGTTGCTGGTAATTCTCTAACAGGAATTGTCTCTGAAAGAAATTTACCGTCTCTTTCAAAGTTAAACTACTTATCCTTGGGCTCGCCAGACTTAATACTTGGTTTTGATTCTGAATGGGCCCCTCCATTTCAACTTCACATTTTGAAGCTAGTATATGTGGGTGGAAAACTTCCTTCGTGGCTATTTATACAAAGTTCTCTCAGAGATCTAATCATTCAAAAATCAACTGCTTCATTTGAACCTCTTGAGAAGTTTTGGAACTTTGCTACTCAACTTGAATTTTTCTCTTTAACAAACAACTCAATCAATGGGGACATGTCAAATGTGATCCTGAACTCCAAAGTCGCTTGGTTGAACCGCAATAACTTGAGAGGTGGCTTGCCTCAATTATCACCGAACGTGGTTGTTTTTAATTTATATGGTAACTCTTTGTCTGGATCCATTTCTCCTCTTTTATGCCACAACATGACAGATAAAAGCAACCTAAAGATGTTAGCAGTGGGTAAAAATCTTTTATCCGGAGAACTCACTGATTGTTGGAATGATTGGGAGTCGTTAATTGAAGTTGGTTTGGAGAGCAATAACCTAACAGGCAAGATTCCTCACTCAATGAGCTTATTGTCTAACCTTATGTCATTGCATTTGTCTCGTAATAACTTGTTTGGAGAGATACCTTTGTCACTGAAAAATTGCAAGAACCTATTGATGGTTGATCTAAGTTACAACAACTTTTCTGGAGCTGTGGCAAGCTGGATGGGGCAGAATCTAGAAGCTCTTCAACTAAGATCCAATCAATTCAGTGGCAATATTCCCCCACAGATATGCTAACTTAATTCTCTAATGGTGATGGATTTTGCAAACAATAAATTATCAGGACCCATACCCAACTGCTTAGAAAACATCACAGCCACGCTTCCTGATTCAACTTCAAATTTTGAATTCAGCATTCGCCTTGAAGCAGGAGAAACAGTGGAATTTATAATTCCTGTAGTGTTGCTTACAAAAGGAAGTGAATTAGTATATACTAATTTGATGTATGTCATTGATCTTTCAAGTAACAGTTTGTCTGGAATGGTGCCTTTAGAGATATTTATGCTGACCGGATTACAGTCTATTAATTTGTCCAATAATCAATTAGCAGGGACAATACCAGAAGAAATTGGCAACTTGAAACAGTTGGAGTCCATTGATCTCTCAAGCAATAACATGTGGGGAGAAATTCCTCAATCCATGTCTTGTTTGTCTTTTCTCGGTTTCTTGAACCTATCTTTCAACAACTTTACGGGCAAAATCCCATCAGGGACACAACTTCAGGACTTTACAAATCTTAGTTATATAGGTAGGACATGTTTGGATGTAAACTTCTCTAGAAAGACTTCTAAAAGAAGAAAGTAAGAAGAAAAAAATAAAATGAGCTTCTTCATAAGCTAAAATAGGTTTTCCATTAGCTCATTTGTAGATGTCATCTCATCTTTTAGAGTAGCTGTATTGGTGAACTTCTCAAAATTAGCTAATGGAGAGCTTATTTTTATTTATGGAAAAGTTAATTTCATTTTATTTTTCTTATTTTCTTTTTTTAGAAATACTTCTAAAGAAGCTTATCCAAATAAGTCCGTAATAATCAACTTTGTGGACCTCCTCTTACAAAGATGTGCTCAGAAGATGAAAACCCCCACAACACAAAGCCGATTGGAAAAATGAAGATGTTGATGATATATCTGCAGTTCATTCATGGTTCTATATGGGCCTCGGAATTGGATTTGCTGTGGGATTTTGGGGAGTTTTGGGTGCCATTTTCTTCAACAGGAAATGCAGGCATGCTTATTTTAGATTTCTACACCGACTTTATGACATGGCGATCTAAATATAAGAAAATGTAAGTGCGGCGAGCAATGGAAATTTTTTCTTTAAGCTTTTACATTAATCTGTTTTTTTTCTTCAAATAAGTAACTTATTACTTACCCTTGCATTCTCTATGTACGTTATTTGCAGGTCCTTGATGTTCGTCCTTCGACTTGCTTCTTCACCCACCCAAAGGTTTACGAGAGCTTCAACAATGCATGTATTATGGACCATAGCGATAAGAAACTTTTTGACTAGTAATTTCATGCTCTTATTTATCAAGTATTAAGTTACTTAGTGTTGATTTCCAGCTGTACATGGAGTGGCCATTGATGGTTTCCAGCCTGTTCCAGCCGTCCACCAATTCCAGCCATCACCAGCTGTCCACCAACTTCCAGCTTGTGCACTAGTTGTCTGCCACAAATTCTCCAACGTACACCATTCTTCCCCCTATAAATAGAGGTGCAAACCTCACTTGTAAATCATCACTTAGACA
>PYAF01001256.1:647476-682704 GCA_007407185.1 Glycine tomentella
TACTTATCATTAAGTTAATTAATAATTTATTACAGTGATATTTATTAATTTTATGTTAACAATTATTTTATTATATTAACTCAATTTTTTGTGAAACATTATAATAATATAATAACTAAAACCCTAAAATAAGGTTAAGATGCTTTTTTTTAATTAACTAAAACTTTAACAATATATTATGTACAACATAATATTTTTTAATTAAATAAAACACTAACAATAATATTACGTATAACATAATTTTTTTTACTTAACGAAAACATTAACAATATATTAGTTATAAAATAATTTTTTTATTAACTAAAATCCTAATAATATATAATTATTAATTAACTAAAACCTTTTTTCACAATTTAAATATATATAATTTTTTTTGCAAAACCCTCTAAACACAACTTTAAAACCGTTTAGCATTTCACGACTTTAAAGTTGTGAATTATCCCACACACTTCTTCATATTTGTGTGCTATTTTTTTATAAATGAATAAAATATTAATTAATGCACCAATAGTTTTAAAAATCGATCTAGTGACTGACTCAATTAGGGTATTGGATCGGTAGTTGAATCAGGAGTCACTAATTAACCTGTATGACCCGGTTTATAATAAAAAATATAAATTTTTTATGCATGTCTTATCTTAAACTATTTATAAAAAAAAAAAAAAAGATACCACAAACCATAACATAAATAATTAGATATCAAAATATAAAAAAATATCATTGTTTAAATTCAAATAAATAAGTAATAAAGATCATAAACATAAGCTAAATAAGTTTAAGTTCAAGAAACAAAATTATCATTACAAAATTATTCCTATTTAATAATTCATTTTCACCCAATAACTCATATTTACATTCAATTTACTTTTATTTTATATTAATATTATTAACAATTTATGAGTATTTTAAAAAATGATTTTATGTGCCTAAAAAAAATTTACCCTTATACACACTACTTATCAACAATTGACACAGTTCAAAAATTAAAAAAATAATCACTTAATTTAAAATCCAAATACTTAGTTAAAAGAAAAAAAAAACATTTAAAAAATACCAGATGCAGCATGCAAATCCCACCACATAAAAAACTAATCATATATTTTTTTAGTAATTAGTATAAATTTTCATTTTAATATATTTGAAATCATTTATCAGCTTAAAATTTTGGATAATACTGTAGTAAATTTTTTAATTTAATTTAGCATTACAATAATAATCTAGTGTTAATTTAGCAACGTCAAAAGATGACGTAACTGAATAGAGAGTGACAAAATGAAAAATGAGAGAGAGAGATATTTTGAAATAAAATAAGAAATTGTGATATAAATATAAATATCCTGAATAAAACAAATATCAGAGTTACACGTTTATTTAAAACGCTGCACGTAATTAAAATAAGAAACTTTCGTAAACATATATATTTTGCTTAAAGGGACTTACTAACCAGAAAAGTCTTGCCAAATACTCTCCATGATCCCGCAATAATTATACTCTTGCTTTAAATTGGAATGTTCTTTTTTCTTACGCACACTCGAATTTTTAACCGCGTCTAAACTCAATAAAACAGAGCGATTGGCAAGGGAGACGATAACAATAGATAAGATTTAAATGTAATTTTTCGAGTGCTTTGGAGCATCACAATCCAAGTTCTTTAATGACTTGTTTGTCAAAAAAAATATTATGTTAGTGTGTTGCGTATGATTTTAAATTGTTTAAAATTAATGAAAAATATTTGTATAAATAATTATTACTCATGAGTTATTTAATTTTACATTAATATAAGAAAGAAAAATGATATTTGTAAGTTCAAACTGTGGTAAAAATGATATTGGTTGTTATTACCCGTAAGTTCAGATTTACAAATTATATAAGGCTAAATCTCATACTTAATAACAATATGTTTTTATTTAATATTTTTCATATTCTATTTAATATTTTCTAAATTTTTTATATATTTTTATTTAATACTTTTAATTTTGGTTTATCTAATTTCAAATATATCATTTTATGTACTATATTTTTAATTTTTTTACTTTTAAATAATTTATTTAAATATTATCTAAAATTAAAAAGTATTTTTACGTTTAAATGAAAAATAATAGAAAATATTAAATAAAAATAAATAAAAAATTTAGAAAATATATTAAATAAAATAATATTAAATAAAAACATATAAAAAATATATATTCAAATATTAAATAAAATAAAAAAAATTAATAAAACAAGTTAAAAATGAAAAATAAAACATTTACAAAAATAATTTGAACCATTACGACTTTGAAGTCGTAATGGTCTTTACGACCTTCATTTGTTTTTTTTTTTATGTTTCTTTCATTTTTATACTTTTATATTTTCATTTTTTTAAAACATTATTTTTATACTTATTAGTTTTTCTTTGCCGGAAGTGTTTGGTCTGTGATAACCAGCTCACCGTTCGTTTTCGACGTGACTGCAGACGGTGGAGGCGCAGGAGACACCGGCGTAGGAGGAGGAATCAGCGGGGTTGAAAACGAGGTCGGATTGGTGGTAGCATTGGGTGCAGGGCTCGCATTGGACCCATATAATGTCATTGCCTGAGTTGATGACCACGTATTGGTTTCGAGGTGGGCTTCCAACTCCAATTCTCACAAAGTATTCTCCGCTTCCTTGCTCCATGCCGGAAACCACGTCCGACCCAAATGCCTCTGCGGCGTAGGTGGGTTTTCTGGCGGTGAGGCGACGGAGGAGGGCGGTGACCCTTTTGGTGTCTCGCTGCATTCGTGCATTGAATCGGGTTCGGTGGTTGTGGGAGGTGTTAAAGGTGGGGACTTTGTCCCTGTGAACTAGCTTCAGTTGTGTTGTTTCTCATGCTGAACATTAAAGACGGAGAAAGGAGGTTAGGGGTGGTGGTGGAAGGAGTTGTCGGCGAAGTCAAACGAAAGAGAAAGTACCAAGGAAAGAAATTACAAAAACAAAAAATAAAAATAATAATTTTAAAATTATTTTATTTTATTTATTATTATTTTTTCTTCCTATAACAAACCTGCTATTGCAAGTAAATTTCCTGCCTCATTGGTGGATCCTTGCTTTTTTAACTTCACCTTAGAATCGACCTTGGTTGGAACTTGGAACTTTTAGCTGTGTTTCAAATATTCTACGAATCTGATTATGGTGGACCAAATCTTAATTGTCTTTATAATCATAACAGGTATACGAAAAGCCAGAGCAGGGCCGTGAAGGAGTAGCTTTATTATATCTTATGCGTAACCAGCTCATTCTCAAGCGATGCCCTGTTGGGAGAAATTATATATTGGAGTTGGAAGCAGCGTGCAAATCCTCCCCCCCACACACCCAACACAAAAAAACTCTTGCCCCCTTCCAAAAATCCTGGTTGCCCCCCTCCCCCCCAAAAGAAAATCATGGTTAACGAAACCCACTTCCCCCCCGCCGCACCTCCAGTTGTTAACCCCTTCCCCCACTGCGAACAGATAACACCCCACCCTCCCGCACCGCAAACAGGCAAACACCACCACAAACGACAATGTTGCCTCGGCGAACAGAAAAAATCCCATGCCCCCGGGCAAAAACCAAACCGCGACGCGAGTGCTTGAGTGTGAAGACGGAAGCGGCGCCGTTCCAAAAGAGGTTTTTCTTTAATAGCGATTCATTCTAGTTCGTCGGATCCACGGTTAAACCATGAACCTGACTTGGATGACACCGGAAATAATTAAATTAAACTATTTTTTTAAAAACTAAATTAAAACTAAAGCTATAAATAATATTAAATTAAAGAAGGTTATATGACTTAAAAGTCATATACCCAAAAAAGAAAAAAAAAGGGTTACACAATTTTAAAATCATAAACCAAAAAAGAAAAAAAAGTATCACGACTTTAAAGTAGTATCTCAAAAAAAGTTAGAACTTCAATTAAAAATGTAAAAAAAAAAAAAAAAACCAAAATTTGTTACAAACTTTAAAGTAGTAAATTTTTTTTAAAAAATTACACTAAAATCTTAAAGAATTTTACAACTTCAGTTAATTTTTTTTAAAATAAAAATGGTAACAAGGATTACAACTTATAACTCCTATTTTTTAAAAAATAGAAGTAATAAAGATATTAGGACTTTTAACTCAAAATTCATAACATCTATTACAACTTACTTCCAATAATAATTTATTTAAAATCTAATCGCAAATGATAATTAAAAAAAATGTCCTCATACAAAAACTAGCCACTTCAAACACAACTCCAAAGTTCAATAAAAATGTGTTTCTTTTAAAATAAAGAAAAATATATATAAAATAAATTTTGTATTTAATTTAATAGAATCTATATTTTTTATATTCTACTTTAATTCAAAAAATTCTCTTTTATTCTTCTCTTATTTATTTTTCTCCTCCAAATCAAACATATCCTAAGGAACAAAAAAGGCAAAGGCACAAGGAACGCAACGTTGGAGTCCGCACGCATGGTTGCCCAAATATTATTTTTGGCTAATAGAAACACTCAGTTTTCTAGGGTAAAAATAACAAAAAAATGATAAATAGTGAAAATTGATATTTAAAAATGTAATAGGTTAATAAATTGGTTCCTAAAAAATAAAAAATAAAAATTTAATCTTTAAATATATAAAAATGTTGTAATTAAATTTGTGAGACCATTTTATTTTAAAGTTATAATGTTTAAAAATTAATTGACAATAAATTATATTTTTTATAAAAATATCAATGCTTTAACCTTAAAAAAACTTGTTATTATTTAGATCATAAGTAATATTTATTAGACATAATTTTATTCGAGATAAAATTAATATCAATAATAAAAAATTCTTTAAATATTTAATATAGTCTTATATGTAAAATAAAATTATTTAAAGTTGTTAAAATTTAAAAAATTTAAACTTACAATCAATTCTTAAATATTCTCCTGTATGAGATTAAATATGTAAAAGTTTATTTAAATTAATTTTAATTTTATAATCAATTTCCTAATATAAAATCAAATAACATAAAATAATTATTATTTAATTCTTAATAAAAATAATCATTGATCACATTTCTTTATCTTTTAATTAAATTTTGAATTAATCAAAATTTATTTTTTTAGACTAATCAAATGATTAAGAAAAAAATAATAACAGAATAATTTGTATTAATGCACAACGACGATGTTATAAAACCGGTTCGCACTGTCTGATCAAACCAGTCGAACTGGGGTTTAGTGGCTAAACCAAGTCGTTTCGCTTTTGGAATGGTTATATAATTGATCTAGATTGACTTGGTCAAATTCGACCGAGTTTGTTATTGGATCTCGGTTGAATCAGTCCGATCCAACTTTTTTTTATTTCTAAAAAAGAAATTTTGAAAAAATTAATTTTTTTAAGTTTGAATTTTAGATTATAAATAAACTTTTCTTACTTAAATAATATTAATTATATTATATATAATAAATACATATATAATTTTAAATTTTTAATATATATTAGATCGAATTGAATGAATAGTACATTTCGGATTTCACAACGATGCACAATGGTTGTTTTTGTTATTGGACTTTGACTAGCTGGTTTTTAGAAACCCGACCGTATCAACCAGAAACAGGTGGTTCGGTATGGTTAACGGATCGGATCTACATTAGAACCGACGAAATCCAGATTAAACCGGCATGTTCTAAAAATACCGGTGACTCGGGGAATTTTGGTTGAACCGGGTCTCTTGTGCAATTTCTTTTGTCAGTTGGCGGTGTCACCAGTTTCATGGCAGCGTCTTCCATGGTTTCGTTTTTGTGATACCCTCCGTCAACAGTTGCGACCTCCTCCTTCATTCTCCATCAGGAGTTGTGCCCCTTTCCTTCAATATAGTGCGATTTCGTGATTATTTTTCTTCCTATTTCGTTATTGTGAGTTATGTTTGTAATTCTGAGAGTTGCGCCCCTCTCCCTCCACATCTCGCTACTTGTCGCAATGATACACGTCAGATCTCTGGCTGCTTTTCTTTGGGCTGCCGCTACTTTTCTTTTTGCCATCTCCTTTACCTTTTTACAGGTCCTCACCTCTCTTTCAACTTTCTACCCTTTATTAATACATCACATGAGGTGCTTCAATCAGTATATGCTTAAGCCAAATAATAGTATTTCTATATATAAGCCTAAGCCTAATACGCGATATCTGTATCAATTTTTTTTTTTTTTGGGGGGGGGGGTAAATTTAAACTTCTTATTTTCACAATCTAGTAAGATAAATTGTTAATATTTTTTAAATTTACTAATGAAACGATTTAATTATGTTAAGTATATTATATTTTAACATAAATCAAATCAACTTGATTTAAAACATCTTTAATATTAGATTTGGAAATAGATTTTAAATTGAAGATGTGATATTTTTAACATCCAACAATAAAATATCTGGTTGGTTTTTCTCTCACTTTTTTCCTTTTCTTTTACTTGAATAAATGAGTTTTTCATCAAATAGGGTTAATTTTTTATTTTTATTATAATTTGGAGATTTAATTTAAATAAATTATCAAATGGGAGTAAATAGGTATTATTATTTTTGTGAGTTAGAAGTCAATTCTTTTCACGATTTTTATTTTTTAAAATTTTTCTTTAAACTGAAATCGTAAAACTTGTTATGATTTATCCCTATTTAATAATTTATTTAAATTCTACCCCAAATGGTAATAAAATAAAAAATATTCCATTTGGCAAAAAGGCTTGGATAAAGAGTCTGAAGTCACACCTTCAATGGTGGCATATTGTGTTTCCTATCTTGGAGTGCCATCAAATGGCAATCAGTGGTGGAGCCAAGTTTTATTTTTAGGTAGTGTCAAATTTTATTTTTAATCCTAATTAATTATATAAGTATATATAGTTATTAAAAAAATAAAATAAAAATTATTTTTAAGTAGTGTCATGGTCATTGCTCGTCAGGCCATGGCGGCTCTGCCACTAATGACAGTCATGCAATTTTTTAATTTCTTTTGTTTTTTTTCTCTTCTTTTCTTTTTTCACTCATGGAATTTATTAAAAAATAATCAAATTTATCTTTCAAAGTATAATATGGGGATAAATTTATTCCTAAAAGATAAAAAAAATCAATCTTTAAATATACAAAAGTGTGACAAATTAGATATGCTCTTATATTTGTGAAATCATTTTATCATTAAGTTATAATATTCAATGATCAATTTGATAATAAGTTGTATTTTTAATGATTAATTTAACATTAAGTTACAAGACCAATTTGTTATCAAATTATTTACAAGACTAATTTTTCATATTTTTTATACATTCAAAAACTAAATTTTAGGCTATGCTCCTTTTGCTTCATATCTGCTTGCATTTGTCAGGAATAAGATGCTTCAATTTTCTTTGTTTCTTTCTTTATAGTGTAAAATTATGCACTTTTGGTAGTAACTATTTTTTGTTTGAGCTTATGTAATCTAAATTATAACTGGAGTTATGTAAACTAATTCTTTGGCTTTTTATAACAATTCATAACTTATGAAGTGTATATAAAGGATTTATAAACTGGATGCTTGACATTCTATTGATTAAATTGGTTAATCCCATAATCCCTTTCTTCTCTTGATATTGAAAGTGGCATCATTTTCAATGTTATTGATTATTGTTTTATATCACCTGAAATTTATGTCTTTTCATTCATGATTTTGAGATTAAATTTATTATTTATAATTAAAATCTTCTTTTAATTTGAGTTGAAAGACTAAGTCTCCTGGTTCATTGGTGTATTTTCACAAATTCAGAGCAAGGAACAGCGGCTTATAGAAATTGCCAACAATAGCCAGAGATGCAGTAATTTCTTGTGTTGCTTTCTGCTCACATGCTTAAGTTGGTTGCTTTTCTGTGGCTTTAGAGACAGCCATTTAATTTGCTGCCACATTCCAGATGAAGATTGGAAAGCTTATCCCCTTTTATTGTCAGGTTATTGTTATGATTCATTTGTTGGCTTGATATTTTGTACTGTGTTCATGCATGGCAGGCATATCTGTCATTATGCAGAATGGGAGCGCCAAGTCCAAACAGTTAGCTTAGGATGCTATGCACTAATGCAAATTTCACCTTGGATGAGATATTTTTTATTGTTCTTGCAGATTCCTATGCTGTTAGGCATATTGAAGTTTATAACTTCATAGTAGATAACAACTCTTCTTGGCCTAAAAACACTATCATCTGTATAATCAAATGGCATTGAAGATGAAGTACATGATTACATGTTTATTTTTCTCTGTTTTTGAATGCCACTTTCCAAAGTGGTAGTTACTCGTTAGTGTTGCTATAATTGTTGACAAATAATCGCAATTGCTTTTGTTGTTCACCAATTTCCATCTTTTTTCGTTAGAAAATTTTCCTAGTTAGGAACCACAAATGTCAGATTCAATTGTTTTTTTTTCCAAGGGCTCCTCCTCTTCAATCTCCTACATACAAATTTTGGCTTAATTTTCTCTGGTTTGCCATGCTAGGTGATTCTTATGTAGGCCACTTTAGTGTAGTGTTTCATGTACATAGTCTCAAGTCTTTCCAAACTTTTTAAAGATAATTTGAATGAGACACAAATTGCACATAAAGCTAGTGAATTATCTGTATGTTTGGGTGTACTATTTTTTTTTTACTGATGAGAATTGAACTTAATTACCTTCAACATTTTTTGGTCAATCGCAATTTAAAAAAGAAAAGAAAAGAATAGCTTATTCCTCACTCACCCCTAAGGCTCTTTTTTCATACCCCTCCTCCCTTTTTAACTATTAGTATTATTAGGTTTATTTTTGAAACTGCACTCACAAAAAATTATAAATTTGTTCTTGCAGTTAAACATTATACAGGATAATACGGTTTCATAGGGTTGAGGTTATTCAATTTTTCTGCTGATGGGATTGGCGACTCAGAATCCTGAACGTTAGTATGTACATTCATCGTTCAGGTCCAGGGGCTCATGTATCTGCCTTTGTATTTTTTTTTTTTTTTTTTACCATTATTCTTGATTGAATTGGTCAGTTACAAATGAACAGAATATTACATACTTGCCGTTTGGCATGCCTATACTTACATTCAAGATAAAATAGCCTAACAGGACAATTGATCATGCAATTTTTTTTGGGTACTAGATTCCCCTAGGGGCTAGGACACAGGGAGGAAGAATAAAAATTCAGTGTTTAATAGTTGGGTGTTGAACCCTACTGCGAAGCAATAACTCTTGAAACTTTGATCTTATTTTTCTCATCCAAGAAAACAAACTTTAAATTTCCGAAAATAGTGTGGCAAATGAGTAGTTAGATGTCTCAAATTGTACTTTGAATTAGTAAAAAATTTTAAGATATATGGGAACGTGAGAAAAAGTATAGAAAAACTGGAGTTTCTATATAAAATTGCTTTTAAAAATTTAAAAATCTAGTGGCCATTTTGAATCTATTTCTTCAACGGATGAAGATTACTGAGCTGATTGCACTTTTCTTGAAACATGCGCGTATGACAACCGATGCTGCAATAATAAGTTCATCAAAGTAGTCCAAATCCAAATAAATTACTCTTTCTATTAAGCATTCCAACAGATATCCTGTTTTCTGAGATTTGATGGAGCTGATGCCAGTTTTGTAGAAGAGAATTCCATTCACAGCTGAAATGGTCAAGTTCATCGGATATCTGTGACTACCTTCTTCTGCATGAGTCATGCCTAAGTTCGATGTTGGCATATTTTAAGCATCGAAAGTCATTTGATTCATAATGTTCATAACATTGACCATGCTTAGTAGGTGGAATTTACTATTCACTCTTTTTTTCGATGTTTACGATTTGAAGGAAAAAGTGCAGTTCAAACACTTTGCTTTGAATCACAAACAAACAGATATTATTCAATTTCGGCAATCCCGATCTTCTATCTTTCCTGCAGGCATGGAAATCAAACTGGAATGAGATCTTTCTTTCTGTCAACATTCTTTTCCATTCAATCTCTCTTCCCATCTTGCATCTGACTTACCCTTCCACTGAACCGAATAATCTTTCCTTATATTCTTCTTCTCAAAAGTGGGATCGTAAATTGTTTTAACTCACTCAGTCTCTGACGAAGAGCTGCAGCAATCGAATCAACCCCTGTTGTTCAAAGTCGAACAAATTAGTATGTATGCAAGGCACAAAAAAAAAAAAAAAAAAGGTTTTCTATAACCAAGAAATATGGTTTGTGTGGCAAATGAAAATGCAATTATAATTTATAAGTAAATACCAACCATAGATATCTGCAGCTGCTTCTATTGCTTTCTTCTTTGTTTTGTCATCTGTCATAGTAAGGACCTTCAACAGCACCTTCTGCTATGGATCCAGTGAGGGAACAGCTAATGCATACAGAGATAGAATATAACTATAACAAAATTTAATCAAATAATTTTAAATTAAATGATACACATAATATAAATATAACCAAAGAAGCTTGAACATCTGCATGTGGAATGGAAACAAATAAAGAAAATAAAATAAAAAAATATGCAGAAAATTGAATATGACAATGAAAATGAAAAACAGTACCTGAGCCTCCACTGTGAAGAGGAAGATGGGTGTGAAAAGTAGGAAGAGAAGAATGAAGGGTTGATAACTTGTGTGGCCTTTGTAATACAAGGTATAAGGCGTGCTGTTGTGGATATCTTCTTTTATTTGTGGGCGTGTCTGTGGGTGCTACATCCAAAAGATGGTCACTTTTAAAAGCAAAATTTTTGCCACCATGGCTCAACTCAATAGCACACATGGGACAAATGTTGACATGTTGATAGTGTATTACTTTACACCATAAACCAATTAGACATTATGGTAATTATAATTTTTAAAATAATAATCATAAAAATAAAATAAACTTATCATGTATGATAATTTATTATTAGATGATATTATGCTCAATATATATTATATTCTTTCATTTTACCTTCTCATTTGGTCACTTTATTATATTCTCCTACCTAAAGAAAAAGAATTTGATCACGTCAGTGAATAGATTAATCATATTTATAAAAACTAAATATATGGATGGGAAGAGAAGAAAAAAATTGTTTTGCAAGTTAGATATATTTTGATTAATTAGTTGTCATCCAAATTAAACAAGCATATATATATATATATATATATATATATATATTATAAGATAAATGGCGATATTCAAATTCATGCTAATCCATCAGTTCACATCAAGATTTTATTTTATTTTTATAAAATGCCAATGAAGCACCAACTCAAAGTCTACTCATCGGGACAAATAATCTTTGTTAGAAGTTCTAACATGAAGAAAAGCAAGTCACTATGCAGCTTACATTCAATTGAATTATATGTATAATATTATTCCATGATTGTGTCTATTCTACAGAATGCATTCACCGCACTATTTTGTCTTGTTATCACATAAACTTTGAAAAAGGAAACAAGAAACAATTCTTAAGAGTTAAGTCCATTAGATTGAATGGATAAGTACGTCTCCTCTAATGAATTTGTGTGTATGCATAAGTGAAAATGTCATTAGTATTAGTTTAATTTAAAGAACAACGTGAATTATAAATATTGAATTGTCTTACTTGTACATTTTACAAATAAGGCTACTTTATAAAAACTTTTTTTTTTTTGAAAAAAACAAAAACAAAGAGGATTATCCATAAAGAAAAATGGACGGTCACTTAATTACTCACTATCTTCTTCAATGTCAAACTGAGCTACTTGTCTTGTTCTTTTCACCCTCTGACCTAGTTGTGTTGTTCTTTATACCTGGATAACTAAATTACACTTTTCTCCTTCATATATCCTTAAATTACATTCTCTTTCCTATAATAATTTTTTGTTTTATTTATTTTTCATTTTCAAAGTTCAAGATAACATTAATTATGTTTTTATATAATATATTTTTATTTTTCTTTCATTAATTTACACATCCATTTATTGTGGACATGGACGGTGTATAGACATTCCCTTATTCTTTTAGCTTTCATTTTTTTAATATAATGTATATGATATTTTAAAATTATGATATTTATTTTCATTTGAAAAGTTTAATATTAAGTATTATTTATCTTTCATTTTTAATAAAATAATTAATTATATTTTTAGAATATCATTGTAAAGATAGTAAAATAATTTATTTTTCTTAGGATAATATTATATTCTTTAAAAATTATTATAAAGATAATATATTTTTCTCTCCTTTAGACAGAATATTTGAGTATTACTTTTTTAACAATTTTTTTCTTTTATAATTTATTATTCCTATTTTAAAGGATATAAATGATTGTATTTCAAATCATATAAATCTTTAGTAATAGATTCTAAATTGAGATCTTAAACCATTATTTAGTGGATTCCATCCCATAGTGCCATGCAGGATCTCTCCTATTTTTTTCTTTATTAGTGGATCTTATTTTGAGATTTTACGGAGAGAAATGAAAAATATTCTTTTTTGAATACTTTACAGATTTTTAGGCTTCTTCTACAAAAATTTATTCTTTATGTTGAAGATATATTCACCTACTTTATTAACAGATCTAGTGAAAACCAGATCTTAAACTCAAGATCCTTGTTCAAGATCTAGCATTAAATATATTCTTAAAAAAATTTGATTTAAAATCAATGTATTTTAGATTTTCCAGTTGTCATAGCTATATTGGCAAGCCATCCCCAATTCATTAATTATTGCTTAAAATACAGTTCCACTATATTGTATATGTTGGATCCAAATGTTTTTCCTCGAAACTTGTTTCCTGATAAATATAAGGTTTTTATATGATAGATATTTTATTATTATTTATAAATGATGAATTGAAGTTAGTTTATTTAATTGAAGATTCAACTGCATGAACAAGGCCCTTCAACTTAGCAAACTGTGATGGAATGTAAGTAAAACCATTATCTGAGTCGTGGAGGGATTTAATGAGGGTTTGAATGAAAGTTCATAAATTAATTCTAAATTAAATTAATTTAATCAAAATTAGATGTTTAATAGGGAATAATTTTTATTTTATGTTGGAGAATCATAAATCCTAAGAATTATTATTCCTAAGAATGAACAAAATATGTTGGGATGGTCATAAATTTTGTTGGTAGTATTTAGATAAATTTTCCAAAAAAAACAAATATTACGTGATATTTTTTATTAGATACTTTAATTATTTATTATAATGATTAATCTAATAAGAATAATATGATATTTTTATTATAGTAAAAAAATTAACTTAAATTTAAGATTTTCACATCTTCTTATGATTTTTTCGTGAAAAACTCGGTAAAAAATATATCTAAAAAACCTTCTTTCTCGATTATGTTATTTTTTAAAATTTATATCAAACATAAAAAACATAACTTCATAATCTAACATTCTAAGTAAACTAAAATCTTTTCCCCTATCAAACGTCTCATGATTTTAAAATACTAATAATTTATGTTTAGATATTATAAAAGTAAGATATTAGTAAAGTTCTACATAATACTTTTTACCTAGCACAAAACTTATTTAAAATTATTTTAATTCAGAATCAGTTTTTTTAACATGGAATCAAATACATGACTTTAGAGAATTTATTATGAACCTAAATACACATTGAATTGAAGTCATGCTTCATAAATGCCTTAGGACTTGGACCATTGAGCATATTCATTGAAAGATAGAGATTCATAAGCCTGTAAGTTGCCAAACTCTAATGAACTCAAGAATGGAACTATGGAAAGTTTGTATCATTGTTGAACTGACACTAAAACAAATTTGACTTCTAGTGACAGATAAAATTTGTTACTAAAAGGTAATGATCAATAGATAAATATGTAATTGCAATTAATATTTGGATATTTAGAGTGTCCAAACTTTGTGAGATTTTGTAATGATGATTATTAGATTGTTAGTATAAATTTTTATCTATAATTGCAGTTGTCTATCATTATAGGTGATATCTACAGTTTGCAACGGTGTAGATAAGAGACACTAACTTGTACTTATGTAAAAAAATCTTATACTTACAACTTCAACCTATAGGTAAAAATCACATTGGTTAGTAGAAAAAAAGTGTTTTATCTATATTTACTACTCATTAAAGATTGTTAAATTAAATATATTATATTTTCTGGATAATAATAATAATAAGTTTATAGAAATTATTTTTAATATAATAATAATATATTATTAATATTAAAAAAATATTTGCAAATAAAATACTTTTTTAAGTTCAAACAGAATCAAAATATATTGCTTTCTTCATTGAATTGCATTAATGGGTATATAGTTGATTCCCAACCTTGATTAATCCCAACTACTAGTCAAATACATGTCCTAACTAACTACAAATATTTATCTAAAAATTACTGTAACAAAAGGTTTAAAAAAGAATCTATTATTGTCTTAGCTGGCAAAAACTAATAAAATCGAATAATTAAAATCTTAATAGTATCAAGGCCAACTTGCAATGATTCTTAGGATTTCAGGAATGCTTCCATTCAAGATGACTTCTGATTGAAGGTAGTTAATAAAAAAAAGTCTTAATCAAACTAAAAATTACTGCAATAAAAGGTTGAAAAAAACCCTATTGTTTTCCTACTTTT
This sequence comes from Glycine tomentella, assembly GCA_007407185.1. Taxonomy (NCBI): domain Eukaryota; kingdom Viridiplantae; phylum Streptophyta; class Magnoliopsida; order Fabales; family Fabaceae; genus Glycine; species Glycine tomentella. The sequence continues at coordinate 662,025 of PYAF01001256.1, forward strand.
AATTAAAGGCACGTGGCACATTTGGCTATAGCTATATGAAGAAAAATGACACAAGCAAAAATACAGGTGACGAAAAACAAAAAGAAAGGTAGGGAGGGAGGGAAATTCAGGTTATGGAAAACGTGTGTATAAGTCTATTTGTTTGTGAGATTAAAAAATTAAAGCAACAACTTTCATCACACAATTTTTTTTTAAGAAGCTAAAAAGAAATTCATCAATCATCAATCAATATTAATACTATAAGCAAATAGAAGGACTATAAATGACAACTTTTTACACATGACATCTTCTAAACAAAGAGTAGAAGAATTTACAATTTGCATTTTATTTTCTGAAAATAATTTTTAATTTTTAATTTTTAGAAAAATACGTTTGTTTTGAATTTTGTTGCACAATACCAAATTAAATTGTACAAATTAAGTTCAAAACTTGTGAGAAAAATTATAATGAATTTTGTTGTGTATAAATTATTGAAGTTTAAATATAAGTATTATATGACATATTTGATTTGGACTTTTTATGTGTATTTTGAATGTTAAAAACCTCTGAATTTATGTTTTATTTTTAGTTTTGTTTAGTTACATGTTTTTTCTCAAGTTTCAATTAATGGTGGCATTATAAGGTCCTCCTCTCAACATTACTCATTTGCAATTTAAGTTAGTTCCTGCGTAAATCTTCCGTAGGTTTTTAACAAATACAAAAGTTCTTATTCTTTCTCTGAACTGTATATAAATCTAAAATCTTATTGTTTAAATTGCATTGTCATTTGACTCTTAAGTTGTTCCTGATATTGTTGGCTATTGTACTCTTAATAACATAATATTCATATTCATTACTTATAAAAGGGAAATAACGGACACGTACATAATTAAGCAGTAGTGGACTAGCTAGTACGTACTCTAGTACTCTTTACGTACTTGTCCTTATTATTGGCACACAGCACAACATAACATAGATGAGATTAATTAAGACGGAAAGTGATTGACCAGAATCATCCGCTACTGTTGGTGAAGGTAAAAGACCATGAGTGAAGGGTATTTTTTTGTTTCAGCTCTCCAGTCGAAGCAGATATTCCAACCCTAACCCATTCAGGAAGCACTGTGTGGAGGTCAATATCATGGGAGAGTGTCACAGCTTGAGTGCCAGGATAGAAAGCAGCAACAGTGAGTCTCTTAGAGGCAGAGTTATAGCTGATGTGTGCAGTGACTGTTTTGTCATTATGCCAATCCCACCTAGCAGTTGCCTTGGAGACAGCAGAGTTGACATTGATTCCAATGTGTCTATAATTTGGATCCTTATTCTGATTGACGTAGGTGTCAAATTCGACAGCAACAACTTTGTCTGATGGGAAGAGTCCAAGGTTGCTCCCAGCAGAGTCTGGAGGGATTTGAGAGTCATATGGTGCAATGAAGAAGGCAATGCCATCAGCTGGATCAAAAGAGGTTGATGAGATGGAAAAGGTAAAGTCGGTTTCAAAGCTTGCGACCCGTGTAGAGCTTTCCCAAAGGTGCAATGGAGCAGAGTATAACACTCTCCCCACACTGCCACCCACTGGGTTTCCTCGACCATCTAACTTTGTGAGTTGTATGTTACCGGAAGAAGACGTGGCATCACCTTGGAAGATCAGATCCTTTTGGTCATCAACAAACTTGTAAAAGCGGAAAGACACTGCATTCGTTGTGTTCCACAAAGCCATGTTAGCTAATTGATGATATATGTTGAATTGATGCAAACTCCATGCAAAACCTTCCCCTATTTATAGCAAGTAAATTAATTAATTAATTAATTAGGGGTTGTTGATGCAATACCCTCCCGTATTAATTGTAAATTAAGGATGCCGATTGTCACACTCAACGGAAATAAAGGAAAGTTAATTATGTAGTTGGCATGCACCTCCTCATTCTTTCACTTATATATACATCATTACAGTTTTTTTTTATTCCTATAACTTTCATAATTTTTATCGATAATTTGTTTTTTACTTACAGAGAGCTCAGCCATAATTTTATCATCAATTAGTTAACAATGTTTATAAATTATATTACAGCTACTAATATAATCTTCTTCTTTTTTTACTTAGGAGCTAATATAATCTATTCCCAGTTTACTGATTGTAATATTTGCAACTATGCTTCTTTTTTTTTTTTTTTTTTTAATTCAAGGTTTTAAAAGAAGATTTGAGCTGGTATTGAATTAATTGTGATACGGTACAGCGTTAAGTTTCTAGGTGCAACGGATAGGGTAGATAAATTATATGGGTACGTAGTCGATCCGGCCTTCACCATTATTTTTTATCTTACATTATTTGTACAGAGGTTGGCGATACTTTTATTTTAACAATGTTTATAAATTATATCGGAACTATTAATTTATTTCAAGTGCATCGATCGATTGTAAAATTACTAGTTTAATAAGCAATTTAATCATGATTTAAGTCATTATTAAACGGTATAAATAAATAATATAAGATGTCTAGTGCATGCAAGAACCGCGTTTTCTTCCAATTTTATTCTTTCATTCAAGCAAAAATAATATAAGATACATATGCCTATTTAGGCAACTTAACAAACATGTAAAAGTAATAATTTTTTAAAGTTATGTGATGTTTTGTTATTCAATTTATTTCTACAAAATAATTATGAAAAAAGACTTAATATAAATTTTATTTTTAAGAATGCGAAGAAATAATTTTATGTTTATTTAGTTTTAAAAATATATATAATTATTCGTCAAATTGCAACAATTTTTTTAGAAAAGTCGTATATATTGCAACTTGAAAAAGGTGTTTGAAACACTAATTATATTTAACATTTACCCGTTATACCTTCAATTCCCCCCCCCCCCCCCCTTTTTTAAAAAATATTGGTTAAAGAATTTAAAGTAAAAATATATTTATTGGATTATATAAAATTATATTGTATTAATATTATTTCCGTTGTCGATCATATAATTTTTATAATAAATATTTTTTAAATTTCTAACTAATGATATCCTAAGACACTGATTAAAAATATCCTTATTTTTTCTTTTAAATACAGCCATAAGTTAATGCGATGGTTGCAATTCATGAAGTTGTTGCCTTGTTGGGAGGGATTGTTAGGTTTGGCACGTTCACAATGAGGTCGTTCAATTCGAGACATTTACTAGTATTTATTATCATGTGGGGACGAATGCACGTGCCTGAGTGCGTCATGCCTCCACGTATCGTTGCAAATAAGTTAATTCGTTAATATTTAGTTTAATTCAAATTCAATTCGGATTTAACATGAATATTTTTTTCAGTTTATGAATAACTCGGTTCAATATAAAGTTTGAAATTTATTAATAGATTTTAGATAACATGATTACAGTTTAAAAATTACAAAATTAAACTTATTTTATTAATTTTGTGTGGTCGTTATGATAAATAAAATATAATTATAACAAAAACATGTATAAATAAAACATAATTACTTATATTCAATTTCTCCTTGGCAGTCACCAGGATCTCCAAGATCTGTTACTCTGTCTAAATCATCACATGCGGTCAGAAGTCAAACCGCCTCCTGATAGACCTGACTCATGTCGAATGCCCCCTGTGACTCAAGTGAAGCCATGTGGACAACTGTCTCAGCTCAATCCATCTGGACAACAAGTATTAGTAGTGAATAGCAGATGTAAATTAAGCTGGAAAATACACGACTATAAGTAACATGCGTACCACATGTGCATTTAACGTGACTCTGCGGGTCATCCAACAAAGGGTAACAGAGTAATACCACTACATGTACTCACTGCTGATAGATAGGTACCTATCTCTCCGCATAGGTTGAAGGTCCTGCAACACAAGGGAATATCTGTTTGCCCATTGGACAATGAAGAAACCATGTCGCTGATGCCAATCCACGTCTGTCTTCCCCGTAATACTAATCATCAGCAGCTCACTACAATTAATAGGATCATTTGGGATAGGCTGGTCAAACCCAAACTGCCGCAAAACTCGATCCGGCTGCTGGTAGACGACAATCTCATAACAAATAAGAGGACAAACAGCCAACCATCTTCGAGCCATGTCAACCTCCGGTGGATGGACTATGTCAACAAGATCATAAGGCCTCCAATGTATGTCTCTCCTGTGCATGACATCAATATAATGCCAATATCTGCGAATGTGTGTATATACGGTTTGTCATGTATCGTATACATTAAACCTGCAACAACATAATTACTCCATTACCAGCATATACTCCCAATACAACCAAACCATGGAATAATAACGTAGACAAAACAATACCTGTGTGCATATATCTTGCGCTCTATGACATCCTGATCTGCCACCTTGAGAAGGTTAAGAGAGATAGATGAGTGCGTTCATGCTATACTTGGAGAGGGGTTTGCCAAAATTCTTCTCTTAAGTAACAACTACCCAAGCATACCAGCTTCTTTGCATCCTGTTATTTTATCAAAGCTCGTTTACTTGTATTTCAGTGACGTGTCGGAAAACTTAATATGCACAGGTGAGATCTGTTCATCTCCCCCTACCATGTTTGTATTATTCTTGCACTGTATTGTCTGCTCATTGATATTTAATTTGTTGCTTGTTGCCAGATTGAAGCAATGCTTATCTGTTTTCTTTGACCTTTACCCATGTCTCTCAGCCAATCATAAGGCAAGCATCACTTATATCATATTTTCTGTGTATAACCTTGTCCACCATTCTTAGTTTTCACTTTATTTGAATGTCAGAGAGAACGCCTGAATTGTTTTATTTCTATAAATACAGAGGTTCATAACGAAGAGTTTCATTCCAGCAATGCCTTCAATGTGACCAGGAATTTTCGGCAATTCTTCGGGTTTTACTTTGATGGTGTCGCAGATGCGTAAGCGTGCTGTTCAAGCTTCTCGATTTATGCTGCAGATGGTGCAGATTCCCTTATACGCTAAAGAGACTCAACCAAATTGTGAAAATACTAACACGGAACATCCACAAGTCATAGATAGTTGTGTGGAACTTCCATTTGAATGTGGTGAGGAGGGGCTCGCACTACGCTTAGCCGTAGAGGTAATCATCCACAAATTTGAAGTTATTTAAACATATGCTAATACTTTATGTTTATGTTCACCCGACAATTGGCATAATATAATAAGGCTTAATCTTAGTATGAATCGATAGTGGTAGTCCTTAGAATTTTGCTTTATATGCCTAAAATGTGATATAGAAACTACATTTAAGGAGCATTCATTATATATAGGCATCAGTTGATATTGGATTGGATCAATTTGATGCGAAACACATCATCTTAAGATTAAAATAATGAGCATTGTTCGTTGTCTACACTTCTTATTGAGCTCAGGCATGAGTTACATGAAATTAAGTTTTAACTTTGTGCTCATTGATGCTTGACTTCCAATTGCCACGACATTTCCTAATTTATAGTTAAAGTATTGAAAGGTAACACTCACTTAATGAAACGACATACATGAATTTTATCAGATGGTTAGCACTTCAATGAAAATGCTGCATCATTCAAATTTAATTTAACGATTGTTTGTTGTTCTATTTCTTTTTGCTTCTTACCCTTTACTTTGTTAAGGTGACAGGTTTTCCATCGAAGAAGACAGCTGCTGAGAAGGCATATATGTCGGCTTTATGTAGAATACTTGTTTTGCTTCAATTTCGGATATCAGAACAAGGGCCAGTAAAATTTATGAAGAGGCTTTTATGTCATGTGATTGAATGTGCATCTTCAGAGAAGGATATTGTTAAGGAATTGAAACACATGGCTGAACGTCTCATGACAGTAGATAGTCAACCAGATCAGGAATTGATGCAAGATGAAGTTAATCTTATTTTGGGTAATTCCTTAGTTTTCTCTTCTAATATGTTTGAAATGAAAAACTACCTAGCCTTTGGTACTATTGTGTTGCAACTGTCTTAAGCCTCAAATGATGATTAAGCCCTGTATTGATTCTAGTTGTTATTATTATGATATGATGATGTATTGTGGGGGAAAAGGTGGTTTGTTTAATTAAGTAAGTGAACAAGCTAGCTTTAAATAAAAATCAATGAATGAAAGATCACTTGTTCACATGTTTTACATTTCCCTTTCATTTTCCATGATACAAGATTTGAATAATACATCAGAAAAAAGAAATGCAGTATTAGGAAATCAATGTTTTCATGTGTATAAAGAGGTCTTATTTTTAAGTTTTTTTTATCTCCTTGTTTCCTTATTTTAATATCTTTTATTAGCTGAAGGTTTAACTACAATAATTTGTTGAATCTAATCATAAATACAAATGGGTGTTTGAATTGATTTTAGATATACATATATAAAAAGTTTCAAATATATACTAATATATAAAATAAAAAAAAAAACTTATCTACTACGGTTAACTATAACAACCGTATTAGAAATGGCTATTAATCAAAGTCGGTCCGCCATGCAACCGTGTTTGAATAGCCACTAATCAAAGTCGGTCCTCCACCCAACCGTGTTTGAATAGCCACTAATCAAAGTCGGTTAGCTATCAGAACTGTAGTAGAAAGAATGAATTTTTTTTTTTGAAAATTGATTAATCAAAGACGGTTCATTCAATAGAACCGTAGTGGATATCTCACTATTCAAACACGATTGGCATAATAACCGTAGTTGAAATAACCTTTTCAAAGTTGGTCTCTTGACCGTAGTGAAAATACTCACAAATCGACGACGTCTATATCTACCACGGCCGTATGACCATCGTTGTAATGCGCCTAGAACCGTTGTGGAAAACATGTTTTGTAGTAGTGCCACCACTAGTCGAGTTCATAGGTGTTACGGTACATAAACACCAATAGTCGAGTAACTATAGAGTTCATGGGTTGTACGATACATATATTATTGGCGAAATGTTCAGTACCCAACCCCAAATCAACTAACCCAACCACCAGAATGGAGAAGGTTCGACAAGGTGTCCCGAACCTATGATGTCGACTATGTCCCTCGTGATTTTGGTGCGCTTGACCTCAACCTCTTCTTTCCTACAAAGGATTGCAGTGAAGACGCAACCAAAAAAAAGAGTAAACGTCTACATGGGCTACATCTCTTGTAGAGGTTGTGGTATGTAATCTTGCAAGCTCTTCACCAGAAACCACTTCTCTTTGCAAAAGTTGTGATGTCTAGCACCACGAACTCCTCTGCGTCTATCGTAGCCACGAGTGAGATCTTTGATTTGCATCTTCTGGTGTTTTCCCATTGATGCATTTTTTGGTGAAGAGATCACTGGTGGTGGTAGAGAGGATTTTAAGGTTTTGATTTTGGGGTTAAGGTTGTGATTTTAGGGATTTTTTATTGAAGATTGATTTTGAGGTGGTGATTTAAGGATTTTTTTATTGATTATGAGGTTATGGTTTTAGATAATTTTAGGGATTGTGAGAGGTTATAATCAAATCTAGAAATTGTTCTTCACCATTATCATTGAGTTTGTTTTGTGTTGGTTAATAATTTTTAAAATATTATTATAGTGGTTTTTAATTTTTAAAGTAAAATAAAGATAGTAACAATTTTAGTCACAACGCTTGCTAGCAGAAATCGGGAGAAAAAAAATCAAAATGAGACATTTTAAAAATTTAAAGAATCAGAGTGAAAATTTTAAAACCCAAGGTATCAAATAAAACAATTATAAAACATAATAGATAAAAAAATACTATTAAACCAATTAAAAAAATAAACTTACAATCACACTCAATTATGGATGAGCCAAGATTCAAAGCTTCATCTTTTTAAAGTACCTCATAAGCATTTAGTATAAGGGTATGTTTGGCCCATCCTTTTTTATTGGCTTAAAATTAAGTTATTTAAAGTAAAAGTTCAAAAATAAGATCTTAAAATTAAAAGTATAAGTTGTTTGGTGATTTTATTTTTTTAGCTTAAAAGTTGGTTTTAAGGTAAAAGTTGTTTGTTAAAAAAATATATAATTTTTTAAAATTAAATTTTCAACTTTATTTAAAACTACTCACATTATAGTGTTTAATAAAAAGTATATTAACAATAATTAAAAACTATATAAAATTAATTTAATAAAAATAAAAATAAAATTTTAAAATTTTAAAATATAACTATAATAAAATAAATAAAATATTAAAATTAAAACTATCATAAACTCTACTGACTATAATAAGATAATAACTTATTTTATAACCAACTCATAGGTGGAATTATAAATAAATAAACATTGCCATTCAACAAATAATTTGATTAGTCCAATTTTACATGAAAAATCTGTACATTACATCAAATAAGAAACAAAAATGAAAAAGAAAAGGTCAACCTGTGAACTGTGGAGTGAAGGCAGTATATGCGAAAGGCTAGCAAAAGAAAAATAGGCTAAGTGGATTTTGTGACGAAATGGAAAGATTGGCCATACGTTTCAACCAAAGAAAAAAGAAACAGAAAGGTGAAATGTTATTCACTGGGATCGAAGAGTGATTTTGTAAAAAAAGCTAGCTCCTCCTCTCGTCATCGTCATAATAAGGCCTTGCTAGCAACTGGAATTATTTTTTTCTTGGTAACGTGGCCCTCTGAGTAACATGACCGTTATTAAATTTGGGGACGTAGGGAGCAAATGGCTTTGCACCTGTTTCAATGTTCCTTACATTGCTAGCATTGTAAGTGGATATTTGAGCGCTTCGGTATGCATAACCATACTCAGGCATGCCTCTTACACCCACCTCTCTCTTTTGTTTTTTTAACTTAAAACCCTTCTCCTTTTATATAGGAAGAAAAAAAAACAGTGTGTTTGAACTAAAATAGCTAAAGGAGATTCAAACTTATCGTGCATAAGATAAGAGAATCATATGCTAATGCTATATATATACTTTAGGGTATGGATTTTATTCATGTTCTAATATTAACGACATCTCTGGTGATTGAAAGTAAAGAATGGTATATCATTCCATAAATAAGTGGATGGAAGCTTGAATTCCACTGGGTTTAGAGACATGCATGGTTTTCTACCCCGGATGTAAATGAACACGTTCGTTGGTGTTGGATGGAATCCAACGTTATAACGAGAACAAAGTAATTAAATAGGACAACAACATAAAAAGAATCTGAACCCATTTAATTTTCAGCTAGCAAAGGCAAGAATCTGTAGAAATCTACAGTTCAAAAGAGTATCAGCGAGAGGTTGTGGTATCACAGGTCTTCACACATATTGATGTACTCTTACAAATCACACACAGAGCTTACAAAACCACTCTCTTGTTCTATTGAAATAGTAATCTGCCAAGCCACCACACTTGTCTTCCTTACATATGATGCTATTTATAAATAATAGCAAATAAAAGCAATTAACGGTAAATAATATCTAATAAATTGTCCACTAACGTAAATTTAAAGGGACTTAAAAACTCTCCACTAATATAAACTTTTCACCTATCTAATTTATGATTATTAAAGTTTAATTCAACAAAATCCTCCCATAAACTTTAAATACTTTTTCCGTCTTTCATCCCTAACATCTTCTTACAATTTTCCAGCAACAGTGTCGGTAATGGCCTTGTGAAGATATCTCCGATTTGATCTCGGCTTGCCACATGAAGTAACTCAACCTTCTTTCCTTTTACTTGATCTCGGATGAAGTGGAATCTGACATCAATATGTTTTCTCCTTTCGTGATTGATCAGGTTCTTAGCTAACTCGATTGCTGACTTATTATCTACTCTGATCTCGGTTGGACCATCTTGAGCTTGCCCCAGCTTTTCCAGCAGACTCCTCTACCAAACTGCATAGCAAACGCACCAGGATGCCGCAATATACTCGGCTTCACAAGTTGATAAAGTCACAATTGGTTCCTTCTTTGACATCCAGGCAAAAGCTGTGTTTCCCATGAAGAATACATAACCAGCCGTGCTCTTCCTATCGTCCACGTCTCCACACCAGTCACTATTCGAGTAGCCTTTCAACATGTAATTTTCCGACTTCGAGTAGAGAAGTCCTTGAGAGATCGTTCCTTGAATATACCTTAGAATCCTTTTAGCCACTTTCCAGTGAGAGTAACTCGGCTCTTCCATAAACCGACTTATAATTCCAACACTTGCACACAGATCCGGCCTCGTACACGTTAAATATCTTAAGCATCCCACCAAGCTTCTATAGTTTCTTGGATGAATACGTGTTTCTCCATCATACTTTGAAAGTTTTGAACCAGGTTCCATGGGTGTTGAAACCGGGTTACAATCCGCCATCTTAAGCCTTTTCAATATTCCCTTCGCATAAGTCTCCTGAGAGATAAAGATTCCGGCTTTGTCTTGTCTGACTTCCAAACCGAGAAAGTATCTCATCAAACCAAGATCAGTCATCTCGAATTCTTTTGACATCCTTTTCTTGAAATCTTGTGTCATTTCTTCATTGTTCCCCATGAAGATCAGATCGTCAACATATAATGCTACAAGCAGCAAATCTTCTCCATTTTTCTTAACAAAGAGAGCATGTTCATAGGGACACTGTTCAAAACCATCCTCCTTGAAGTATGCATCAATGCGAGTATTCCAGCCCCTCGGTGCCTTTTTCAGTCCGTACAAAGCTTTCTTCAATCCTAACACTTTCTTTTCTTCTCCGACTTTCAAGTATCCCAGAGGTTGTTCAAGATACACTTCCTCTTCAAGTACACCATTCAGAAATGCTGACTTAACATCCATTTGGTAAATCGACCATCCAAACTGAGCTGCTTGCGAGATTAACAGTCTGATTGTCTCCATTCTTGCAACAGGTGCGACACCTCGTCATAGTCTATTCCTGCCTTTTGCTTATACCCCTTAGCTACCAGTCGGGCTTTATATCATTCTATCTCTCCCTCAGTATTCTTTTTTTTCTTATAAACCCATTTAACTCCAATGGGCTGACTTCCTTTTGACAGCTCGATCAACTCCCAAGTATCATTCCGTTCAATGGACTTGATTTCTTCATTCATGGCAATTTATCATTTTTCATCTTGGATTGCCTCTTCAAATGTTATTTCTTCAGAATCTGTCAACAAACAAACAAGGTGAACTTCATCAGTTGAATCATACAGGTCCTACAAACTCCTCATTCGGGGTTGTCTCATCTCGTCTTCATCAGATGTCTCACTTCTTGTCGGGATCCAACTCGATGATCCGCCTTCCTTCTCATCTTGACCGGGATCTGAGGTGATCTCGGATGTGGTGCTCCAGTTCCATTTATCTCCTTCATTAACTTTCACATCTCGGCTTATCATTACTTTCTTGGTGCCGAGATCCAACAACTTGTATCCCTTTGTCTTCTTGTCATATCCAATGAAGATAAATTTTCTGCTCTTATCTTCCAACTTGGTTCTTTGCTGATCGGGAACATGTGCATAAGTCATACTTCCAAAGACTCTGAAATGGCCTACTGATGGCTTCTGACCCGTCCATGCTTCATGTGGGGTCTTTCCATTCAGACTGGAATGCGGACAACGGTTCTGCACATATACAGCACACAGTACGGCTTCCCCCCAAAACTCCTTAGGCATTCTCTTCGTTTTTAACATTGATCTTACCATGTCAAGAATGGTACGGTTTTTCCTTTCAGCTACTCCATTTTGTTGTGGTGAGTACGATGCAGTCAAGAACCTTCTTATCACATGCTCTTCGTAATACCTTTTAAATGCAATTGATGTGTACTCCCCATCTCGGTCTGAACGGATAGACTTGATCTGCCTTCTAGTTGCATTTTTTACCATTATCTTAAAACTCTTGAATACTTCAAGCGCGTTGGATTTTTCTTTCAGCAAATACACCCAAGTTTTACGACTGAAATCGTCTATAAACGAAACAATATACCTCTTTCCACCGAAAGACCCTGGAGAGATGGGTCCACAAACGTCAGTATGAATTAGTTCTAGTGGTAGTTGAGCTCTATATTTGGCTGACTTTTGAAACGGACTCCTGGCATGCTTACTCAGCACACAATCTTCACAGAATTTCTTTTCACAGTTCAACCTCGGCAACCCTTCCACCATATTCTTGTTCATCATCTCGGCCAGGCCTCTGTAGTGAAGATGCCCAAACCGGCGATGCCATAAGGATACTTCATCACTCACCTCGGCTTGCAAACAGCCGACCTACACACTCAACATTAGTTTGAACATTCTATTTTTCTCCATCTGAACTCAGATTATCAAACGTCCTTGTTTATCCTTCAAGAGGAGAACTCGGTCTGTCATGAGAACCGAGTAGCCATTCTCCATCAGCTGTCCCACACTAAGAATACTGCTTTTGAGATTGGGCACGTAATAGACATCTCGGATGCTCCCAATTCGTCCATCTTTTTGCGAGAAACAAATCGTACCTCGGCCTTTGACATCAACCTTTGAAGCATCTCCAAAAGAAATATGTCCGGCTTCTATTTGTCTCAGATTACTGAACAAATGCTTATGCCCACACATATGATTGCTTGCACCAGTATCTAGATACTATTCCATCTCGGATCCCTGGTTGACTTCACTTCTAGTCATCATCAGAATTCCTCCATCTCTTACTTCTCCTTCTACAACAAAAGTTGAAGTTTCATTTCTTCTTTCATCTCGGCAATCCTTCGCAAAATGTCCAACTCGACCACAGTTGTAGCATCTGTCCGAGTTGCAATCTCTTGAGTAGTGTCCATACTTTCCGCATTTGAAACATTCTACATTTGGATGTCGGCCTCTTCCACGACCTCGGCCTCGCCAATTCTGCCGACTTGATTCATCCTACTTCTTATTCCTTCCTTCTTGACCTCGGCTTCTACCACCTCAGTCATGTCCACGTCCACCTCGACCATGATCTCTACCTCGGAAATTTTGAGAATAGAGCGTTTTCTCGTTCTTGATTGAAGCTTTTGTCTAGAGTGCTTGCTTCAGTGACTCTTTTTTCTTCTTTTTCTTTCTTTGTTCATGTGCCTACAAGGAACCAGCAAGTTCGTCAACGGTAAGCGTTGCTAGGTCCTTTGACTCCTCAATCGCACATACAACATTCTCGAAGTCGTCAGTGAAAGACCTCAGAATTTTCTCCACCACTCTGGTATTGGACAGTACCTCTCCATTTCTGTTTAGTTGATTTACCACAGTCTGGACCCGAGTGATGAAACTGGATACCCTTTCTTCTTCTTTCATTTTCATTCCTTCCAACTCTCCACGGAGAGTTTGAAGTCGAACTTGTCTAACTCGATCAGCTCCCTTGTAGACATTTGCAAGAATGTCCCACGCCTCCTTTGAAGTCGTTGCACCAGCGATCTTCTCAAACCCGGAATCGTCAACAGCCCGGAATAGCATATACAATGCCCCTTTGTCTTTCAACCGCGTCTCTTTCAACGTCTTGTTCTGCGCCGCCGTATATCCTGCTGTGGATGTTGGTTCTTCGAAACCACCATGGACAACTTCCCAACTATCATGAGCTCCCAAAAGAGCTTTCATTTGGATACTCCAGTTCTCGTAATTAGCCTTTGTAAGACGGGGCAGTGGCAGACTACTACTTGACCCACTCTCCATTCTCTCAAGCTCTAATACCAATTTGTGGTATCACAGGTCCTTACACACACTGGTGCACTCTTACAAATCACACACAGAGCTTACAAAACCACTCTCTTGTTCTATTGAAATAGTAATCTGCCAAGCCACCACACTTGTCTTCCTTACATATGATGCTATTTATAAATAATAGCAAATAAAAGCAATTAAAGGTAAATAATATCTAATAAATTGTCCACTAACGTAAACTTAAAGGAACTTAAAAACTCTCCACTAACATAAACTCTTCACCTATCTAATTTATGATTATTAAAGTTTAATCCAAGAGAGGTGAGCTGGCTCCTAGGAGATAGAGATGACTTCTCTCAATTAACTAATTAACATTATAATTGAACAAAGTTATGCTAGCCATATATTTATTTAATAAACTACCGAGTAATCTACAAGCTTCATTTACAGAGACTGCCACTTCATTAACTTAATCGTGATGTATATACTTTACAACTGGATTGGAATTCCATATTCTCCTATTTGGCTTACAACGGAGTGCGGGAGAGGAATGATTTTAAAAAGGAAACTTCAATAATTCAGCTTCAAACAACTATTCTCCTTGAAAAGCTTAGGTTAAAAAAATAAGTGGTTTGAAATTATATATGTTAAAATATTGGTTAAACATTATCTTTTAATATTATCAATTGACATTTAAAAATATGATAATTATCATATGTGATTTACGACGATTTTAGATAAAATTATAAATAAAATTATTGAGTCAATCATTTAGTAAATAGTTCAGGAAAAGATATTTATCTACTCTAAAGGATTATAAATTTGTTATCCTATTACACAAATTTATTCTCTATGACTATTTCTCTCTTAATCGTATTCTTTCAAACAATTTCCTAGAAGTCGGGCTTGACAATCTATTAGGTTTTATGACATACTCAACATGTTCTAATTTGTATCTGTGTTATTGTCTAACAATTTTCCATCAATTGGTATCAAGACCAATTTAAACTACTTCTATACTTTGAACTTTCTTATAAGTTTTCCTCCTATACTTTAAACTTTCTCATTCTCTAATGTAACCTCTTTCTTTCTTTCTTCACTAAAAACAAAAATTTCAACGTAGTCTGATAGTATTTGATAAGATAATATAAATTAAAAGTATAAATTTAAATTTGAGAGATCTGATTAGTCATTTGCATCCAGAAATTTAAAGTTTGTTTTATTGGATGAGCAATAAAATCAAAGATATGTGTGAATTTTATATTGGCCGCGTCTGTGGTTGTGAAATATACAGAGTTGCTTGAATTTTGGATCATTGAATCTAATATTGTCTTGAGATTGAGAGATTGAATTGCAACTCTCTTCCTCCATCTGAGTGTGTGTAGTGTCCGAGTAAATTTTTCTTCTTTCTCTACATTTCCGCTGTGTCACTGTCTTGGGTTTTTATTTGACATGTTCCCCGACTTAACCTTGACTTGAGAGAAACACGACAACTCCATTGACTCAAGTCAACCTTCCTAGTTCCCACGTCATGGATAACATCAGACATACAAATAAAAAACTGTAGTGGGTGGCAACATATCCCACCAATCTTCTAGCCTTATCATGGATGCCTTCTTGCCCTCCAACGTTAAATTTGCTTTGCTTTGGTTACTATGTTCCATCATGTTCAACTCCGTTACGTGCAGTTTGAAGGTTCATTGCAACGAAAAGGACAGGCACACACTCCTAAACTTCAAACTAGGAGTCACAGATCCTTCAGGCATGCTCTCTTCATGGCTCACTGAACAAGATTGTTGTCAGTGGACAGGAGTTAAGTGTGACAACATCACAGGCAGAGTTACTGACCTCAATCTCCCTTGTCATGCAGATGAAGAATTGCACTGCCTAACAGGTGAACTCAACCTATCTTTGCTCCAACTTGATTTCTTAAGCTACTTGGATTTGAGCAATAATGCTCTCTTCATGGGTATCCAACATGAGTTTAGAAACTCCTCCAACCTCCACTTTCTTGATTTGTCATATAATTATGATTTGCTCATTGATAATCTCCATTGGTTTCCGGCCTTTCCTCCTTGCAATATCTTAACCTTAGTGGTATTGATCTTCATAAGGAAACTAATTGGCTTCAATCAGTGACCATGCTCCCTTCACTTTTGGAGTTACACTTGGATAGTTGTCAGCTTCAAAATATCTATCCATCCATTCACTATGCCAATTTCACTTCACTTCAAGTTCTAGATCTCGCTGACAATAATTTTTTATCCGATGAGTTGCCCAGCTGGTTATTCAATCTAAGTTGTGACATCTCTATTATTGACCTTAGCCAAAACAAGATACATGGCCAACTGTCTAAAATGTTGTTGAATATTAGAAGCATCAAATCCTTGATTTTGTATTATAATGCTCTCAATGGACCCATTCCAAATTGGATAGGAAAACTTGAACAACTACAACAACTTGATCTTTCTCACAATTCATTTTCTGGCCCAATTCCCACATCTTTGGGAAATCTTTCATCCTTGATTGTATTGAATCTCGAGTCAAATGACTTGAATGGAAATCTTCCGGAAAATGTTGGGAAACTCTTCAACTTGGAGGTCCTTAGAGTTGCTGATAATTCTCTAATAGAAATTGTCTCTGAAAGAAATTTACTGTCTCTTTCAAAGTTAAACTACTTATCGTTGGGCTCGCCAGACTTAATATTTGGTTTTGATTCTGCATGGGCCCCTCCATTTCAACTTCACATTTTGTGGCTATTATATGTGGGTGGCAAACTTCCTTCGTGGTTATTTACACAAATTTCTCTCAGACATCTAATCATTCAACACTCGACTGCTTCATTTGAACCTCTTGAGAAGTTTTGGAATTTTGCTACTCAACTTGAATTTTTGTCTTTAACAAACAACTCAATCAACGGGGACATGTCAAATGTGATGCTGAACTCCAAAGTTGCTTGGTTGAATCGCAATAACTTGAGAGGTGGCTTGCCACGATTGTCACCAAATGTGGTTGTTTTGAATTTATATAATAACTCTTTGTCTGGATCCATTTCTTCTCTTTTATGCCTCAACATGACAGATAAAAGCAGTTTAAAGACCTTAGAAGTGGGTCAAAATCTTTTATCCGGAGAACTCACAGATTGTTGGAATAATTGGGAGTCGTTAATTCATGTTGGTTTGGGGAGCAATAACCTAACAGGAAAAATTCCTCACTCAATGAGCTCATTGTCTAACCTTATTTCATTGCATTTGTTTCGTAATAACTTGTTTGGAGAGATACCTTTGTCACTGAAAAATTGCAAGAACCTACTGACGCTTGATCTAAGTTACAACAACTTTTCTGGAGCTGTGCCAAGCTGGATGGGGCAGAGTCTAGAAGCTCTTCAACTAAGATCCAATCAATTCAGTGGCAATATTCCCCCACAGATATGCCAACTTAATTCTCTAATGGTGATGGATTTTGCAAACAATAAATTATCAGGACCCATACCTAACTGCTTAGAAAACATCACAGCCACGCTTTCTGATTTAACTTCAAAATTTGAATTCAGTATTCGCATTGAAGCAGGAGAAACACTGGAATTTAGAATTCTTGTAATGTTGCTTACAAAAGGAAGTGAATTAGCATATAGTAATTTGATGTATGCCATTGATCTTTCAAGTAACAGTTTGTCTGGAATGGTGCCTTTAGAAGTATTTATGCTGACCGGATTACAGTCTATTAATTTGTCCCATAATCAATTAGTAGGGACAATACCAGAAGAAATTGGCAACTTGAAACAGTTGGAGTCCATTGATCTTGGAGAAATTCCTCAATCCATGTCTGGTTTGTCTTTTCTCGATTTCTTGAACCTATCCTTCAACAACTTTTCGGGCAAAATCCCATCAGGGACACAACTTCAGGGCTTTACAAATCTTAGCTATATAGGTAATCAACTTTGTGGACCTCCTCTTACAAAGATAAGCTCAGAAGATGAAAACCCCCACAACACAAAGCCGATTGGTGAAGATGATGATACATCTGCATTTTATTAGTTGTTCTATATGGGCCTCGGAATTGGATTTGCTGTGGGGTTTTGGGGAGTTTTGGGTGCCATTTTCTTCAACAGGAAATGCAGGCATGCTTATTTGAGATTTCTACACCGACTTTATGACATGGTGATCTAAATATAAGAAAATGCAAGTGCGTGAGCAATGGAAATTTTTTCTTTAAGCTTTTACATTAATCTGTTTTTTTTCTTCAAATAAGTAACTTATTACTTACCCTTGCATTCTCTATGTACGTAATTAGCAGGTCCTTGATGTTCGTCCTTCGACTTGCTACCTCACCCACCCAAAGGTTTACGAGAGCTTCAACGATGCATGTATTATGGACCATAGTGATAAGAAACTTTTTTACTAGTAATTTCATGCTCTTATTTATCAAGTATTAAGTTACTTAGCTTATTACAAATAGTTCTGTTTCCTCTGTTTGTTGAATCTAAACTTTTTAGTAAAATTGTATTGCTTATTTACTCTGGGATACGAGAAATATATATATTAAGATGCTTTTATACCAAATCTTGTTTCAGCATATAAGCAAAAGCTTAAGTACAAACTCTCATCATTTTTCATCAGCTACCATTTTAACTCTTCCTTTTTATTTGTAATGTTCAACATGATAATAAATTTAACTTCAACATTCAGGTAACATAAGGTACTCATTATATGTTTAATACTATTATTCATCAAATTACACGATTGTCAATTGTGTCTCTGAACAGTTACCCTTTGCAAATTTAGAGGGGAAAAGGTGTGGGGAAGTAACACACAAGGTCAAAATATATAGAGTTGCAATGAAATGCAGTTGTACCTTTATAAGCCAAAGAATGTAATGTATAACATGGTATGTTTTCCAATTATCACCAATTGTGGTTGTTTTGAATTTAAATGGTAACTGTTTGTCTGGATCCATTTCTCCTCTTTTATGCCACAAAATGACAGAAGCAACCTAAAGATGTTAGGCCTGCCTGATAATCTTTTATCCGGAGGACTCACGGATTGTTGGAATAACTGGGATTCATTAATCAGTGTTAAATTAGGGAGAAACAACATAACAGGCTAGATTCCTCACTCAATCGGGTCATTGTCTAACCTTCTTTCATTGGATTTGGCTCGCAATAACTTGTTTGGAGACATACCTTTGTCACTAAAAAATTGCAAGAAACTATTAATCCTTGATCTAAGTTACAACAGTTTTTCTGGAGCTGTGCCAAGCTTGATGGGGCTGAGCCTAAAAGCTCTTCAACTAAGATCCAATCAATTCAGTGGCAATATTCCTCCGCAGATATGCCAACTTAATTCTTTAATGGTGATGGATTTTGCAAACAACAGATTATCTGACTGCTTACATAACATCACAGCCTTGCTTTCTGATTCAACTTATAAAATCAGCATTCCCTTTGAAGCAGCAGGTTCCACAAACAACTTTGTTTTTACTGTGTTATTGCTTAGTACAGGCACTGAATTACATCATAAGAGTTGGATGTATGTTATTGATCTTTCAAGTAACAGTTTGTCTGGAACAGTGCCTTTGGAGATATTTATGCTGACCAGATTACAATCCATGAATTTTTCGCTTAACCAATTAGTTAGAACAATACCAAAAGAAATTGGAAATTTGAAACAGTTGGAGTCCATTGATCTCTCAAGTCTCAAGCAATAACCTGTGGGGAGAAATTCCTCAATCCATGTCGGGTTTGTCTTTTTTAGTGCCTTGAACCTGTCTTTCAACTATTTTATGGGCAAAATCTCATCAGGGACTCAACTTCAGGGCTTTACAAATCTTAGCTATATAGGTAATTATCAACTTTGTGGACCTCCTCTTAGATATGCTCAGAAGATGAAAACCCCCACAACATAAAGCCGATTGGAGAAGATGATGATACATCTGCATTTTATTCGTTGTTCTATATGGGCCTCGGAATTGGATTTGCTGCCGGGTTTTGGGGAGTTCTGGGTGCCATTCTCTTCAACTGCAGGCATGCTTATTTTAGATTTCTACACGGTCTTTTTATGATGGTGATTTAAAAAAAAACTATGTCTTACCCTTACATATGTAAAGAGACTATTTTCAGATTCGAACTCATAATCAATAAATCACCCAGACATAACTTTACCGTTGTGTTAGGGCTCGTCCTCAAATATATAGAGTCACAATGACATGGTGATCTAAATATAAGAAAATGCAAGTACGGTGAGCAATGGAAATTTTTTCTTTGAGCTTTTACATCAATCTGTTTTAACTCATTACTTACCCTTTCATTCTCTATGTATGTAATTTGCAGGTCCTTGACGTTCGTCCTTCCACTAGCTATCTCATTCAAAGGTTTACAAGAGCTTCAACAATGTATGCATTATCCACCATGGCGATAATCAACATTGACTTGTAATTTCATGTTCTTATTCATTAAGTTACTTAGTCTATTACAAATAGTTATGTTTCCCCTGTTGAATCTGAGCTTTGTAGTAAAATTGTATTGCTTATTTACTCTGGGATACGAAAAATATAATATTAAGATGCTTTTATACCAAATCTTGTTTCTGCATAAAAACTAAAGCTTAAGTACGAATATTCATTATTTTCCATCAGCTACCATTTTATCTCTTCCTTTTTATTTATAATGCTAAACTACTAAAAAAAAAAACAAATGAGAAATCAATAGTGCTGCCAAGGCTGGCTGTAGGGGAAAAGGGTGAAATCTGAATAATTGGATGACATTATTATAATGCCCGTGCTTTTATGATATCAAAGCTCATCTCACTAGGATCCGTTGCTTGCAACTCGACCTGAATACCATCAAGTTCTCTCTTGAATTTGTCCTTCGAGCTGGCATACACCATCTTCTCTCTCACCTTTGATGTATCAGGAGCCCTGAATATGAGAAACAAGAAAGTAAAGATAAATATATGATACCAAAGTCAGTATGGAAACATTTGTTTTCCTTTCTTCTATGGCAGTGTGATATGCATCCAGCATATGGTCCTTTCCAAGCTTCTAAAACCTAAAATCATTGACAAATAGCTTAGAATTGCATAGAATTATGTAGAATGTTGATGAATGCCCTCTTTTCATGCATTGTGCTAATTTGAATATATTTATAGCAGGAAGAAGCGTAATTGAAGCTTTTGAAGAAGCAGAGGTAGCCACGCCCCAGGCG
>PYAF01001256.1:690315-725628 GCA_007407185.1 Glycine tomentella
GTAGTCAATATTATTTCATAGAGAGGCGCATTGAGTGTGGGTTGCCCTAGCTACATTTCCATACATATTATTATCTCTTTAATCAATTGTCGATATTAGTTAATGTTTACATTTAGTTTTAATCCATTGTTACACACAACAACAATCCATTCAATTCAATTATCGTCCAACTTATCGATCAAGTTTATAATTTAATTGGCCAAACAATCCTCGTTGGGAACGACAAATCCCTTACTTTTTATTATATTACTTGTACGACCGGTGCACTTGCCGAGTACGCAACACAGTGTCATGCAATACATGATATGAAAGTTAATATGTGGGCTGGGTAGTAACCGTAGATGAATATAACCATATTTTAACTTCACTAACATTCATTTATAGACTAAGCATCCTACACTGCAATATGTTAATAGCATTTCTTCCATTGTTCAAATATCTAAGTGCATTACTGGATTAGTTTAAGATTAAGTAAGTTTCTTTTAGAGAATTTCAAAAAGGAAAAACTCCAAACATGACAAAACTACGACTTATACTTTATATGTGTGCAAGAACTGAGGGATATCAAATTACCATGCAATGAAGAAAATCTTGCTTTTCTGGCAGTTTTCATTTGTAGTGAAATCAAAATCAAAGACAGCATAGCGGCACTCATTGGCAGGCAGAGATGCACTAAAGTCGTCATAGGTTTCTTCGGGGCTTCCAAGCTTCTCCACTACCACTTCATAGTTCTCGATCTTAAACACAATGAAACGGTAGTTCCTCTTTGCCTTTAGCTCCAGGAACTTTAATTTACACTCATCAATAACAGCCATTCCAGATGCCGCGTTGGCCTAAAATAGGTTTTTGGAAAATGAAAGAAATACATTTGTACGAGTTCATATGCAAATTTGATGATAATAACCAGACTTCAAGTCTTCTGAGTATGGAGGATGAATTCTATGCCTAGGAATAAGTTGTTTGCCTAGAATCTGTCACCTTAGGCTTATTTTAATAGACTCTTCCAGTAACCGGTGGGAAATAGGGTGCCCTATAACGCAAGTGATTAATGGGGAACAATTGAGCCACTTTTATTATAAATATGAACCCAACTGAACCACCTAGGTCCACTCTCTGAAGGTGGTAGGCTACTCAATCAGGACGATCCACAACTCTCCAAGCGCCAAGTCGAAAAGACGAAGGTGATCTCTCATATCTCAGTTGAGGAAAGCTTGGCTAGGATGGTCCAAACATGTTGAATTTCCCCCCAAAGTTTAAAAAGTTCTGAAGTGTAATTTACAAAATTCTTGGTATTGCCTAAAATTTTCAGATGAATCAATGTGCCTCCAAAATTTTACAGAAATGAAGCCCCAGAATCAGAAAAATCGCTAAGCAGATTTAGCAATTTTCATAATTAAAGTAGATGCAATGCGAATTGCAACCAATGGAGTTATAATAAGCATGGAAACAACATCAATATGCAGGCATCAGCAAAGTCAAATATCTACTCTAACACTGCTCCAAGAAGAATAAAAAATTGTTCGATGTGATTTGCGTATTGATCTATGTAACCTGACATTTTCATATTCAATATGTTATTGCCCTGTACATCTTATTACATCAAGAGGCATAGTGAGAGTGCATAATTTGAGAGAACGTACCATGTTGTCGCGGTTGATAGAGAAAGCCTATGGAGAAATGAGAACTAAACAGAGAAATGAGGGAGACAGAGGAAGAGATCCTTATTTTGGGGGGAGGCAAATGGCAATGAAAGCTTTGAGACAAAAACGGAGGGCAAGAGAATTTTGAGGAAGGAAACTTTAATGGGTGATAATATCCACGAAGGAAGAACGTTACCGTGTTATACCGATGCCTTGCATGTGCACGTGCATGTTTCAGTAGTTAATTCTAGCCAAGGAGAAAAAGCATGGTGTATGGTGTGCACTTTAATCTGGTAATAGTTAATAATTAGAACCAAGTTTATGTAGTATATACAGATTTTCGTTCATTTAATACTAGCTTCTGATTTAAGAAAATATTTTCCAATATATTTTTTTAACTGCGTAGACTTGTATTTTGTAAAAGTAAAACAGTAATGAAATAACTTTTTTTGTTGAAATTTTCACATTTTGGACAAAAAAATTATCTAATTGTTATAAAACGTTTAAAAAACATAGTTTACTTAGAAGAAAGAAAAAGAAAGGACGCGTTGGAATCAATTTTTATTTTATCATATAAAATGAAAATCAAATTTATTTTTCTCAGTTAACAAGTCATATAAGAGAAAATTTAAGCATATAAAGATAATACGTTATATATTTTTCTAGTACCATGATATTAAAAAAACTGTTATAATTATAGGAATAATCTAAAGTTATTGGAAAATCATAATAAAAAAAAAGTGTTAATTACAAGATCTAGATTGTATGCTATTCGTCAAGTTTTTAATTACTCCCCTACCTATATTGATACTTTGCTGATTCATGAAATAATATAGGATAAAATATGTTTTGGGTTATTGTAAAGTATTATTTTTATTTTTATAAAAAAAATTCATATAAATTTGATTCCTCTAAAAATAAAATATATTTTTACTGATCCTTGATCCTCAATTTCCTCAAGAAAAAAAAATATACTTTTGGTATTTATCAAAAATTATTTAACTCATTTTTAAAAAATTTAACTATCACAAATTATTCAATTCATTTATAATCAAACTATCAAACTACTACGTATATAAAATTATTAGTCATGTCACATTATTATCTAACAACATTACCATTAAAAAACAGTAAAAATATATTTTATTTTTACATGTATCAAATTAATAAAAAAAAAATAAGAACATAATTAATATTTTTAAAATTTTACATAGACTCTAAACATATTTTACCCATTAATATAAGTATTTTTTTTTTAAGTGTCTTATCTAAGCCCAGAACATTTTCTATAATTCCATGCGGTAAACTATTGCCTAATTAGTACTTCCCAAAATTTTGACCGCCTACCTTAAAAATAATGATTAAAAAAATCGTAAATAAAGTTCATACATCACTCAAGAGAGGCAATCCATTCTATATTCCGAGGGACTGCAACCAAAATGTTTCAACTATTATCATCAACTGAATTCAGAAATTTGGGGGCCTATTCTCGTGTTGAACTATCTTAATTCTAACTTCCGCAAGGAGTAGACTGAGGCATTACCCCAACTAGTCCCCACGTAGAAAAGTAATACAAAATGGATTCCAAAACCCAACAAGGTCTGAAATAATATTACCGTTTATGTTAAATAAGAGGATTTGAAATTAAAATATAAAAAAAAATTGGGACATCATGCTACCAGACATGATATAAAATCATCAAAACTTAGGCCGCCAAGGAACCGAGATCCAGAACTATACATGTGCACGAGTACTTGTGTAAATTGACTTGGAGTGATCCGAAAGACCATCCCTGCTCACATATTAAACCTCGGCAAGAGCTCTCTTTGAGCTTCCACAAGTTCTACAGATGGAATGAGAGAATTGTCAGACATAATAATTATGATTACCCTTTCATGCTTACTTGTAAATAGATTATTCAGGACTGAAGGAAAGAGACGCCATGAATCAGTTGTACGAAATTACATCCAAAGCAGAGAATATGAAATTGGAATTTATTTTCCTTTTCTACACGCGGCAGCAGTTTATGACAGCAGTTTATGAGAGAGAACTTATACACCATGTTTGAACATGTGTCTAAAGTCCAAAAATATTAAATCATGAACAAGTCTCCTTCATTCGTCTGTCAATGGACTAAACCTTAAAACAAAAAATATATCACAGCAACTAAGAACATTTGCACTTGTACTGATGACAGATCATAAGTTGTTAGATAAACACAAGCAAGGCAGATGTATTATCCATTTCCACCTAAATCTTTTCCCGGGTATTCAATAATTAACAGGTTCTTACTTCTTAATAACATCCACGAAGATGCTTATTTTGCAAAAATGACGCAATGTACATCCAATTTGGAAGGCTCATGCACAACCCAAAAATATGAACCTCTAAACTTAACCAAATCAATTATCCACTTCAAGATGTTTCAAGACCTAAAAAATAGATAGATATATATATATATATATATATATATATATATATATTAATAAGGTTATGAGACTCCAGTGTATTTGAGAACATCATAGATATACATGATATACAAATAATATCATAAACAACAACGAAAAAGGAAATTAAATCCAGTTTCTTGTTGAAAGACTTACTTCTATTGATAGCCCCATTGACTGCAAGCACCTAAGAAATACAAATTGTATGAAAAGATTAGACTTAGCATAACTGGGAAAAAGCTAGGATAACGAATCAAAAGTATCAATACATATACAAAGGTTCCAGGAAAAAATAAAAACCAATGTGACAATTCTTTAAAATCAAAATAATAGAAAGAAGAAGAAAAAACACCTTTGGATCGATTCCATGACCATTTTGAGGACAGTTATAGCTGAAGTGTCCATGTCCATAACAGAGTAAGCACTTGGCAAACCTTCCTCCCCCTGCATCACCAATGAAACAATTTTGAATCATAAGATAGCAGATGAAAGAAAGTAAACTGAAGCCTGTTACGTTACAGATTTGTGAAGATTATATTGTAAAGAGATAGAACGCATGGGCAAGTAGATTCCAAGTCCAAAGATATAATGATTAATGAATATTCCCTAGTTGTGTTATGCCAAATTTCAAACATCTTCAATAAGGTATCCAATAGAATGGCTAAAAATCTGAGCCAATGGAGCAAAATTAAAATAGTTATCACCAGGATAAGACCTCACCAATTACCTATAATAATATGTACCATGTTTATTTAGGCAAGCTGGTATGTTTACGACTAATAAGATTAGAAACCCCATGCATTGCTGTTATGTGAATTTCAATCAAAAACTGCAAAATTAACAATTCCATGCTTCATACAGTTTTGTGATTCTCATTAAAAAAATTACAAATACAAGCATTTTATGAAAAGCATTAAAATTTTAGCATACCTGCTTGAGACACATCGCATTTTCCAAGGGAATGTCCAATTTCCCCACAAAAGAAGCAAACTTCCTCATCCATGGAAAGACATTTCAGCCTCTGGCATTGTTGGAATCTATGACCAGGCTGTCGGCATGCTCGGCATATCTGGACACACCAAGTTACAATTTATATACTACAATGAGCTAACTCTAATCATATTAATTCCAAACAGAGGAAAAAACATTCTTTAGGAACTACAGGCCAGAGAAACATAGAATACACTGCTGAAACTAAATTAGTAAATCCCAGTACATAGCAAGGAACTTTCACCATGATGTTCAAAGGGAGATTTAGTCACTCTGAGAGTGTCAGTAATCTGAACCAGGGTTTTACCAGCTGGCTCAACATTGCATCTGCCCTGGAAATACCAAATTACCATTTATACGCTACTATGGGAAAATTCAATTTGTATCAATCTCAAAAATACAGAAAAACACTGTTCCTTAGGAACTGCTAATGATTTTTAAAGATCACAGCAACATATAATACAACCACTAAAAATAATAAATCTATGAATCTTGCTTTATACCATAGAATTTTCAGTTGTGCATCCTTCAATTTTTTGAACTGGGGTTTCTGCAATTCGATCAGCATTGTGTTTATCAGATTCTAACCCTTCATTTTTTAGTGCACTGTTCCTTTTCTTTTTCCTCTTTTTCTTGGTCATCGGTTCTGGGTCTACTGGAGAAGTTTGGCTTGCTGGAATTGTTGGGTCTATTGAGGGTTCTGCTATAGGATGTATAGATCTCTGAACTGGGGTTCCAGGTGGCTTGTCATCATGTTCATCGGGTTCTGCCCCTTCGCTAATAAGGGCACTTCTCTTCCTCTTTTTCTTGCTCATCTTCTGACCTTGATCTATTGGGGTTGCTGAGTCTATTGGGGGAGCTGGGACTGGGATTGTTGGGTCTATTGAGGTTGCTACAGTAGGATATGCAAATCTTTGAACTAGGGTTTCAGGTGGCTTGACACGGTGTTCATTGGTTTCTGTCCCTTCAATTATGATCACAATCCTCTTTTTCTTCTTCCTCTTTTTCTTGGTCATCTCCTGACCTTGGTCTATTGGGGTTTCTGTGTCTACAGGGGGAGATGGGCCCACTGGGATTATTGGGTCGATTAAGGGCGCATCTGTATGGTATATAGATTTCTGAACAGGGTCCTCAGGAGGAGCAGATTCAGACAGCTTGTAGTGTTCATTGAGTTCTACCACTTCACTTTTAAGTTTACTCTTCCTTTTATTCTTTTTCTTTGACATCTCCTGTTCGGGGTCTGTTGAGATTGCAAGGCAAGGGTCCATTGGAATTTCTGGGTCTATTGGGGATGCTTCTATAAGGCATGTAGATGTCTGAATTGAGATTTCTGGCAGCTCTGTTGAAGTTGTCTTCTTCCTTTGCTTCTTCTTTATCTTCTTCATCGTCTGTTCTGGGTCTATTGGGGTTGCTGGATCCACCGGGATTGTTTGGTCCGTCAGGGATGCTGGTTGTAGGCTTATTGGGGTTGCTTGGTCTTGTTGGACCTGGTCTGGGGCCTGGTTGAGGGTTATGTCCAAATGCAATGGGCCCCCTTGGTTCACCACCTTCTCTTCTGAGCACATTATTATTTTTTCTTTTCCTCTCTTGCTTTTTTGTTTTCTTCTTCTCTGATCAATTGGAGTTGCTGGATCACCCGGAGGCTCTGCACATGGCTCAGAGCAAGGTTGAGGTTGAGGGGGTTGAGCACGTGCATCAGGGTTTTGGACAGGTTCTACCTCTTTTTTCTTTTCTGAGTTTGTTGGAGCTGGCAGGTCTATTGGGGATGCTAATTTAGGTTTCGAACATGCCTGATCCTCAACCTTAGCTTCAGTTGGTTCTGCCCTTTTGTTCACTTGTGAATTATTAGGGATTGCTATGTCAGATGGGCACACCACAGAGTTCTCAGCATTGGCTTCTGTCCCTTTTTTCATCTTCATTTTCAGTTCTGAGTCTGAGGAGCATTGTTGAGGGTGCTGTGTATTATTGGACTCCTTTGATTTTGGTTCAGGTTCAGCCCCCTGGGGCTTAAGCACATTCTTCTTTTTCCGGAGAATGTGTTTCAGGGGCATTGAATCAGGTCCAGGGCGTTCTTTATTTATTCCAAAGACCGCAATTTCATTAGCTTCACCTTGCTGTGCTCCTTCTTCCTTCATAACATTGGGTTCCACACTTATCATGATTGATGGGTCGCATGTCTGAAGTTGCTGTTGTGCACCTTGCACATCCTTCTTCTTGTTTTTTTTGGGGGTTGGGGCATGGTTCTGTGTAGTTGTTTCAGCTGGCAGGTCTGAACCTTGTTGTGCCCCTTCTTCCTTCATAACATCAGGCTTCACACCTATCAGGATTGAAGGATCACATGTCTGAACTTGCTCTGCACCTTCAACATTCTTCTTCTTCTTCTTCTTCTTCTTCTTCTTCTTTTTCCGGGGGGGTGGATTAGGGTTTTGCATAGATGTTTCAGCATTTTCTTCTTGTGGAAAAATTGGGATTGGTTTGTCCAATAAGGGTTTAGGGCATAAACTCTCATTCCCATTAGCATCATCCTGTTTTGCTGCTTCTTCCTTCGTAACATCAGGTTCCACACTTGTCGGGATTGAAGGGTCACATGTGTGAAGTTGCTGTTGTGCAACTTGCACATCCTTATTCTTGTTTTTCTTGAGGGTTGGGGCAGGGTTATGTGTAGTTGTTTCAGCTGTTTCTGAAATTTGTTGTGCCCCTTCTTCCTTCGTAACATCAGGTTCCACACCCATTTGGATTGAAGGATCACATGTCTGAACTTGCTCTGCACCTTGCACATTCTTCTTCTTCTTCTTCTTCTTCTTTTTCTGGGGGGTTGGGTCAGGGTTCTGTGTAGATGTTTTAGCATTTCCCTCTTGTGGAACAATTGGGATTGGTGTGTCCAACAAGGGCTTAGGGCATAAACCCCCATTCCCATTAGCATCAGTCTGTTGTGATCCTCCTTCTTTCGTAACATCAGGTTCCGCACCAATCGCAATTGAAGGATCACAAGTCAGAAGTTGCTCTGCAGCTTGCACATTCTTATTCTTCTTCTTCTTTTTCTTGGGGGTTGGGTTAGAATTCTCTGTGGTGGTTTCAGCATTTTCCTTTTGTGCAACAATTGGGATAACCGAGTCTACTAAGGATTTAGGGCATACCTCAACCTGGGGCTGCTCGTTTGATTCCTCGATTTTCTTCTTTCTCTTTCTCTTCTTTTTCTTCTCACCGTCGTGTTCGAGGGAAACGAGTGTTTGAGGGTTTTCCTCCTCTCTGCGCTTCTTCGCATTGTAGAACTCTCTCTGCATATTGCAACGGCCACAGGCCAAAACTTAACCACCCATGCGGCAAAGCTCCTTAGCTAATGCAACTGACAGAAATTAGGGTTTAACACGAGGTTTTTGTTTGGGGGGGGAAGATGTGTTTAACCAAAGGTATCTCGGTTGGCCGAACGTAAAGGACTAATGTCCTAAGATATTGAGAATTCAACTCTCCAAATAAATATTTTTACATATCTATTAAAAATTAAACTGATGATTTAGGGAAAATATTATTTGCTAATTATGTCAGCTCATGTTGATGGTTGAGGGGTTTGAGTCGTTTGACTTTCATTTTCACTAGTCTCGTTCACGAGAAATTATTTTTTTAAAATAGTTATTTTATATTTAAAGGTGTAAAATGTTGATAAATTTATTCAAAAAAAAGTGAAAAATCAAATTTTAGTTTTTGAATGTGAAAAAAATGTGATAAATTCATTCATCCGATTAATTTACATCTTAATGAAAGAACATTCTTAACACTTCAAGAGATGAATTTATCAACACTCTACATATTTAAGGATAGTAATAATTATTTATCCAAAATATAATTTAATTATCATCTTTTTTTCTTTTTTAATTGTTGCAAGCATAACATTATAATAAACATTTAAAACACTAGAAAAGAAACATGAGTTAGAACAAACATAATAATAAATATAATATTGATTAATAATAAGCAAAATCTATTTGTTGATCTGATATTTCTATTATGACAATATTATGTAATGACAAAATTAAGTTGAGTTTCCTTTTTTTTGTAAGGATTAACTTATTTGTTTGAGTCTCATATTTTAAGTAAAGTGTTGTTACATTAGAAATTTGAGTAATAGACAAATTATGTTTATAAACCAATATTATATTTATTATTATGTTTATTTTCCTATTTTTTAAGCGTGTATTGTAATGTTATACTTCCAATGATTAAAAAATGGGTAAGATGAAGATTAAATTATATTTTAGATAAATAGTTATTTTTGTCTCTAAATATGTAAAGCGTTGTCAAATTCATCCTTAAATGTGTTAAGTATACTCTTTTATTAAAATGAATTTGTCATATTTTTTATATTCAGGACTAAAATTTGAATTTTCATTATTCGAAGATGAATTTATCAGAACTCTACCCAGATATGACAAATAGTTATTTACCCTTTTTTTCTAAAATGAATTTAAGCACTTAGTGTATATATTAATTTTAGGATTACAAGACATTTGCTTTTAAAAAATAAAATAAAGGATTACACGACTCTCTTTTTGTATATGGGATTTCAAGACATTGAATATATGAAAGTTTTTGCTGCAATTATATTTTGAAGTACTTTTTAAAAAAAAAAAAAAAATTGATATCTTGAAGTTTGAAGTAGATAAAATTAATACTATTAGGTAAATTAAAACAATCTCTATGTGCCCAAAAAATTAAAACAATCTCTCATCAGCTAATAGACATGTTCTGTACTCGGTAGTACATTTATTAGATTTTTTAAAAAAAGCAAACCGAATTTATTTATTTTAAGCACCAACTGAAATTTTATTAAAAACAAAAAAGTGTGCTTAGATATTTTATTAGAATACAAACCTATGAAAACAAATGTAACTTGACTTGGAATTAATAAATTAGTTTAATATTTGTGAAAAAAATTGAAAATTATTAATTTGAAAGATAATTTAATTTAATTAGTTTTATATATCCATTTTTTTATAAGTAATATCTGCTTAACGTTGATTTATTTGTTATGCTTTTCTCGTATCAAGAAAAAAAAAGTACTTTTTAATAATGAAATTATATTGCAGTAAAAAAATAATGAAATTACATCATGAATTAATCTAATTTATTATGGAAATGATTTAAATAAAGTAAAATGAAAATAAATACTTTATTTATCGAAAAAAAATATTTCATTTAGTTCTTATATAGTTTGAAATAGAAAGAAAAAAACATGAATATATTTAAAATACAACTTGCTTGATAAATTTAACTCTGGTAACCGTCTTATGTTGGACTAGATTCTTGATAAATTTAGTACTCGTTTTAGGTTAATTTTTCACCTAAGCTCAATTATTCTTTTAACTAAAAACATAAAAACTATCAGTTTAGTTCATGAATTAATATAAATAATTTATGGGTCAATGGTAATTTCATTTTAATTTTGCCCAACAAAAATAACAACAGATTTCTATAAAAAAAAAAAAAAATCATTTCTGGTCATTGCACTTGTCCTCTTCTAATTTAGTAAAACAAAATTAACAGTTTTATAGTGAAACAAAAAACACTATTTTGAATTAAAAAACAGTTTTGATGTGAATGTGGTGCTTAAAACACGACGTATTCTAAAACGTACCAAATTTTTATTTCCTACATGCCTACATGGATGTACCCTTGCTTCTTTAGTCCTACTATTCTATTTTTAAATTTTACTCTGAAATTTTTACTAGTGGAGCAACCAATGCCTTCCAAATAAAAAATAAAAAATATTAAATAGTTCTATAAAAATCAGGTAAGTAGTGAACAATAATGCACCGAATGTCGATCAACAAGGTAAAGACAAATAATAAACTAGTAATTGTACCAAAAAATAGTTACATTTTCAGTTACCTGTAAATCACTGTAGAATTTATGATCAGCAAGGAGAGGCGATATAGTCCTAGT
This sequence comes from Glycine tomentella, assembly GCA_007407185.1. Classification (NCBI taxonomy): domain Eukaryota; kingdom Viridiplantae; phylum Streptophyta; class Magnoliopsida; order Fabales; family Fabaceae; genus Glycine; species Glycine tomentella. Next base: position 701,333 of record PYAF01001256.1, read on the forward strand.
TTTCATGTCAATTCACCAAATTTTTAGGCAACCCAAGACTTTGCAGGAGCGATTACATTCATTCTGGAAGGGAATCAGGGGTCTACCATAGCCTTGTGGATAGAACAGGAAAGAAAATGGTGAGTGGAAACCAATATCCACACAATACATTATGAGGTAACTATCCTTAGTTAAAAGTTCACAACTTTAGGACCCTCCTTTGGTTTTACATGGTCTTTTGTTGACTTTGCTGGCTTTTTCTTGTCTCCACTATGTATGTCATCTGTCATGAAGTCATCCTCAATATCATCCCCGCTGACAAATTTGGTAACCTGACCCATAGGCCTCTCTTCAATTCTCATCCCTGAAAGAAAGAATATTTATCAACCATATTTGAATTAAGGATCCTTCTTCCACGTAACTATGAATTCTTAGCAATCCAATCATCAGAAGAAATCATAGCTGAATGACATTAAATTGGAGACAAAGAAAGTACTCGGGCTGACCACACAAATCATCCAAAAATTTGAGTTCATTTTCAATTTCTGTGATGAACAAATTGTTTTTATAAATAAGCTTCAACCCACTGCCAGACATCTAATAGTCGCACATATTACTCCCCCTTTGTTACAACAATGTCTCTTCATGGGTGAAATCTCAAACAAGGATTGCAACCAAGACACTGATTACTTTTAATAAGAACATTGCACAGTTAATTAGATCAAATAAATGAAGATCAATATCCAATAAAATGGAGGCCGGACTGTCCATGTCCTCATGAGTCATGACAATCAAGTTTCAAGCCTATCACAACTGACGATCATTTCCCCTAATATTCTATATAAAAGAATAGACTTTAACATTTGTGATGACTGATGTGCAACCAAGCAAAGTCATACAGTTTACCACCAACAAACTTTTGTAATCTAAAACTCAGATATGAAGAGAATAGTTATCCAGTTTGGTTAGCCAATTCATGATACCCCAGGCCTAAATAGTATCTATTTTAGAACCAAAATAATAGTGCACTTTCACTACTTGCAGTTAGTTGACCTTACAGTCAGAAATTATTAATATTGTATATTGAATCAACTGCTGCTAAATAGAAGTAAAACAGGACTAGTAGTATCAACCATTTTTAGAGAAGTTAATAATTGAAACATAGATGCCCAGCATATTTTAAAAAATGCAGCAGTTGATATCAAAACCAGTAATATAGAAGTAGAAAATCCATTCAGCTTCTTCCGGAAAAACTTACATCCATCAGCAGGCCTGTTAGCAGCAACAGATCCACTCTTCCCTTTGTCAGGGCAATCCTTTGCCAAATGTGTCACACCACCACATATTTTACAGCAACCACCCTAGTATAAATAAATAGTTGTATCAGATTAGACACACCCTACAGGGGACAAGTTTTGTTGATTCAACTAATATAATTATCTATTTTACAAGGTACAACACTAAAGGAAATAAAAATACCTTTGGATAAATGCCGTGAGTATTTTGAGGACAGTTTTTACTCAAGTGTCCACGTTGATTACAGACAAAGCACTCAGCAAACTTTGTCCCTCCTGCATCAACAATGAAACACTTTATATCATTAGAAAATACACTTAAGAACCCATAAGCACTCTATCAAAATCAAAATTGAGAAGATGAGATTTTATTCAAGGAAGACCATAAAATCCCCAACCATTAGGATTTATATTTACAACTGTATATATAATAGAGAAGCCAGTCATTACACAGTAGTAAAAAAAAAAAAAAGTAACAAGTTAACATAAAAACTAATAAAACGACACAAAGAAAATGCAGAATATGAGACAATAATGATGTGTGCCTTAAACACATAAATGCTTAAGCCTTAAACACATTCTCACCTAAATTTTTAAGAGTAAACATGTGACTCTTAATACAGAACTTTAAAATCCCAGTAAGTCATAATCCAGAAGCTCAGGGCAAGGAACATAAATGATAATATCCAAATCACGCTTGCCTGGAAGAATGGCTAAAAGTTACGATACAGTGAGCTTTTATTGCAAATACTGTATGTTTTAAAAGCCATCAAGCTTTCTCAGAGAGATAAAATGTTTCATTGCATAATCATGTATCAGTGTGCATGTACAAACAGTAAAAATTTGCCATTACATATATAATCTGTGAAACAGGTCTATAGATTAAATTGCATCACCATTTTAATTGTAAGGTACTAAGGTTATTTAACGAACAAATTATCTCTTCTTGACAAGTCTTACACAAGTAGAGTCAAAGACAAAGAGTAGTATATACCATTATCTATCCATCTAGTTCCCATTTGGAAGACCTTATTTACAACCTATTTGAACTTGTGACACAAGCACTTGTGCAAGTGATTGAAAGAGCTTATGCAAACAGCTTTTGATATGTCCATAAGTTGTTTTCAGCTTATTTCAATAAGTTCTCTTAAGATAACTTACAAAAACAACTTACCACGTATATAAAAAGTGTTTATCCCTATTTCCCCTTCTACTAAAAAAATAACTCGTGTGAGTACTTCCGTTATAAGTACTTATTTAATAAAACCTAGAGTGCATGTTTGGTTTGCAGTATGAAATGTAGTGGCATGCGATCTAATGTAAATCCAATGGATAAAAGCAAAATGAACGTAAAAAAACAAGGGTCCTGATCCGTTGGCAAAATTATTTTTGCCTCAAATGTAATTTTGCATCTGCAAACCAAACATGCTCGTTGTTTATTCAAACAGCACGCTAGAGTAAAGTAACAAGCCCTAGAAGAGGACAACCAGAAATCTGTACGATACTGCTTCGCATAGATTTCAAATTACAATTGAAATCTCTAAAACTAACAATGTTAAAGCTATATCATACCTTACTTCACAATTTCAGATATCAAAAGTACATATTGATTAACAAACCTTCTTGAAGAGGGTGAGGACATTGTGTGAGAGAGTGACCATTTTCCCCACAGTTATAGCAATACTTGGCATCCTTGGCTCCATCTAGCACCTCAGGGCAGTTCTTAGCTCTATGACCGCGCCGTCGACACCGCAAACATATCTGCAAAAACCCACAAAATATCATTGTCAATCATGTTAATTGATGTTCACGAAAATGAAGGCATGATAATAAGGGGAATTTACGGAGTGGGGAATGAAGAGAAGACCTTGTTTTTTTCCCATTCGGCTTTTTCGGGGCAGAGCTTGGCGATGTGGTCCATGGCGTTGCAGATGAAGCAGCTCTCGCCGGGCTTCATGCCGGGGACTCTGAGAGGGTGTCTTTTTCTGGAGCCGGGCTTGGGCTCGGGCCTTTTGCGCTTGAAAGTGCTGCTTTTCTTCTTTTTCTTCTTATCGGGGTCTTTGGGGGGTGTGGGCTCGGGCTTCGGAAAAAGCTCAGGATGTTCCGCTTTGTATCGCTTCCGAGCGAGTCGCTGCCTTTGGCTAACCATCTCTAACCTCAGGCCAAGTTGCTGCTGCTGCTGCTGTCACTCTGCAATGCTTGCGGCGACCAAATCCAAAGGGTTTTCTTTTTCCCATTTGTTCATTCATTTATTTGCTTATAAACACCTAGTCTAGCTGATAAATTTAATTTAATTAGAATATAGTAGTAGTATACTCTCGTTATGAAGATTTTTAACATTATATAATCATCCAATTACATAATTTTATTATTATTATTATTATTTCACTAATTAATTATGTTGTTTGCAATTAATTTCCAAGCCTTCTACTTTGGTTGATTTTATTTCTTTATGGTTCAAAACCAGGGCCCAATTCTGATGTTAATAAAACAATATATTTTAAAAAAAAAAAAAAAAAAAAAAACAAGGTCCAATCTTTAGTTTTTTTTTTTAGCTTTTATGCGTAGGCTTATACTATTCACACTTCTCAATTTAAGAAATACATTTCCTTTTTTCTTTTCATATTTTTGTATATATTTACCTGATTACCCTTATCTTTTTTTTTTTTTCAAATAATCCTTGTTTGATCGAACCCCTTTATTCTTTCGTAGACTTTATTACCCTTTATTCATTTGCATCATCTCTTTTGAAAGTGTGGTTCCTTTTTGTTTTAATTCCTTGTTTGTCGAAATCCTTTGTTCTTCCACAAACATTATTAATTCGTCAACACCCTCTCTTTTGTAAATATAGTTTGTTGAATCCCTTTTATTCTTCGAAAACATTGTGTGTTTTAATTTATGATACTTTATTTTAACGTTATGAATCATGAATAATGCATGCATGCTAGATTAGACATTGGTGCATATGAAGAAGAAAGGGGGAAAATAAAGTTAGAAATGAAATTAAAAGAAGTACAGAAAGTAATTCTTGAAATTTACTTTCTAAAAAGTGATGCACAAGATTAACAAAAGTAAGACAATGACATACTTCATATAAAGATTTGTCATAGTTATAATATCTTAGACACTAACTAAAATAGGGAGTGATCATCAATACAAATAAGATGAGACATAAATAACGAATGTTTTTCTAACAAATTTCCAATGAAAAAAACACATGAATAAATCAAATACACATAAAAATGAGAGAAATTCAAAGGTTATGTATATATAAAATTATATGGTTAAAAATGATTTTAAAAGTCTGCATTTAATTTGTGATCAAATGTTTTAGTCGAGGCTCTATATTTTATCGAGCAAGCTTGAGTTGGTCCAACTAGATTGATTCATTTTTTTCATCTAGTTTAATCCTTTGAGAATTCAATGAAGTAACAAAAATTATAAAGTATTTGATTAAACATAATTACTATGAATGTAAGGATAAATTTAGTTAAACGTGTGTCTTTATCTTGAAAGAGAATAAAGGTCATTCTGAGTTAATTCACCTTCAAGAAAAACCATTTAAAACAACAGGCAAGGTAAGCAAGGTAATTAAGCAAATAAGAACTCATGGTGTGATTTAATTTGAACATAACATGGATCCTTCTACTTTGTAATATGCATATTTTAAAAATTCATCTTAAATCAAACATGAAAGCTAAGAAGTATTTCAATTTCGAGTTATGAGTTCATATAAAATCTGACATCTAATAGTCTATTTACTTTAGCTTTTATTTTATGTTTTCACTTTTAATTACAAATGTTAAATTGCTTCTAATATGTTTCCTATTTTCAGAAATTTGTAAAGGAAATATTGAAAACAACTATTTTTTTAGTTTTTCCTTTTGATTGTATAAATATTTGAAAACAGAAAACAAATAAAACTAAGATGACAATTTTATAATTAAACATGAAAACTAAAAATTCATCTTAAATCAAACATGAAAACTAAAAAGTATTTCAATTTTGAGTCACGAGTTCATATGAAATCTGACATCTAATAGTCTGTTTACTGTAGCTTTTATGTTATGTTTTAACTTCTTAATTTAAAATGTCAAATTGTTTCTAGAATGTTTCCTATTTTCAGATATTTGTAAAGGAAACATTGAAAATAACTATTTTTTAAAATTTTTCCTTTTTATTGTATAAATCTTTGAAAACAAAAAACAAATAAACTAAGATGATAATTTTATAATTAAAATGAAAACTAAAAATTCATCTTAAATCAAAATGAAAACTAAAAAGTATTTTAATTTTGAGTCACGAGTTCATATGAAATTTGACATCTAATAGTTTATTTACTTTAGCTTTTATTTTATATTTTAACGTTTTAGTTTCAAATGTCACATTGCTTCTAATATGTTTCCTATTTTCATATATTTGTAAAGGAAACATTGAAAACAACTACTTTTTTAGTTTTTGCTTTTTATTGAGTAAATCTTTGAAAACAGTAAACAAATATAAATAAGATGACAATTTTATAATTAAAAAGTGAAAATAGAAGCATTCATGTCATAATATTTGCCTCTTTCATTGATTCATTTTATTAAACGAAGATGGGAAGTGGGGATAGGTTTCTTTTGGTAGTTTGCAAACGATGAATTAATGCACTAATACTTGGATATAATTTCAATTTACAATCCTTACGCAAGTTGGTGCCTTAGCTGAATTGGATACCCTTTGACCCACTAAATGGATTTAGGAATTAAGACACACTGCCCATATTTCATACTTGGAAAACTCCTGTCCAAACGTTGCTTGTTATTACAGCATATATAGTGGCATGCTTTTTTGTTCAGCACAAATATATACAGACATATGTCTATAATAAGTTATTATGTCACTTACCTGTTGATGAGAAAGTGCAACCAGATTCACAAATTAATGTCTCACTCATCAGTTATTGCCTTTGCTTTCACATACACATCTGGCAATGATAATTATAGAACTATTCATAACGAGGAAGACTTAATTAAGCAATTTAGTATCACAAAGTCACAAACCACTCCAACTTCCTCTTATAATGATTATTTTATAGTTGGACATTGGATCCATTAAAATAAAAGAATGAAAAAGGTCGTAACTTTGCCATGAAGGGTTTTGTGATCGCTACCTCTGCTCTCAATGTTACTGTTGGATGACTCCTTTACTTCTATTCTTATATACCCAAGGGAAAATGACCCTACATGTTTTGTGGTTTTTTTCTCAATGGGTCCACTATCAATCTTTGGCTAGAGTGAAAGGAACGTTTGCACACCCTAGTGGAACTTTGAGTACACTAACTGCCATTTTGATGATAGGGGTGGAATCAAAGGAAGCACGGACTATATTTAAAAGTATGCATATCCAAATATGGTCCATTATGGGTATCAGTTTAGAACTTGCGTGTGTGATATGTGCAATGCTAATCCAAAATTCAAATACAGTGATATATAAAGCAGACATGAAAGTACATGAACTAATTGTGTAAATGATTTTTAACTTTGTTTCCTTCAAGTTTGAGCTGTTAAATATAACCAATTAAGCAACTAACAATATGTCAAATCTCCCCTCTACATTAACTTGAAAAAGGTGATGTTTATGTTACGGGGCATGCATGGACCCAAACTAAGGAAATTATTACCCTTGTTTCGCTACGACATAATTATTGGGAAAAAAATTTAAATATTGCAATTTAAAATAAAATTACGAATTTATTATATTTTCAAAAGTATTTACACATCTATAACAACGAGTTACATCTCTTTTGGGCGTGATTGATTTCATCGCTAATTCCGTCGTTACTACTTTCTGCGACCATATTTTCTGTCACAAATAATGTTAGCGACTGAAATAAAGATCAACGACCAATGTTTTTAAAAAAAAAAAAGGATTCGTGCTACGTGGTAATTTTTTTGTTGACTACCCTGTCCCCATTTGGTAAATAAAGAAAAAAAGTCCCCATTGGAGACATTGTAAAGTTTTTGAGCGAAAAATAAAATTAAGCCTAAATATAAAACAAATCAAAAGATATATTTATATATTTGTTTCTTTTGTAGACATAAATATATTTTAGGCTTTCAGTTAATTTTAAATCCTTATTAACTGAAAACCAAAAATATATTTATGTCTGCAAAAGAAATAAATATATAAATATATCTTTTGATTTGTTTTATATTTAGGCTTAATTTCATTTTTTGCTCTAAGTTTTACAATGACTCCAATGACGGCATTTTTTTCTTTATTTACCAAATGGGGGCAGGATAGTCAACAAAAAAATTACTATGTGACGTGAATCCTTTTTTTTTTTAAAAAAAATATTGGTCGTTAAAATTTAATCACTAATTTCAATATCTATTTCAGTCACTAACACTATTTACAACAGAAAAATATGGTCGCAAAAAGTAGTAGCGATGAAATCGGTCATGCCTAGAGGAGGCGCGATTCATTGCAATAGATGCGTAAATACTTTTAAAAATACAATAAATTCGTATTTTTTTTAAATTGCAATATTTAAATTTTTTCCCCATAATTATTATGTAATTTTTGCATTAGAAGTGTAATTTTTCTGTTCAATTCAATCCAAATACACCCTGAGCAACTATAGTAATTTGAATATTAATTCCACAAGAAGTTTGAATGATATTCGAGAAGGCTATTGTACATGAAACTGCAAAGAAAACCATCATTGATTGATACAATTCTAGACACAACATACACTATAGTACTACACGAAAACTTGGTATCCAAGTAGAAATTATTTTTTGATTGTACAGAAAACCCACAACATTTCGAAATCGAAAAAAGATTGTTCCCTTCATCACCAAGTAATCAATTCCAATTAAACGATAAAGAAAATTATTAATTTCTTATTACGGATGAACCAGTCAACCCTTGAAGGTGAAGAAGTAGTGACAGACTGACAGAGCAAGTAGATCTTCTCCCAAGTCCCGTCCACAAGTAAGCACAAACAAAATGCTTTTCCTAGAAGCCTTGAATTTAGAAGTGCAAATCACATGATCCAGCCCGCAATCACGTGCCACCGTTACCAGCTTTTCATGTGCCCTGTGGCCCAAAGCCCAAAAAACTAAAAAAAAAAAAAACAAACCCACTTGCTCCCACATGCACATCGAACGTCTCCCTCACGCGCCAACCAAGAGCGTCACTGTTCCGTTTTAATACCTCGCAGTCTCTAACCGAAGTGTGTCAGAGCAGGCAAGGCACATCCCCCGACCCATTAACGGCCGGAACATCACAAAATCCCACCCCGCCACGTGTCATATCAAATCCCATCAAAACCCATCCAACGGCAAGAAACATCAAGAATTCAAACAACAAAACCTAACCGCAGTAGAAACCTCCCTGAGAAGATTAAAAAATCCGTTCGCTTTTCAAATTCTAAATTCCCACTTAAATCCAACGGCTCCGTCAAATCCCCCTCGATAACTGCTGAGCCCCCACTTAACGGCGTCACAAGTCCGTCCTATAAAAGAACTCTTCTTCTCGCTATTTCTTTTCAGTTTTCACAGACGAGGGTTTTGTTTCGGGTTTCACGTTGTTCACAATCACTTTCTGCGTTTCACTCTTTTTCTTCTTGCGGCTTTCTTTCTTTGTCGAACTCGAGCGAAGATGCGTGAGATTCTTCACATACAGGGAGGGCAATGCGGGAACCAGATCGGAGCGAAGTTCTGGGAGGTGGTGTGCGCGGAGCACGGGATCGATTCCACTGGGAGGTACCAGGGGGACAACGAGTTGCAACTCGAGCGAGTCAACGTCTACTACAATGAAGCAAGTTGCGGAAGGTTCGTGCCGAGGGCGGTGCTCATGGATCTGGAGCCAGGGACCATGGACAGCGTCAGATCTGGTCCTTACGGTCAGATTTTCCGACCTGATAACTTCGTCTTCGGCCAGTCCGGCGCCGGAAACAACTGGGCCAAAGGTCACTACACCGAAGGCGCTGAGTTGATTGACTCTGTTCTCGATGTTGTCAGGAAGGAGGCAGAAAACTGTGACTGCCTTCAAGGTATAACTTACTCTTAACTTCCTCTCGTTACGACTTTTTTTTAGGGTTTTGTCTTTGTTTTTAGGGTTCTTGCGTTTCTGCTATTATTATTTCTATTGGAGTTTGTTTGTTAGTGTTTTAAGAGTTGTTCGTATGGTTATGAGTGGGAATCGATGGTCTCCGTGGTGTTTATCTTGTACTGTTGCTACGAAGGAGTGAAGCTAAGGTGTATGTATTATGTAGCATGAGTCTTGATCTGGAAAATCTTGTGTTTGATTTTACTGGTTTTGTAGTGTAGTAATGATTGCCGTTAATTGGTTGCACTAATTTTTGTGAGGCTTTGTTAGGGTTGTTTTCGCCTGTTCTGTATATTTTGAAAATAAAATTTAGTGGAAATGGTGAGGTGTGAATGCTATTTATCTATATTGTTAATTTGTGGGATTTGAGTGAAGATATGCTTGATCTATGAGTTAAAAATTGTCGAATTGAATTATTTCCTCGCGAGTTTACGAGTAATACTGGCATTTCTGTGCTCTGTTGTTATGTTTATGAGCGATTAGCGTGCTAAAAAAAAGTTTGCGTGTTTTTTCAGGGTTTCAGGTTTGCCACTCGCTTGGTGGTGGAACTGGTTCTGGAATGGGAACACTGTTGATCTCGAAGATTAGGGAAGAATACCCTGACCGAATGATGCTCACATTCTCTGTGTTCCCATCCCCTAAGGTTTCTGACACAGTTGTTGAGCCTTACAATGCAACACTATCAGTGCACCAGCTCGTTGAAAATGCAGATGAATGCATGGTTTTGGATAACGAAGCTCTCTATGACATATGCTTCCGCACCCTTAAGCTCACCACCCCAAGCTGTGAGTTCATCTCACCAATTCTTTTGCTTGTAATGCTTTTTCTTCACCTCTTTGATTTGTTTACTGACATTTTGCATTTGTTCTTGTTTCTTAAACAGTTGGAGATCTGAACCATCTAATTTCAGCCACCATGAGTGGTGTGACATGTTGTCTTCGATTCCCTGGTCAACTCAACTCAGATCTTCGCAAACTCGCCGTGAATCTCATTCCCTTCCCTCGTCTGCACTTCTTCATGGTGGGATTTGCCCCACTCACTTCCCGTGGTTCCCAACAGTACAGGGCTCTCACTGTCCCCGAATTGACCCAACAAATGTGGGATGCTAAGAACATGATGTGTGCAGCTGATCCTCGCCATGGTCGTTACTTGACAGCTTCTGCGATGTTCCGTGGAAAGATGAGCACAAAGGAGGTTGATGAACAGATGATCAATGTTCAGAACAAGAACTCATCATACTTCGTGGAATGGATCCCCAACAATGTGAAATCCACTGTCTGTGACATCCCTCCAACTGGGTTGAAAATGGCATCAACCTTCATTGGAAATTCTACCTCTATTCAAGAAATGTTCAGGAGGGTGAGCGAGCAATTCACGGCTATGTTCCGCAGAAAGGCCTTCTTGCATTGGTACACCGGAGAAGGTATGGATGAAATGGAGTTCACTGAAGCTGAGAGCAACATGAATGACCTTGTGTCTGAGTACCAGCAATACCAAGATGCAACTGCTGATGACGAGGGCTATGAGTATGAAGATGAGGAAGAACCTCAGGAAGATGAGGCTTAAAACAGTGTAGTAGCAGTGATTTGCAGGGTGTTCTTGTTTGTGTTTTGTTGTGAAACTCTGTTTAACGTTGTGTTTTTTTCATCCGACCTGAATAGCTTTTTCGGGATTTTGGATTGTTTTTGGGGCACTCTCTGGCTTCGTGGCTCATCTAGTTTAGGGATTTTATTTTTCTACATGTTTTCATTATTGTTAACATGGTGGTGCCCTTTGATTGAAACGTAGTTGATATATTCTTATAATATTTGGATATCGTTCTTCCTGTTAAGGTGTTTGATCCTTGCACCACAACTTGTTTGGATTGAATGGTGGGTTACGCAAGTTCTTGGATTCCTAGTGTGATGTTATACTTTTCAATTGTGTTTTAGTGTGGGGTATGAATTGGCAAATTTATCCATTTTATACTGCCACACATGGATATGGATACGGTTTGTTGCGTATTTGGATAACACGTCCATCTTAACATGAAAAATTAATCCTTAAAATAATAATAAAGGTAAATTAACACATTAGAATAACACTAGCAATTCAACAGAGACCCCAAAAGCTAATTGATCCTTAAAATTTCGTAGTTGTGATTGTGGTTTGCTTCCGATATCAATTCTTGTTGAGTCAATAAACTCGTCCAAGATAGACCCCCAAAAGCTAAATTATAAATGTGTTTTTTTATTGAACATGATTAAATGTTTACCTATATAGTTCAGACTTCAGAGGCCCACCAAGATATATAAGTATAATACCTATTTTATACATTTAATTTCATATATTAATCTTAAAAACCTGATCAAATAGTGATGGTAGCGATAATCACCTATAGGGATGTATCTGCATTAGAAACTTTGGGTGCAATTTTTTCCACGAGATTTTTCCCTCCTTAGTTAGTTGCCCCATAATTTGATATGTAATGAAAAAAGTTATGATGAGTATTGCCTATTAATTTTTATATATAAATATTGCTTCCACAACTTAAAATATCTGAATTCGTCACTGGTTAAGTAATGGAAACAACCACAATGATCGTCTCAATTAGATTTAATTTGAATAGTTTATTATTTTTAATATTAATCTAAAGGTTATTATTGAAGTGTTTTTCGTTTGAATCACGCGTGTATATATATGGACAAAAATTGTCAAATGATTGCATGTTCCAAGAATTTAATTAGTATCTTTTCTAAAAAAAAAAAAGAATTTAATTAGTGTCTTTTCTCAAAAAAAAAAAAAAGAATTTAAGTAGTGGCTTGGGACAAAATGTTGGCATATATTCTCATTCTCCCAAACAACTAGTTATCACGTGTATCTTTGTTATTTACTATTATGTTAATATATACATGGGTTGAATTCTGACAAAAATTGATTTAGCATTCTCAGGATATAATCTTTTTTTATTCATTAAAATAGTCAGAATATATAACATTCTCTACCCTGGAGTTTTTTTTTTTTTTTTTTGTTAATATAAATTCTATTATGGAGTTTGAGTGCCCGTGATTGTAAATATTATAATTCGAATTCCTGACCCAGTTCATTTTGCCTATAGTCTAGAGGCCCACCAAGATACGTTGGTAACTAGAGTTGTCCCAGACCCAGTGCTTGATTCCCTCGTGACTCGTGACATTAGGACAAGGTTGTTCCAATTCTTAATTCCCGACGATGCATAGCCAATCCTACGTTAACAAGCGGGATTCAGAAATAAACTAAATTAGAGTTCGAAACAAGATTAATAATAAATATTAAATCATAGTAGTTAAAAATATATCATATTTATTTATCTAAGATAAGTTGTGTAAGTCATTCTTTTATATAATAAAATTCTTCAATAATACAATATATATCAAATATTTCAACAACCTTTTATCAAATAATCAATTAAAAATCCATCTTCCATATCATTTTTGAGCTTATTTTTAACCGTTAGAAATGATATCTCTTAATTGTAGCAGTTAAAACCAGAAAATTACCAAAAACATTAAAAAATCAATCAAAGGATAAGTAAAACATTTTCTTATTTCACCAATCCTTAGCAAATTTCTCAATTAAAAGTGAAAGGAATATCAAGTTTATAATGTTGCGTTCATGGTTTTTAACCGTTACTTTTGTTTTTATTTTCTGCTTTTATATTTTATTTGTAAAATTGGAACTTCATTGTTTCTTGTACAAATCTTTTAAAACAAGAAATAAACTGAAAGCAATATAACGATTTTGTAATTAAAAATAAAAAACATTTTTTCAAAGTAAACAGGTTGTTATATTAAAAGATGCAACCTCTTTGTTTAGTAAATAATCATCTGGATAAAACTTTACCGGACTTAACGCATAGACCAAACAGACGATATTATTAATATAGATTTACATATCTCAATTTGCTTCGATTTGAAATTTTTGAACCCATCTAGCCATACAACTAGTGCTCAACCCTAATTCTTTCTCATAGAAGCTTTGAGAAAACTACAATATTTTTTATGCTCTTCCTATTCATATCTTTATAAAATTAGGGATGAAAAATCTATATATGATTGTACCATTTTAGTCTTTGCTGTAATACGTTGACTGTTAACTCTTTTACACATTCTGAATTTAATCCATATATATATATATATATATATATATATATAATACATTCTTAATTTGATTCGAATAAGTGTAGAATTAAGAATGTGTAAGAGAGTGGCAGTTGCCAAATCACTAACATACACGTACGGGAAACAATTTAATAAGTTTTTATTACAAAGACCAAATAGAGAGAATGTGCTACATGCATAGATACTAAATTACATATATAGGGATTGAATTATACGCTTATCTTGATTTTTTTTTAAATATAAAACTAATCCTTAAATCTTTATGAAACATCAAACTTGCCCATAGGCTAATACAATGTTAAAATTTATGGTTGGTCTACTTCAAGAATAATATTCATTTGGGCTATTTATTGGCAAGCTATTTATTTCGGCTCCAGATAGTATTCAGCTGCTCATGTTTGAGAAACAAAGTGTTCTGCTACAAGACGCCTTAGAATCTTGCCAGTGGCAGTCTTGGGCAAAGAATCAGTGAAGAAGACCTTTTTAGGGACTTTGAAGGCTGCAAGATTCTTCTTGCTAAATGTCTGAACCTCTGCCTCATCAATGTTTGATCCTTCTTTTGGGATGATTGCACAATTTATCTGTTAAAATGTTAGATGTGATGAATGGTTCAACACAAATTTTCAACACGTAGCAAATGCATATGGTAAGCCCGGCCCCCAGATTTCTGAGCTATCTTTCTATTCGCTAGGTAATTGGTATGGGTTTCAAATAAAATTTTTGGTATCCTTATAGTACCTATCCTTTATTTATTTATTTTATTTGACAACTTTTTTCTTATTTGAAAATTTGAAATTTTTTTAAACAAGGAAGAAAATATAACCATACAAAAATGAGTGTTATTCCAAGGAAAAGAGTATGCTCTATGCCTCGATGTGAATACTGAAAAAAATTCCCTAACCACATCTATATGATATAGATTGATACAAACAAAAAAGAAAGGGCTCTCTCCCTGCCTCTCCCAATTCAAGGATTACAATCGTGATGCTTACGTGATGTTGTGCTTTTTCAGTCAAAAATATATATTCGTTAATAAGTATAAATTTTTTTTCCCGGTAAATGCAACTGGATGTATGCTCATGAGTTTATGATGTTCTTTGTTTATAAGGTTTATTGAGATCAAACTCATCAAAGTGTTTGTTTTTTTCGGTAGACAACTGGATATATACCTATGAGTTTGTGGCCTTTCTCTGTTTGAAAAGGTTTATTGAAACCAAAGTGTGATTAAAGAAGAGATAAATAAAACAAGGGAGAGGCGGAAAATCAAAAGGAATAAAGGTAACAAGGAGTCAAGGACCATGGACACGATTCCTCTAAAATGATTTTTTTTCCTTAAATAAACAATTAAGTGTATCAACTTGATTTAGTTTAAAATATATCGTAACCTCAATTTATCATAAATCTACTTTTAATTTTTACTAGTAGACTATTAGGCTTTGTTTGGGAGAGGGGTTTTAGAAGAGAAGGGAGGAAAGGGAAAGGTTTAGGTGGTGATATCTCCTTGTTTGGGAGATTTAATTTTTGAGGAAAAGGATTTGAGGATTTTTAAAACTCTTCTAAAATCCAAACTTAAAAATTGTTGTTCCCCCTATTTGGGGTTTTTAGAAGGAAAAGTAATTAAAATTACTATTCTACCCCAACTACAAATTTAAAAATATATTAAAATATATTTTTAATATATTTTTACATTTAAATTATATAATTTTCACATTTAACATCTTATTAACTCTCTATTTCCCTATCTTAATATATTTTTAACTTCCAAATAAGGAGGGATGAACTTCTCTCATTTCCCTCCTTTTCTTTTCCCTCCCTTCCTCTTGAATCTTTTTCCTTCCCTTCCCCTCCTAACTCCCAAACAAAACCTTAGTAACTAAATCCGTTTTATAAGAGAGGTATTCCTCCCTAATTAGAAACACATACCTCTTCGCCATATTTGTCATCTGGTACTCCGAATGCAACTGCCTGAGCAATGTCTGGATGAGATAGAAGGACAGCATCAACCTCTATTGGTGATATTTTCTCCCCTTAAAACAAAATAATACAAAAAAAAAAAAACTTGCTTATAAAACGCCATAATATGATAATATATTATACATATATGTAAAAAATTAAGGAAAATGCCACCAATATTTCAGACATAAAACTGACACGTTACCATCGTCATTTATAATTACATATTACTTTCTAATATGCACACCAAATCACTAATGTCAATTATATTTAAAAGATGAAATAGAATCATATATAAACATAAAAACATGAAACATTGTTTCTTCAGGGTTTTTTTTCTGCCAGCAAGATATATATTCCATAACCATAGTCAGAGGCTATTGCCTTTTGAGTTATAAAAAAGGGTTTTGCTGAGTTAAACAAAGTTTTTTTATACAAACAGATATAAAGTTGATTGAATGATTTAAAAAAATAAAATCATAAATTCAATTTTTATTATTATACAAAATTAATAATTAGTATTTATTGGTGGTACTGATCCTTCCGTTTTACTAGTTGACAAAACACACTTTAATACGAAACCGACGGTGTGCAATGCCACGAGGAAATATTCCACCGGGCCCCGGCCACTTTAATATAGTAAAAGTGTAAAACACTTGACATGCATGCTTGAAAAGTTAATTGCCTAATGAGTCACAAATAACAATTACTATTTGCCAAACAACACCTAATTGAGCAGTAGTACGTGTTACATTACGTTTCAAATACAAATACACAGCACAACACGAATCTATTCTTTCTTTAAAACACTAAAATCCAAACAGAAAATCTCATGATGATCCTTTCTTAAGATAATAGGAACTACAAAAACCTTCCCTCTTAACTTTCAAATCACAAACATTTCCCATGCATAATGACTAGTGAGATAATCATAAAACCATAAATATAAATATAAAATATATATAGTTATATACCTCCACGGTTAATAAGCTCCTTGATGCGACCAACAAGGTGCAAATACCCTTCCGAATCAAAAAACCCGATATCACCAGTGTGGAACCACCCGAATTGAAACGCAGAAACATTCGCATCAGGGTTTCCTTTATACCCTTTGGTCACGTTAGGTCCTCTAATACAAACCTCACCTTTCACCTCATTCTTTTGAATCTCACCATTCTCGTTTAATATCACCATATCTTGGCCCACGGGCTTTCCAACCGACCCGGCCCGGTGAGGCCCATCTTCGGGCAACGGATTCGACGACATCAAATGCGAGGCTTCCGTCATCGCATACGCCTCCAAAACCGGTGCACCGAACGCCTCCTCCAACCGGTCCAATATTACCGGAGCAAGCGACGCGCTACAGCTCCGGATAAACCGGAGCTTCGGGTAAACTGGTTCCGCGTTTTTTAAGTGACGCTCCAGCACGATCTGGTGCACGGTGGGAACCGCGGTGTACCACGTGGCGTCGTACCTCGCCATGTCGCTCCAGAACGTGGAGGCGGAGAACCTCCCCGCCTCCGGGAGCGCCACGGCGGCGCCGGCGGCTAGCGAACTCAGCAGCGCCGCGATCAAGCCGTGTACGTGGAACAACGGGAGAACGATCACGGTGGAGTCAGACTCAGTGAGTCTGTACACGGACTTGATGTTCTCCACGGAAGAGGCCAAATTGTGCTGCGTCAACGGCACGCCCTTGGGGCGGCTCGTGGTGCCGGAAGTGTGAAGGAACAGTGCCACGTCGGAAGCGTCGTTGGTGAGTTCGGAGATCGAGTCGATTGCTGACTCGGTGGAACTCAGAGAGAGACTCAGCTCCTCGGCTTCCGCGAGCCATGCCGTTGCGTGCGGAATGTTAAGCTTGGAAGCCGCGGCTTGAGCCTGCTCGTTTCCTTCTTTTGAGGTTAGTAACAGCTTTGACTCTGAGTCAGATAAATAAAACTCGAACTCCTCCGCGGTGTAAGCCGCGTTCAATGGCGCCGCCGTGGCTCGCGCTCGAATAACGGCCAAGAACGTTATTATAAACTGAAAATAAATATAATATTAAAAAATGAATTAGAAATAAAATAAATGATAAATGAAATAATTTTTGTGTGTGTGTATGTGTTGGCAATGAAGCATTGAGGATCGGAGAGGACCTCGACGGTGTTGGGGAAGGTGAGGGCGACGACATCGCCGGGTTTGATGCCGGCGGAGAGGAGGCGCGAGGCGGCGCGTTCAACAAGGTGGTGGAGACGGGAGTGCGTGAGGTCGATGTTGCCGGAGACAGAGACAGCGCGGCGGGAGGGGAGTATTCCGGCGACGCGATGGAGCAACCCGGTGAGTGTGGCTGGAGCTTGCTGCATTGTGATTTGTTGTGATCGGCACTGGAAACGTGAGAACATGATATTTATAAAGGACGCGAAAAGAGGGGATTGCTTTTCGTGAACGTGGCGAGTTCTGATACGTGGGAGACCGAATATATTATGGTAATACACATATAAATTGCAAACGTACCATGGTTTCAACTTTCAGCGTCTTGGCTAAGCTTAAGTCGATAATTTACTAAAAAAATTGTAATTGTGACCTAAATTATTAAACTAAGAATGTTTTATAAAATTAGTTATTAAAGTTGTTGGTATATGCTTTTTATATTATTTAATAAATAAAAATATTATTTGAAGTAACTATAGTTTATTTTTTAATTATTATTTAAATGATTAAATATTTTATTTGATTTGACAAAATGATTAAATATTTTATTAGCTAATGAAATAGTGAAAAGTGCAATAGTTTTAAAAATGGGTATAGTGAGATACTTGATTATAATTATGGGTCATTGGATCATTAATCAAATTGGTGAGTCATTATTTAATCCACATGATTTGGTCTATAATAAAAAAATATATAAATTATGTATTTGTCTTAAAATATTTAAAAATAACATCATAAATTAATATAATTTCATAATATAAATAATTAAATATCAAAATATTCAAATTCAATAAATATTTTTATTGTCCAATATAATTGTTGGATTGATCCGAATATTAAAACTTTGAAAAGTGTATTAATTTGAAAGGAATTTGTTTCACCACATATTTTATTATTCTTTCATTTCTAAGAATATACGGGGATGGAGTAAATATTTCCATATTAGTTAAAAAGTTATGTAAATATATTATTAGATATGTTTTATTCCCAGATATAAGTTACATTCTTTTATTTTAAGGAAAATTTATTCTCATGGGAAGAGTGGACATCTCATATTTCTTTGAGAATAAAAGATATTTTTTACTATAATTATTTATTCTCACTTCATTCTTTTACATTTTTTTAACCTTTACTTTTTTAATTAAATATTTTTTTATAAAATTACTAAATAATGTTTTAATTATTTATCTATAGGATATAATCTTGACATATATATATATATATATATATATATATATATATATATGTGTGTGTGTGTGTGTGTGTGTGTTATACTTAAATTTCTTGTAGAAGTTGAAGAGTTCCTATTAAGAATAAGTCGCAGAAAACGTTTTTGGCAAATCATAGACTCTTGTGCAAATATTCGGGAACATAGGAGGAGTATATTCCTTTTTCTCCTTCCCTTTGTAGAGGTATTATTGTGTGTATCACACTTGACCTTATTTTGCTTCCAAGATGAGCTTGAAATTGAAGTTCTGCCAAGAATAAAGTAAATGTATTATATTTGGCCTTCGATCTTGTAATGCAGAGGATGATTTGCTCGAACACATCGGATTTCTAGCTTAATAAGATAATGCTTCAGTCTTGCTTCTTCATGATATATAAATATTAATAAGGAAATAAAGAAATACGAGATACAAGTGAAGACGAACATTAGGACATAGATTTATTAGGTTTTGGGTTTTAATATGATTGGTTTGTCTACCATGGAATCTAGCCTTTGTTGGAAAACTAGGGAATTTTGTTGGAAGGAGGAAATGAAGAAAAGTGGAAGGGATTGTAAAGCGAACTAGTTTTAACGGAGGAAGAGTGGGAAATTTTGTTTTACAAAAATTAAAAAGACCAGAGAATTTTAGGGGATACGTATAAGCTAATAGGTCTACATGTTTAATGGATCTTTAATAAGACAAAATATAGATACGATTTTCAGATATTTTAATATTTTTTAATGATAATTAGAGTTTTAATTAGATAACTTACATTCCTTAAAAAAAACTTAGATAATTTACATAATAAAAATTTACATTAAAAAACAAAATCGGTTAGTAAGATAAATTTTCTGTTGTCATTGAAAAACAGCAGAAAAAACATCTAAGTAAGTTTTATCCTTTTTATTAATTTAGTATTAATTAATTATGGATTTAATTCCTCTAAAATAAAATAAAAACATAAAAAGTAAAAAAGAGTATAAAAATATTAATTTTAATATAAATAAATTAAAGTATTTATAAATTTATTTTATTATATTGATTATGATTGAATTAGTTCAGTTATTAATTTTTTAATTATTTTGATTCCTTACGGCTTTGACTGATGGGGCTACCGCAAATGCTAAATTGGGTGCAAGGGGCATAGGAGGTTCATGCTCGTGCAGTTGGGCCTTGTTCCCGTTCCTTTCTGCGTGGTGCATATAAAGGAAGAGCTAACTTTTTTGTGGAAACCCAAAAGCTTGACAAGGGCAGAAACAAAATTTCTCTACATCAATGTTTACTTGTTTAGTCGTTACCATTAAGGAAAAAAAACTTGTGTGAGTTTCGTGCCTGATCGTTTCTCTACTTCTATTATTTGTATAAAGAATGCTATATCATCTTATTATTAATTATTTTTAGATTAGTTTTATGACTACATCAAAAAACAAGATCAGCTTTATGATGAGAAAATTAGTCTTTCGCGGTGAAGATGAAGTAACACATGGTTGGTCCAGGTTGGAGGCAAGTGCTTTGTCAACCAAAAGTGAAAGTTAGGAGTAACGATAATCAAACATTGACGTGGAACTAAACATATATTGTGTTTTCAAGACTTTCCTGAAATTGTGCAACACAAGGAGACGAGATTGATCTAGTAATTGAAAAAGAACAAAGGAAGAAAGTAGGAAAAAAGTAATTTTTTTATTGATATTTTAATAAAAAACTAATAAATTAATATTTGTTGATAAAAAAATTGCAAGACTGCCACTAATTATTATTACACTCCTTTAAAAATTATAAATTGCAACCAAGAATTGTTTAATTGATCGTACAATATATAAGTTTGAAAATTGCACAAACGAGATCCCCCAACCCCCAACTACCCTTGTAGTTAACTAAGCATCACACAAGTTCACATCCCTTTTCTTATGATCCTTTCCCTCTTTTTCTTTGCTTGCGGTTAAGCTTACGTTATTTATTTATTTAATTTACATTGAGAAATCGTTAGTGGCTATTGTTCTAACTTTGATCAGTAAAAGAGACGCATAACTGGCTATAATTTATATAAATAATTTTATAACTATAATTTATAATATAGTGGAAGTTACACCTTATTAACGTGGAGACCGCTTCTTGCCACATATTGTACCACAAACCATATAGCGAGCGATCTTACGCTGCAAAAGTCCTATTTAGGTGCAACTTTATTATTACAAACAAAATATAGTATGCCACTCTCAATCTGTATATACTAGTATATGCTAAGTTGTTTAATATACGATTCTCTCAATTTCTTTTGCGTATTCTGAAAAAACTAGACTTGACTTTAATTAGTTTGGTGATGGGGCAACGGCGGGTTCAATTGTGAGCTCCACAGGGTTAATCGGAGGAGTAGCTGTGAACTGCACACCGTGCACAGGTCCCGGTGCCACAATACCAGAGCTTTTGAGTTCAGCCATTCCTCTACGAGCATTTACACCTTGTGCTTCACACAACTTGGGAAGAAACACACCTACGTACACACAAAGAACAAAATATTGTTCAAACTCAGACATTAATTTTGGCATCATAAAAAACCTGTAAGTTATCAACCAATTAAAAATTATTGTTGGTACAATTTTTAAAATAATTATTATAAAATTAACAAACTTATCATAAACAATAATTTGAAACTGAATAAAAATGTAAAATTATTTTATATTATAAATACATAAGTTATTTTCTTCCAACTTAATTAGTCCTTAAAACTATGTATATTGTGCACTTCAATTCTTATTTTACATTAAAAAACGTCATTTATTAATTTGTGTTTGCCATTAATTGTAAGAACTGATGTGAAACATTTTATAAAGTCAAAGAATTAGAATAACTGATGATTATGAATTAGAATAACATATACTTTCATATATGCTCTCAAAGAAAAAAGAATCAATTCACATTAATTAAAAAAGTTGGTGAACCATATTTAATTAAATCAATCTCAATTAAAAATTAAGTTTTTTTTTTCAATTTAATCTTTATTGAAACTTACTATTAAGAATAAAAAAAAAGTCTTTGGAACTAATAGTTCAATTAAATGAAGAGTATTTTAAAAATAATAACATTACATGAAATAAAATTAGTTAATTTTTTTTTATATAGTTGAGATCAAGAAAATAGTGTTTTTATTTTTATTTTTTATTTGAGATGGAGAGAGTATATCAATATGTGTGTACCTTCACCAGCTGCCAGATTGAAGTATAGGTCAACAACGTTTGGGCAACACTGGTAGCAGTGAGGGGAGCATAGCTTTTGCGTGAAGCTAGACTCAAGAAGAGAGTCTGATGAGATTCCAAGGGACTTTCTGTCCAAACCACAAGCCTTGATGCATTGTTCAGTTTCAATGTGGTCCTTCAGTTTATCAGCTTCAATCTCTGATGTCCTGCATGTGTATGCTTCCTCACCACTCCTCTTCACGCGCTTCTCAAGCACACATCGTTTGCCAGCAGATGACACGGCGAATGAGCATGTTTCATGGCTCTGAGTCTCACACTCTATCCCTCCTGCATTTTTCCATTACAATATTAATTATATATGGATTCCAAACACAAGAAGAATATATAGCCGTTTTTACAGGTTGCATCTTAATGTAATTTCTAAGCACTAGAAAGATCACTTGACATGCATGCGAAGAAACATGACAATTATATAAGGCATTCACAAAGAAAGAGAATGGGTTGGAGAAATTATTACATGGTCTAAGATGATCGTAGGACTATACTTCCAATCAATTTTCATGTGACACGTTTAATTTATATGGAGTTAATATAATTAATGATGTGTCACCTAAAAATTGTGGACTATGATAGTGTGAGACCATGTGATAATTTTTTGGGGGAAGAATTTTTATGAAATTGACAGGTTTTGTATACTTACCAAGAGTGCCTTGCAGCGCGAGAGAAAATGCAAGGGCAAATATCATCAAAGTTCTCAAGCTGAAGTTAGAGGCCATAGCTTAAAGCAGAAGAAGATGCAGGCGTGGCCAAAAACTAGCTGGGGAATTGATGATAACTATGTGCTTGATGGTGCTTGGAGGAATGTTATGACTTATGAGGCTTGATGGCTAGTGCATTTATAGTGGGATTTTCTACGGGAATTATGGAATTTTCTTCAATCAGTAGGATTAATTATGGGATTTGACATAAAGAAAGGAGCATGTGGACTTCTCAACGTGAATTGCAAGTCATGGGAAAAGAAGACGAGTTTAAATGTTATGAAACTTACCAGACCCATAATGCACGTTTCCTGGGATTCAAATATGCTTTGCATCATTTTGATTTCATTTTTGTTTTTTAGTTAAAAGAAATTCGTGTGAATTTAATTAAAATACAGAATTTTAATAGTACAACACCGAGTAAGTAAATTAATTGACATGTAATTATTTTAAAATTTTAAGTTTGAGTTCTTGATACCTAGATATATTAAATATTCAGAAAGATATAATGTGATCTAATTATATGATAAAAATATTCACTTTTAAAATGATTAGTTTTAGAATTTATACTTAAAAAAATTTCTAATTAATTAACAGTGGTAGAAAATGAAATTTATTCTTCTATAAAAGGAAAGTGAAAATTAATCAAAATTTATATAATTTTTTTTAAATGACAATACTTTTGTTTTTAGTTGCTATATATTTTTTAATAAAAAGTATTATTGTCCAATTAGAAATTTTAAGAAAAATGATAACAATTAGATTTCATGTCTTATTTAACAAGTTTTAAGTTTCATATGAACGGATTTTTCATAATGTAAAGTTCAAAACCCATTAAACTTTGTGTCTTACAAAACAAAAAAACGCATGTTCTTAATTTCGTGCGAGGCACATGCATATTAATTCCAATGATGATTCTCAACGAATCAAGTTTGAATAGCAGTCAACTAATACCGCCATTAGTGGCGAACCTTTCACAGTCTACTTCTTCCGCCATTAGTGGCTTTTTTCCCAAGAAGGGGTAATTATTTTCATTAATTACCATTTAAGGGTTCTGCATTTAGGGATTCTGCCTTTTTTTATTTACTATTTAGGTGCAAGTCGGACAACGTGTCACAACTTATAACTCATATTTTTATTTTATTTTTTTTAAGTAAAGTCAGAAAAAAGTTATGATTTTACTATTCATTTAGTTTAAAAGTAGTAAGTAAATTTATGATTTTAAAATCGTAAATATATTTATGACTTTAAAGTTTTTTATTTAATTTATTTAATTTAATTTATGGAAGTCGTAAATATAAAAATAACTTTAAAGTCATTTTTATATTTACAATTTGAAGTTGTAATCTTTTTATTTTTTTATTTTATTTTAATTTTTACAAATAAAAATTTAAAAGTCGTAAATATAAAAATTACTTTAAAATCATTTTTATATTTATGACTTTCTATCTTTGGAGCACCTTTCGAACAGCATCCTTAGCTATAA
>PYAF01001256.1:746894-781207 GCA_007407185.1 Glycine tomentella
TTTGTGCAGAAAGTATGCGAAAACCTATTTAGCCATGGACCCCTCACTTTGGATCAGTTGGTTCGCTACACTGACCTTACTAAGGACCAAGTCAGAAACTCCCTACTTGTCTTAGTTCAACACAATTGTGCCCAAGCATTTGTTTCTGCTCCTCAAGATGATGGTAACATACATATCCCTATTATTTTCTCTATTGCATCCTTTTTTTATTGTTATCTACATGCAGCAAACATGTTGGAGTAAAATAAAATTAATACAAAATGAATTCCTAACTGTAGTGGTTTTGATGCCGTGTATTGATCTCATAGATTCATGTAATGTAATGCAATGTTTGCAATGAAACACTGCTCCATTAGTGGTTAAAGTGACATGATGGTGATGTTCTGAATAAATATAAATGCAGATGATGATGCAGACAGACTGAGAGTTAGAACACAGTACCTGGTGTTGTTTGATAACATAATCCATCGGCTGAGGTTTCCCAAATTCTTGGAGATTGTGTCGCGGAAACTTGATGAAGAAGTCAGCTTGATCCTTATTATGTTTCTGTGAAGCTTTTTGTTTGTGGCTTGAAATGCTGAAACTATTTTCCACTTGTTTTGCAGTGTGTGAAGCTGCTTGTCGGATTGCTTCGTGATGGTAGGCTTACCCTCAAACAAATGGTTGACAGAGAAAGTCAAGGAAAAGGCAAGTGTTTTATGATGCATGTAATAGATTGAGCATGGTTTTGCTTACATTAATTGATTTAATTCTTAAAAAGGGAATGTTTTACACAAATTAAGAGTTGTGTAACCTACTGACTAAATCATATGTTGTTTAATCATAATCCTTTTGGTGAATCAGATGAGTGAACTGTAGATGACTTTTAAAACTATGAAAACGAAGAGTATATTTGGAGTGGGTCAAGGTACATGTACTAGGAGTGTGGCTTTCTTCAGGTTGAGTTATAGGAATTGTACATCATTCACAACTTAACATAAGGAAAGGGTTTAGTTGGTTTGCAATTGGAGGTAATGATACTGACAAAGAATTATAAGAGTCTATCTAAATTATGTTACAGGGAGATATATTACTGGACCTATTGAACAGTATATTTAATTTAATCAAACATATATTTACCTCTCAATAATATGTTGAAAGTACTGTATATAAAACATGGTTAAGCTAAACAATATGTCTCAAAATAATGAATCCTTTCAAATTATTCTATCTCAAATCATGTACTTTCAGAAAATGCTGTGCCTACAAAAGTTGTACGAGAGACGCTCTGTAAACTTTTGACTGCTCGATTTGTTGAACGTTGTCCTGCCCCTGAGCCAGTTGTTTCTACATCATTTAAGGAAACTACTACTAGGAAGCGGGGTGCTAAGTCTGCCAAGGTAATTAATTGTTCACTCAAGTCAAATTTCTTTAGGTAATTGGGTTATCTTTGAATAATGATTTGTGGTAAGAGGCATTTGGTGTCTATATAGTGTAAAGCACATGAGCTTTCTAATGGGGTTTCACTAACAGCTATGTTGAGGGACCTGAAGCTTTGTTCCTTTGATTATCTCTTTTTTTCTTGTTTTGTTCTTTTTGTTTAGAAGGATTCCTTGTCCTCCTTCTCTTTGTAATTTTTTCACTTCAACTTATTATATTTCTTCATCATCATCATCATTATTATTATTATTATTTAAATTGAGCTTACCTTAGTCTTTTGCTTATTTTTCTTTTGACTTAAGAGCAAGACATTGTCCCTGCTAATTATCCAATTTTGTCATCAATTTACTAGTTCATTATTGAATTTTGTATACGCAGATGACCCTTCATTTATGGCTTCCTGTTTAGAATGCTTACATTCAAATAAGTGCTTGAAAGTGGATAATTGATGAGCATTCAATGTTATCATTTTATTAAAGTTGCAACAGCAAAGTGTTCTCTCTTGTGACCTGGGTATAAGTTTTCTCAGCACTGTCTTATTGATAATATATGCCTTGTAGATATTTGAGGCACCAGAGACATTAGAACAACGCGTTGTAGATGCAGCAGTGCCTGGGGATGTAATCAGATTTTCACTCACTGCAAATACGGGATCTAATGTTGACAGAGAAACAAATTCAGATGATGCTCAAATGATTAGTGTTGAAGATGTTGGTAAAGACTATTCTCACCTCGTTAATCAGATCAACTTAGTAATTCTCAGTTAACATTTTTCATGCAAGTATAATTTTTTGCACTTGGATAACACAATTTGGTGCAGCAAAAGAGGGGCAAATTCTTTGGCGTGCAAATTTCGAGGAATTTATACGTCATCTTAGGCATAAGGTGTATTTTATAATAAATTTCTTATCTGAACATTGAGCTATTGCTACCCAGTCTACTTTTTTCCCCTTGTTTTTGGTCAAATTCTTTTTTATTTAACTTACTGAGAAAGGGAATTGAACTTCAGAATCGTAAAAACATACTACGTACGTAGCCAGTGATAGTTTAATGTTTTGAATAAAAATTACAAATATTTTTTGTGCAGAGAAGATATATATACTAGGGTTATATAAATGATGAAAGCTATATTAGAAATCCCCTTGTCTTTCAAAGGGCAATAGTTCTGTCTAAAAGTTGTCAAACGAATACTAGTAATGATAGATGTCAATCTGAATAAACCAAGCATGAAATCACAGATTACTTGTTGATTGAAACTGTATGTTAACATTGGGCTACTAACTTTCAAATTTAAAATGTTTTATGGAATCAGCTAAAGTAAGAAACTCACTGTTTTGGGTGGCGGGTATATTTGCATCACTGGATGACTGGATCATTATATAGTGCTTCCTGTAAAGCAGTTTGGCATTTACTTATTTTTCTTTGTTGATGCTACCATATTTTCTGTTGCTGGTGTGATAATTGTGGCCACAGGGATTTTGTATTGTTTCCATGCTCTTCAGTTTTCTTTTTAATCGTATTAGTACAAGATTGTAAAATTTTCTTGGATGTCCCATTTATAAGCTAGTGTTTAATTGATTGAGATGATTTTTATGGTCTTTTGTCTGAATATTATTATCAGAATCTTACACTTAAATATTCTATAGGCATTGATTGAGAATGTAAGAAATCAGCATGATGACGGAACTGCTACTGTCTTAAGTGCAGTATTGGAGGCAACAGGAAGTGTAGAGAAAAAAGTGAAAATGGATAATTCAGGTGAACCAGATTCCTTGCTTTATGAATTTGAAAACTCTTCGGGGACATTTGATACAAGGGAAATTTTTAGTTTCTTGGGAATTTTAAGTTGGGAAAGTTTATTTCCCATGTTTTGTTTGTTTTCTAAAAAATAACATTCCCAACGGA
This sequence comes from Glycine tomentella, assembly GCA_007407185.1. Classification (NCBI taxonomy): domain Eukaryota; kingdom Viridiplantae; phylum Streptophyta; class Magnoliopsida; order Fabales; family Fabaceae; genus Glycine; species Glycine tomentella. The sequence goes on from PYAF01001256.1 coordinate 750,219, forward strand.
ATTTTTTTTTGCTATGTTTGTCACGAAAATATTCCCATGGGTGGAGGTGGGAATCTAACTTTCCCTAGTTAAAAAACAAGGTTTATTGCGGACAAAATATCATGTTACTCTTATTAAATCATTTAATGTGGTAAATAAATAAAGTTTATAGTAAAAATACTATGTTACTCTTTTATTCCCAAGAAACTTATATGAGAATATTTATGACCAACTAAACAAATTTAGTCATTCCTACGAATCATGATTCCTAGGAATGATGATTTCCGAGCATGAAAAAATTGTTCTTGTACCAAATGCTCACTTAGAGATTTTAGAATATGAAATATTATTTATAATTAAGATGATATACACATGGGTTAACATATACACCGACAACCTTAAAAAAAAAGGAAAGAAACTAGAGTTCCATGTCAGATTTGTGGGATTTCCTATTAAAGTAACAAGTAAAATGGACTATTTTTAGGGATACAATAGGGTAATTTTTTCATAAAATAACTAAAGCTATTTTTCCACATTCCCCCTTCAATATGGTGAATAGGCACCAACAAATTGTCAGTCCGAGTGGTACTGGACTCTATCCCCTAAAGCAAGGTTCCATTTCAAGCCTTGTGGATGAAAAAAATGTGGTTAGGAGGGGAGAACCCACCAGGTTCCCTAACAGAGATTAGTCCTTGGTAAAACTGATGGATTTTCCATACGAATAACATGGTAATAAAAAAAATGGTTAATAGGCATTCTTCATTCCTAAGTTGAACAATATTCTAAAATGTTGGAATGTTTATATATTTCTGCAAGCTGACTTGTTTAGGCCATAGTGTATAAATTAATCTACTTTCCAATTTTTTAGTTTTTTATTTTTTTTTAAAGTGTGTCAACGTCGATGTGCTTTGTTCGATCATCTTTTATTGTGGCTATGCTGATTGCAGACTTGTTGTGGCAAAGTCTCATTGGTCCATTCCACTTGATCTTCAAATCTTCAAGGGTGTTTTTTAACCAAACTAGTTCACACACACCTTGAGCTAATGCTCTAAATTCTGCCTTTGCACTAGATTGTACTATCACATTCTATTTTTTACTCTCCCAAGTCATGAGATTTCCCCTAAGAGAAGTGCAATACCCAGTGGTTAATCTTCTATGAATTAGTCACCTAGCATAATCTCCTTTTTTCCAAATTCTCATTCTTTGAATGAGCTACTATTCTTCCTAGAAATCCAAAACTGCCCCATAACTTTGTCTTTTATTTAGACTGCATTACTAAATAGAAAACATATAGCTGATTCATATGCTGTATAAGGCTCTTTTTCTTGATGTGTGTAATGTATGGTGCTTGCAAAGAATCAGTTCCTAACCTGTTATTACACTGTCTTGTTGTGGACTTTTTATGGTTTGTCTGGATTAGAAGTGAAATAATGAGAAAAGAAATAGGAAGGATAGAAGTAAAATAGAAATAGAATTGAAAATATATGTTTTTTGGATTTTGTTTTTGAAAGTCATTTAATTTTTTGAAAAAGTAATAAAATATTAAATGCAACCCCTACTTTAAAAAAAAAACAACTACGTATCCCATTGCTCAGAGGCTCCTTACCATGCAAAGTAAAGGGGAAGGGATATTGTACGCAACCTTATCCTTGCATATGCAGAAAGACTGTTTCCGGATTCGAATCCATGACCAACAAGTCACCAAGGCACAACTTTACCACTGTGCCAGTACTCGCTCTCAACATTTTCCCCTACTTTATGTAGCAAAAAAAACTGGTGGGTTCTTCCCTCCCAACCATGTTTTTTCCATCTACAAGGTTTGAACTGGGATCTTGCTTTAGGGGACAAAGTCTAGTACCACTCAGACTAACAATTTGTCGGTGCCTATTCACCATATTGAGTGGGGGATGTGGAAAAACAGATTTAGTTATTCTCATGGTGAAATACCATTAGGAATTTGGCTTTTAACTGAACCCAATCTATGTAGCCAACCTCAACTAGTGTGATAAGGTTATTGTTGTTTGGTGTGACTTGTCTCTCAACTAATTCATGTTGATCATCTTCCCAGGATTTTGGTGGAAGTAATGTGGCTATATATATAGATGTGTGTGTGTGTGTGTGTGTGTTGGTTCTGTCTCTCTCTGGTTGTTCTCTGTTTTGTTCTTTTGCTAAGAAGGATTCTTTAACCTCTCTTCCCTTCTGTAATTTTTCTGTTGTAATGAATTTCTTCTTTCTTTCATCGTAAAAAAAAGACCTCCACAGCACCACTGGTATCTCATAGTTCTCTATTGACTTATACTATATTGTCCTATGTTTCAGTTCCCTTGTCACTGGATACAATTATCACAGAGGTGATGAAGACTGATACTGGGCGAACAATGACCATAGATCGTATTAGAGCTTCCCTTGTCCAGTTGGGTTGTTCACCAAGCATGATTTTAGAGGAATCATATAGTATTGGTAAAATTGATACCTATTTTCCTCATGGTAGACTATTTCTTGTTCTTGTGATATAAAACATCTATCATTTTATTTTGTTACTTGTTAATGTTGAAGAACACTTCCCTTTCCAGATTTGAAGAAAATTATTGAACCGGCTCGAAATGAAGAGGTTTTTATATCTTTATGTTCTTTGCAATTATATATATATATATATATATATATATATATAGAGAGAGAGAGAGAGAGAGAGAGAGAGAGAGAGAGAGAGAGAGAGAGGAGGGGTCAACTTACTCCAAGTTAACCATTAGATTTGAAGAAAATGAATGATGAGGAAGAGGAGTAATTCTTAGAGTAAGTTGATCTCTCATGTTGCTCATGTGGAACTGTCTCATTTTTTGTTCTATGTTGCAGGTTGAGTCAATTGTGTTGAAAAGGTATGGAAGGGATGCCTACCGAATGTTCAGGCTACTGGCAAAGGATTGTTGTTTTCATGACACAGATCAGGTGATTTACTCTTGCCAATGAAGTTGACAAAAAATAATTTTGCTAATATACAGAGTGGATTCTATAAATCTTCTTTCATCAATGTTGGCAGTCTCAGATTTTAGTCCAATTAACTTGATGCTTTAGAATTATTGCACACTACAGTAATGTAACACCTCGTAGGCCTCCGGTGCGTTATCATTAATAATATCAGGTTAGCGCTTAAAACATCATCTTAAAACGTAGCGGAAGCATAGAATCGTCTTTCTTGATTCATTATGTATGGAATAAACATAGCACATAGAATTCACACACACAAGACATATTTTTCACACCCCTGTTGATCCAGTTTCGCATATCATACACATATAGACCGATAACTTGAACCTATAGGCAGATAGTCAAATATACAACAATTATACTCAGGAGGAACATCATATACATATCATCATGAGTTCTGTACATAAATATACATCATAGTCCACACCACAGCGTGGTGATACAAAAGAATATCTGCCCTCACCGAGGGTGTACAGAACCAAACAACTCAGGTGTACACACACACCATCTTTTCTCAAGGGTACAAAACATAATCAAAACAAAACTGAGCCTTCAGCTCTCCCTGTTGCTCCTCAGTCAAGCAGCCCAAGTCTCTACTGGGGCCTCCTGCCCTGAGACTGCTCTCCTCTGCCAGAAGAGTCACCTGAAATCATAAATCCCCACATGGGGTGAGATACACATCTCAGTAAGCTCAGGGTCCTTGGAGGAATCGCCTCCACCCTGGCCCACTTTCCATAACACATACATCAGACAATCACAACAAGGGGTTTTCAGTGAAAAGGATGAAGGATTATAGCTCTCACAAGGTTCCTCACAAGTTTAATAATCATGGGGAGGCGTTTAGGTCAAGAAATGAGGTCCTAGGAAGCTTGGGTTCATCAGTCATGGAGGTTAGGGGCGTGGGGAAGAAGAAAACTGTTTCTCTTCCCAGAAAATCGCGTTTTGCCTTTTATACTGGGCTTGCCCGAGGTCTGGCGCGGATCGCGCCACCTCTGGCGCCAGCCGCGCCACTATGGCGGTGTATGTGGCGCCATCAGCGCCACTCCCACGCCCCCAGCGCCACAACCTGTGGCGTCACTCGCGCCACACTGGCGCCGTCAGCGCCAACCTCCCCTGGCCTATGGCGTCGTCCGCGCCACACCTGGCACTGACCGCGTGGAAAACCAGTGAAACTTGGTTTTTCAGACCACTTCCTGCGCCACCTGCGCCAGCCATGGCGCGACTCGCGTGGGCTGGAAAACACATGGCCCCCCTCGCGCTAGATTGACGCTTTCAGCGTCAAATTCCAGAGTAACTGGCGCTCCCAGAGCCAGCCTGGCGCCCTTGGCGTCTAGTTCCAGTGGGTTTGGCGCTACCAGCGCCACCCCTGGCGCTACCCGCGCCACAGCCCTAGCAGGGTTTTCTTCCAAAGATTCCTGGCGCTATCAGCGTGGGATCTGGCGCTAACCGCGCCATAATGAGGGTCCTTACAAGTAACCCCATGTGGGTTTTGAAGTTTGAACTATTAGAGTAATGACATTTAGTGTATGTTTAATAAAAGTGAAAGTTTAGGCAATGAAAATTCAGTGATGTATTTTCATTTTTGAAAGTTTAAGCAACAAATGTGTAATTTTTACAAAGATTTTTATTTCTATTGCCAAAAATATGAAAAAGTTGAAGTTCTCAATGTTTATTAAATGGTACTATTGGCATTTAATAAAATAATGAGACTGTATAAAAGGAATGTATTATCATATAATAATAAATTACTAGCATACTAAAATGGAATAAATGTTGTTCAATCTTTTTTTTTTTTAAATTTAAAAATAAAGAATAAATAGTTTTAGAAAACAACTTATTAATTATAAATGTCTTGTATTTAGGATACATTTGTTTTTTGGAGACACCAAAGAGACCAAACTCATGCTTGTCCTATTAGATAGGATACAGATAGAGTGACTTGCTGCTAGAAACTTTCAGTGACCGTTGATCTTGAGCTGTTTCCCACTCAAATATATTTGTAGTTGGAAATTAACCACCATCTAAATCATTTTGACGGCAAATATTTTATTTTCAGCACTGAATTGAGTTATCAAACTGGTTGTCCGTCTGGATGAAGCATAATTGCTGTGTTATGATGAATTTTCACTTACTGTCTTATTATACTGTTATTTCTTTGTTTGCCTAGTCAAGTATTTATTATTTGTTGTTCTTGTTAACACTAGAGGTGCTTACTGTTGGAAAATTTGCCTTAATTGCAGACATCCCTTAGCCTGCTTTAGTTGCAGCCTTTTTGGGGGTTGCCTAAAGTGCAACCTTGAGGGTGGTGGTTTAGTCCAACATCAACTAGTGATATGGCTAAAATAGTATATATAAGTGGGGGACAATCCTCACCTTACAAGTCATTTTGTAGGGTTGAGTTAGGTCCATAACCCACTTTCTTTGTAGGGTTGAGTTAAGTCCAAAATTCACTTTCTATGACAAACATTTGGGTAGGAGTCTAGGAGAGGGGAAAAGGTATCTTGGTTGAGGATTCTAAAGTATTGGCACGTCAATTTTTTTTTTGGTTACCATGATATTAATGCGGAGTATCCATCAACTTTACTGATGATTAATCTTCGCTGGGGAACCTGCTTGGTCACCTTTAGTGGGGTCTCCCCTTCCAACCACGTTTTTTCCATCCACAAAACTCAAATCTGAGACCTTACGTAAGGAAATCGAATCTAGTATCACTCAGATCAACAATTTATTGGTAATTGACACTTTATTTTGTCAAGCGTAACATTACTTGGTCTGAACTTGGTACTGGTACACATTGAGTACACTTGAGTGCTCATCAAAATTAATTTGAAAATCGTATGCGACTTGAATAATAGCTAGGTATGCCTTACCTATTAACTGGATCTTTTTTCTTTTTTTACCCCCCAAAAAGAATGACAGTTTCTCAGATAAATATATGGATTTTTTTGTCTTTTTTCAATCTACCTATGTTTTTTTTCCTATTTAATTAAATCCATTCATCCTTGCTTGTGAGATGTGACTTTGTTAATTCCTTTTATTATAAATGTTTCTACAACAACCTATAAATATTTTGTATTTTTCATTTGTACTATTTCAAAGTTATATTAGTGTACCCATACCCTTTTTTCTTAAAATTGGTGTATTCTCCTCGTACTTGTAGTGGATACGATTACCCGTATTAATGCAACATGAGTAAAGGATCAAACCTCCTATGTTAACATTGCAGCTAGATGTGGACCAGTTCCTGTATGATATTTTTGAGAAAAAAAATAAAATTCAAATAACCAATTGTCTCAGATACAAAAGGCTGTTAGATTAGGATGCTACTTCATCTACGTTTACAGTCCTCTTGATGCTTCACATGTGCCAAAATCCAATAAAGGAGATTGCTAAGCTGATATTATATGCCAATGATTATGACCTGTTAGTTCTTTTCTTTAATTTGTAGATAGCAGCATCTACTCTGGTTGAGAAAAAAGAAGCTTCAAAGCTGCTATACAAGTTATGGAAGGACAACTACTTGTATATGGAGGTGAACAATCTCTTCAATATTTACACTTTAGAATTAGTTGATATTTGTGTTTAATCTTCCCACAACTTAATCGTCCTTACAGAAAGTAGGTGCAACGGCGGGAGCCAAGCAAATAACTATTTTGATGTGGAAAGTGAATAAGCCTCTGCTTTGGGAATATGTACTGGACGAGATGTACCATGCTGCCTTAAATTTGAGCCTAAGAATGGCTTTTGAGCAGGAAAAGGATGAAGAGGTTAGTAACTCTAAAATTATTTATAAATTGACCTCCGTTAAATAAAATTATGTATGTAAGATTAGCTTATAATATCTTAAGCATGTGTCAGTTATTGTGCAAATCTCGATGTGACGGGCAAGAAGGAAGGATGTGGCTGTGGTTCCCCATCCTCAATGGGGCTTCTTCTAAGGAGTCTTGCATTTCTTTATTTTTTTTTTAATATAGCTGATATTCATAATGATTTGCCATCATTGCATTTTTGTTGGTGTTCAATGTGTTGCAAAAAATCTTGAAAAACATAACCATAGCTGAATTAATAAAGTGCTATATTTATGATTCTATTATCTGAAAAAAAAAAAAATACATTAAAACGGTTGAAGATAAACCAGCCAAGTTCTGATATGTAAACCTCCATATGGATTTGTCATCTATTTTAAAGTACACATACATCAGAGCTTGCAACTACTAAGAATGTCTTTCTAATATTTTTACATCCAAATGACTAATGTTTGCACTATATATATATATATATATATATATATATATATATATATATATATATTTTGCTCAATTATCCAATATTCCAGTCTGATCTACAACTTATGGGAGTATACCAACTATTAGAAAAGGAAAGTTTATCAGTAAGTAGTCCTAGGTGCTATAATATTTCTATTTGAGCTGTTGTCATGGACTTTTGGCATAATGACAGTTTCAGCTGGGAAGATTGAGTTCCCACATTGTTTCACTTGGTCCGATCCTAGGAAACAAAAATGTTTATCCTGGTTGGTATTTGGTGGTAATGGCATGTTGTACAGCAAACGGTGCTTCGCATTTATTTCAATATATCAATTATGCCTTGAGTTTCATTATCTGTGGATTGGTTCGTAAATGTTGTTGCTATTCTTTCAGCTTTTAAAGGTTCCTAAAGACAAGCTTAGGGAGCCAGGGCCACTGCAGAAGAAATACAAACGGCTACTAAATGTCCGGTTACTCATGGGATCATCATTGCTGAAACTCGATGATGCTCTGATGCTTTTCCATGACTTTTGAATATAAATGTTGGGATATTAAAATCTGTTGTAACTATTTAGCTAATTCTCTTTAGTTAGTTTTATTTAACTATAGTTAGGTTTGTTTAACTATAGTAACTTGTTATTCTGTTAGGTTTACTTTCGGTTATTTCCCTTAGTTTAGGTCTAGCTTGTATTACTTAAACTCTATACTCTCCATTTACCGTAATATGGGATATTTGTTATGATTTGTTTCATTAAAAGAATGACCTATTTATATTTTAATAATCGAAAAAGGTATTACGAATGCCATGGCAGTGTTCATTATTTTTTCGAATATAAGGTATTCGATCTAATTGGCGTGCAACTTTGAACTGAGCATAATGTAATTTGAAGTGGTATTTTAAATTTGTAGGTTGTTTATATTCAATGTATCTACGTGCAGATCTAGAATCCTGTGTCAGTGGAGTCAATTGAAAATAGTAAGTTTAAATATAAAAAATTAAAGAATATAAAATATGAAAATATAAAAATATAAGAGTAATAAGTTTAAATATATAAAATTAGGGGGAATAACATATAAAAATATTAGATAATTATATATAATTTTTTAAAATAAGAGAATGCGTGTGTATACCCTTAATGTGATGTGGGTCCGCCATTGCGTTACCTATCATTATCAACGTGCCCATAAAATGTGTTTTGCTAGATTCTTTTACATTCTAAAATAATATATATATATATATATATATATATATACGCGTAGTTTTTTTTTTAAAAGAAATAATACTAAATTAGTGTAATTTGTTTTTAAAATTAACAAGCTTAGTGCATGTTTTAGAAAAAAAATATCAATGTCGGTTACCTATCAACAGTGCATTTTTTTAAATTAACAAGCTAGTGCATGTTTTATGACATTCTTCTGATTTCTGGCAGTTAATGATATATATTCTGGAGGTTCCGGGCTGCAACAACTTTCATTGCCCTAGGGCGGTACTTGAAATATTTTGGCTTGGGATGCATTTTGGGTTAGTTTATTTAAATTTATTTATTGATATAAATAAATATTTTAATAAATAAGTTTTTTTTTGTTTGTTTAATATGTTTCTTTAAAAAGCACTTATTTAAAAAGTGTTTATTTTAAAGTTATTTTTTTAAAATTTAAACAAACTCATCCTTTATTTGATAATCTTTTGGATATTAAATACCATTTCGTGGGTAAACGACCAAAACGTGCTTGCATGAATATATCTTAAAAGAGAGATAAAAAAAGGAAAAACAAATCAAAGTGATAAATATCATCGGGATCACAAGAAAGACGTGCATCTAAGTGAATACTTTCTAATAGAAAAAAAATGGACATGGTTAAGTGTATTGATTTACCGTGTTTTTTTTAATCCTCCACTTTATTATAGAAATACATTATATTAATAAAATTTATTGAATGACTGATATCTCATACAATAATAAAGGCATTACAGAGAACCTATTTTCATTGATATAGATGGAGACTTTTCTACTATTTTGTTTTTCTTTTAATTAAAACTAAGTGTATTAATTTTAGCTTTGAATTATAAATGTTTTATGTAGTATATTATAAATTTTCAATCTTAACATATAAAGAATTAAAGATTACATAAGAAAATATAAAGAAAGAACATATGAAGAAAAAATAATATAAAAACAAATACAAAAATTGAGCTGTAAAGTAATTAAAATAATGTTATTTGTTAAAAAATAAAAATAACATATATATGAAGAATCAAATTAGTCACGTTTATAATGTTTTGTATTGGGGACTGATTATAATTCCCGTTGAAAACGTTTCTAGCCACGCAGGCTAGGGCTACAAAACATTGACATTAATTCACGTAACAAAAAGTAATTAATATATATTACTATTTTAATTAATTTTTATCCTTTCAATATTTTCGATATATGCAATCTTAGAGGTTTTCTTGAACAAATTTCTCAAAAACACTTGTATAAAAAAAGTAATTTTTTTTAAAAGTTAAAATTAACTTATAAACATAAACTAAATTATAAAAGTATTTTATTTATTTTAAACTTATTTATAAGTTAATTTTAACTCTTGAAGAAATTCATTTTATTTATTTTAATTTTTTCTCTTATAAATGCTTTTGAATTTTTTTTTTACCATTGTTGAATTTAATTATCCTCGCTTTTCCAAACAAACTTGCCAAACATGTTTTAAATTATTTCATCCATCTCTTTCCGTGTGTGTATCCTTTTGCACTTTCCCCCATTCTCCTTCTTTCTCCGGCGCCTACTAACAAAATTATTTTTTTATATATGCTAATGATAATAGTAGACACAATGATCTTTAGCATATGGTATATATTTTTCTTGTGATGTGCATGTATATGATTGAGAGTGGGTTTGTGGGTCCATGACTGGAACCATCCGATTTTACAAATTCATCGTCTTTCAATGGTTCATCAGTTTAATCCATAATTTGATGCTAAAAGTGATTCTTTACGAAGGGACATGATTGGATAGTTAGCCATTTCACACAGTCAATTTAATTAAAGGCATGTTTTATTTTTCGTTTAGGGTACTCCAAACTTAGTTTAGAGATGAATTTAGTTTGGTGACATATTTAATTACCCTAAAAAATATATTTGCATATAATTTTTTTACATAAAAACTTAGTTTTGAAAACATAAGTCTTTGTGTTGCTTTTACAAATTTAAGTTTAATCTAAACATATACTAAGTTGTTCGGTGTATTCCAGTATGCAAGCGTCTTTAAATTCTCATATTCTTTATACGCATGTATGTATCTGTAATGCGGGAAGAGAGTTTGCATCTGATACTCTTTCTCATTTTACTCAAAAGTTATGCATGGTTGTATACCTGAAGAAACATCCACATGCGCCAAGGCCACTAGAGGTATTATTTATCTATAGTATATAACTAATTCCATGCAAGTATTACATTAGCCCAAATCATAAAATGCTTTAAACAAAAGCTTACGAACATATATAAACCTAATTTGACAACTTTGATAGAGAAAAAAGGAATATTTTCCTTCATAGACAAATTAATAGAGAGAGAGATTTCAACACCAAAGGGATATATATGCTTTAAAGAATAAAATTAGTAAGCAGTAACAGTTATGAGAAAAAAAATTAAAAGATACAAGCACTTGCATAGATTTTTTCGTTATCTACTTTAATTTTATACTTTTTTATAACTAAGATTAACATCCACTACGGTATTAATCCCAATTAAAAAATTGAAGACATTGAAGAACATACAGGTACGGGCTATAAATTAAAGGTAGATGGGCACGGAGATAAATTTAAAGATTTTACCTTTTTGAGAATGAGCTCAATCAAATTAATTATGGTAGGATTGGAGAAGGAATGGTGTTAATTAGATATTTTAAAGGAGACAATATCCAAGATGCTGGAGAATTTGTAGAGGGAGTAGATTCGAGTAAAAGGTTACAAAATCGGTGAAGTGGTTTAAAGTTAGACCTGTCAAAATGGGCCGATCCAGTCTAACTGGATTGATCCACCATGGGTTGGTTAAAAAGTAAGTCGCGTCGGGTTGATTCATTTTAGTGGTAGGTCAGTTTTTAACCAACCCGACTCAATCCACCTGGGTTGGTGAATTATCCGGATTGGCTCGCGAGCTGACTCATAAATTGGTTCACGGGTTGACTCACTTTAAATTTTAAAAAAAAACCAAAAAACCTTAAAAAATCACAAAAAAGTGTAGAAAAATGCAAATTAAATTAATCTAAATAAGTTTAAATATTACAAACTGCATCAAACTCAAACTAAATGAGTATGAAACTTAAACAAATATAAATATGTTCAACAATATTAAAATAATAAAACACCAATCTAACTCCTCCAATGTCAAATTCTCATATCTCAATCATCAATATTAACTTGTCTAGAAAGAGTATTGGAATCATGGTTTGACAAATCAATTTCATCTTCGTCATTTTCATTTGCTCCATTATTTTTTTTTTGTTCAACCCGCGAGCCAACTCGGCTCACGAGGGTTCAACCTGGGATCAAAGTGAGTCAGGATTTAACCAACCAAATCCAACCCACCAATTTTGGCCAATCAAAACGGATTGGCCGATCGACTCAACCCGTTTTGACATGTCTATTTAAAGTGGAATACAATTTTTTACTCTAGAAAGTTTTTGTGCTGCCAATACCTAGGAAATAAACCGTGGATTGTATTTTTCTAACCAATGAAGTTGTGGATAGCTTATAGGAAAGGACTTAAAAAAAAAAAAAAAAAAGCTTACTGGAAAGGAGAGGTGATGGTTTGTGTTTTAAAGTTGATTTCGACAAATCCTACGATAATTTGCATTAATGGTAGTATATATTGGAGGATATGAATTTCGGCCGGCTTGAAGTGGAGACAGTGGATTATGGGGTGCATAAGGTCCGCTTCACTCATAAGCTATTTTAGTAAAACTTTAACTATATTTAACTTTAGGTATCTTTACTATTTAACTTCATAATCATATTTTGGTAAAACTTTAACTATTATTTCAAACCACTCGCCTTTATTATTTTATACGTATAGTATTTGATCTTTCTATGATAGTTTAAAAACATTTCTCGTTGTCTAAAATGGTTCTTCTGAATTAATGAAGTTATAACTTCACAAGACTCTTGTAATATTTATTTTAGTTTAAAATTAAACAATTACTTAAAACAAATTGTGTAAATTATCGATAAATTAAAAAATATTTATGTTACACTAACAAATAAACAAACATGATTATTTACAAGGAAAACTAATTAAATATCTGCTGCTATTGTTAAGGATTTAAAATATTATGACTATTGTAAAATCCTTATAATATTACACTGCGACAAACCATATAATAGTATGTTGTAAATCATTACATGAATTTTAAAATTAATATTCAAAACATTTTACTGGACAAAAGAAAATATTATAAAAATTTACAATAACTTATACATTATTCAACCAATTGAACTAGATTATCTTAATAAAAGAAAATAATATAAGTGAATAAATTTGAGTTTAGATTCAAAAGGATTGGAATTTACTTTCTAGCCAGCTTGGAGTATATATAATTACATACTAATCAGTTATTCATTTCTAAAATCTTTTAAAAATTAAAAATTACATTAATATATATTATTAATATATAAATAACATATATAATGATAATATAATTCTTTTATATAATTACAAAATGGTATAATTTCTTTACTTTTAAAATAAATAAATATATTAATTTAAAAGTTGCCATTAGTTTTTACCTCACGTATCTCTTTTAGTAGTGACAAAAAACTCGTGGCTGAATAATTAATTAATTAAGCAAGCTGCGGATTCACAAAGGACGTAGTAGGTTTTGTTACGTTTTAAGGCAAACAAACATGGTGACACATGGCGGATTGCGACAAAGATTTTTTCTCACTTTCTTTTTATGTTTTATCCTCAGCTGCAATTTTTCACTTACGAACAGAATTCAGCTGCGTCCATAAAATAAGCCAAACAAAAACCGATCAAAAAGATATTGAAGCAGAAAGAAAAGTTGGACCAATGCAAAAAAGAGACAATATTCAAACATAACGTGTGAGTCAAAAGGTCAACCGAGGATTATCAGAGGATAAAAATAATATTATGCTGTTTTCATAGTCAAAAGCCACGCATTCTCCTATTCACACTTCCTTATATAAATACCCGACATAGATCTATGAGAGACACAACACAACCATAACTAAGAAGCTTAAGATAGATCATAGATACACTGACTCAAAGAGAACAGATAGATGGAGTTTTTTCAAGGGCTATGTAGGGTTCTTGTTGCCTTCTCAGCAGCACTTTGCCTCTTGTTGCTCTTGATACTAACATTGTATTGGTGGGTTTTCCCTAACCAAAAACTTAAGAATCTTAAAAAATGTGGGTTGGGAGGTCCAACCCCAAGTTTTCCACTTGGAAACATTGAAGAGATGAAAAGAAAGAATAGCATTCAATCTTCAGTTGTATCCTCAAATCTCTCACACGATATACACTCTAATGTTTTCCCCTACTTTTCCAGCTGGCAGAAATCACATGGTAAATCTCCTATTACTTATATTATTGAACAAAACATAATAACTGATTTGGTCTCATATGGAAGATATGTATATGTGGAGCTATTGTAAAAGATGCATTTTTTACTTTTTGTTTGTGTATATAGGTAAGGTTTTCGTATACTGGTTGGGCACGGAGCCATTTTTGTACGTTGCAGAGCCAGAGTTCTTGAAGAAAATGTCAACAGGGGTGATGGCCAAGAGTTGGGGAAAACCAAGTGTGTTTAGAACTGACAGAGACCCTATGTTTGGCAGTGGTTTGGTTATGGTTGAGGGAAACGATTGGGTTCGTCACAGGCACATTGTTGCTCCCTCATTCAATCCCATTAATTTGAAGGTATATCCCTCTCTCTTAAGTTGCATTTAATTTGTACCTCATAAATCTCAACGACCATGAAATGGATCAAAATTTTGGATACATTCTAATTAGGTTTGCATTTTCTTGTGCTATGTGATATAGGCCATGGCAAACATGATGGTTGATTCTACGAATCAAATGATAGAAAGATGGGCTACCCAAATAAACACCGGCAACCCCGAATTCGATGTGGAGAAGGAGATTGTAGCAACAGCTGGAGAGATCATAGCAAGAACAAGCTTTGGCATGAAAGAAGACAATGCAAGAGATGCCATTGCTAAATTACGAGCCTTGCAAATGACTCTCTTTAAGACTAATCGGTATGTAGGTGTTCCCTTTGGCAAGTATTTCAATGTCAAGAAAACCTTGGAGGCCAAGAAACTTGGGAAAGAAATCGACGATCTCTTGTTATCCATCATAGAATCTCGGAAGAATTCATCTACAAAGAGTTCTCAACAAGATTTGTTAGGTTTGTTGCTTCAAGGAAACCATCAGGTTGATGGCCGGTCAGGAAAGACATTAACATCACGAGAAGTGGTTGATGAATGCAAGACATTCTTCTTCGGAGGCCATGAAACCACAGCACTTGCCATCACATGGACCTTGTTTCTTCTAGCCATGCATGAAGATTGGCAAAACCAGTTGAGAGATGAGATAAGAGAAGTGGTGGGTGGCGACAAGCTTGATATCACCTTGCTCTCTGGTTTAAAGAAGGTACGTTGATGTATGTATTTATATTATGTTTAATTTATTCAAGTTTAAATATATTTTTGCTCACTAATAAATTAATGCTTGAATTTTGTTTTTATCTCTAACAAAAAAAATTGTTTTTGGTCCCGATAAATTTAAAATCTGTTTTTGATTTCTAAATATATTTATATAGCACTTTAAATAAGAAATAAGGTGATTTGGAGAACACTTTAGGTTAAAAACAAAATTTTAAATTTATCATCGATAAGAATGTATTTTTTTTTATTGGAAACAAAAATAAAATTTGATCCAGGAAAATCATTTATTTATTTATTCTATTTATTATGATCCTGTGCCTGTCCTGGCTACATTAAAATCTGACATGTAAAATGTCTTGATGCATTTGCAGATGAAGTGCGTAAGGAATGAAGTCTTAAGACTATACCCACCAGCACCGAATGTGCAAAGGCAAGCAAGGGAGGACATTAAAGTTGAAGATATAACTGTGCCTAATGGAACCAACATGTGGATAGATGTGGTAGCAATGCACCACGACTCTGAATTATGGGGAAAGGATGCGAATGAGTTCAGACCAGAGAGGTTCATGGATGATGTGAATGGTGGGTGCAACCACAAGATGGGGTACTTGCCTTTTGGATTTGGAGGGAGAATGTGTGTTGGTAGGAACTTGACCTTTATGGAATACAAGATTGTGTTGACACTCCTTCTCTCTAAGTTTAGGTTTAAGCTTTCCCCAGGTTACCATCATTCACCATCTATCATGCTCTCCCTGAGGCCTACTCATGGACTTCCTCTCATAGTTCAGCCCCTCTAGAATATTCGATTCAAGTTTAAGAATAAAAACATGTGTAGAGTCTCATATATAGTTCAGTCTTCATGGAACTACTATTCAATTGTAGATAGTAGAAGTCCAGTAGTATGGTCCATTCATATTCTTTTTGCTTATATATATAAATAAAATCAACCCAATTTTACAAAGAAGATCGTGTACGTACGTACTCTTTCATATAATTAAAGTTTAGTGGTATGGGATTGTCACAGCAGGAAGACAAACAAATTTTGAATAACTATCAAAGCCATATTAATTGTAAAAAGGCTAAGGTAATTATTAATTAACTGGTTAAATTAATTATTAGTTCTCTAAATTATTTATTAATTTTTAATTAAGTTTTGGATTATATTTTTATTTTAAATTGGGTTGTTAAACTTGTTTTTTTTTTTTAATTTGATCCATGTGTCTAAATATTGTTGTGAAAAATTTACTACAAGACCTAATTAGTTACTAATTAAATGTAGTATTGTCGCCTTTGCAAGATCTGCATTATTGAGTATTTCCACATCCCCACTCAACCCATATTATATTATATTAAAATAAATATAAATATAGATAAGAATAAATTAAAGATTAAAAACTATTAATATATATATATATATGTATATAATGTTATTATAACATCCAACAATATTACAATATACTATAAATAAAATAATAATAATAAATAGAACCTAAAGGAAATGTCTTCATGATAATTCTCATCAAAGTAGTCACAACCGTGATGAAGTGGTGATGGTGAAGGTGGCTATTGTAATTATATTTATAATGCACATTATTTGTATCACTAGTTACTCCCTATGCTCTTCGGATTCAGTCTGTCTTAAGTTTAGCAATATACTTGTCAGTAATTGTTGTATCTAAAGTGGTCATTGTTGGACGCCATGACATCTGGCTCTTAGAAATCTAATTAAGTACAAGGACGTTAGAAATAATTCGTCGATATAAATTGCTAAGTTTCTAGCTGTGAAAGTCCATATAAATACATGGACGTTAGAAAAAATTAAAGGTGATTTATGTAGATTCTTGGTGGAATTTCACCTTAATATCAAACCATTCATTTATTATTCTAATTCTATAAATATCCAGCCCGAAGACTATATGGAGATTATAGGCCAATTCAACTTATAGAGTAAATGTACAAGGTGCTGTAAGTGATTCTTGCTAATAAGTTGAGATTTGGTTCTTGCATAATATTATGAGAGACTCAATTTGCGGCTATTTATAATAGACATAGACAACTGTTGGATGGGGGTGTTAATTATTAATGAATCGTGAAAGAAGCTAAAAGGAAAATAAATGAGTGTGTGTTATTTAAAGTAGACTCTAAAAAGGAATATGATGCAATAAGCTATAAATATTTTGATTTCACTAGGTAGAAAATAGGTTTCTTTACTTTGTGCAGGAGATTAATTATTACTTATTAGTGTCCTTAATAATGTAAACGCAAATAAGGAATTTCCCTCAGGCAAAGAACTTAGACAAGGGTATCCCCGTTCCTTTTTGTTATTGTAGCAGAAAGTCTGAATGAATTTATGAGAAACAAAAGGCTATTACTTTAAAGGATATATACCTGCAGGTATGATTTCAAAAAAGGTGTGATTGATTTTTTAATCAGCAAAGAATATATATCATATTATATATAAAGGTACCAGTGGTACCACAATTGTGTACAGAGCAAAGACCTCTACCAACTTGATTTCCTACAAATTCTACATTTTGTATATCTGAGAGGAACATGGTTACAGAAAAAGGTGTGATTGTATCCCACTTCACTTATATATGCCAGCAATACATTGCAATATTATAGGTGAGGCACGGAGAAGCAATATTGTGTGATTTGGGTCCATAAAAAATATTCTGAAACTATTTGAGTAGTTGTGCTGATGAGGCTTCAAGTGATTTTTCATAACAACTCTAGTATATAGGTCTCCAAATTTAAGAGAGGAGTAAGGCATCTTCACGGGAGCGAGTTTAGCTTCCACATGGCGTCCTGTCATGGATTTGTTGAAGAGATTGTTTAGACGGGATGGAAAAACCTTAACAATGTATATTAAGTTTATTTATTTATTTCTTTAAGAATTTTTTTATAAGATTCTTCAAATTAATGTTTGTGTCATTTTTTATACCAATATACTCTTAATTAATTTATATTTTTAAATAAAAATAATAAAAGCTAGCTATAAATCAATAAGATAAACTAATTTAAGCAACAATTACTCGTTTAAGCTAAGCTACTTAAACAACACATTTTCATATCATATATTCTAATAAAAAAACTTTGTTAAGTGCTTAACTTTAACTAATATAAGCACTCGCGTTACAGATGATCATTGGTTAGATATATAATAAAATTTATAATAAGATTTACACCGTCTTTCTACATCTTGTTCACCGTCTCTGACATCTACTCCGAAAGATACAGTAGCAGCGCTTCTGTCATCGCTGTCGGAGGAATTGACGCCGCTTTTACTATGGTTGTTGTCATCGACATAGTGGCAGCACCTCTCAGTGACGGATTTAGAAAAAAATATTTATGTTCGCATAATTAATAATGAAAATTCAATTTTTTTAATAAAAATTTAAATTAATGTTTCATGTAAAAAATTATGAATCCATTCAAAATGTAATTATTTTTATAACAAGATGCATATAACTTGTTAGTCTCATCCTACTTATATAACATATTTGTTTCAAGGAATCATGTATTATGGAAATAAGTAATGAAATATATTTAAATATAAGCACTAAATAGGTAACTTATTAGTTACATGACTAACATAGGATCTTAGGCACAAAAGGAAAAAATCAATTCTTATAGAAATTAAATGAGAGAACTTTTATAAATTAGTTTATGCATAAGTTAATTTTAATTTACGGAAGAAAATTAATTCATCTTACCATCATAATTTCTTTGGCAAAAAAAATTAAAATATAACAATTTTAATAAAAAATTACGAAAATACTGTAGTTTCGAAACAATTTACAAATGTATAGCACTCAATCACGTCCCAGGTGGACGTATTCAATCACGCCCAGGGAAGACGTGAATGGAGCTCGGTCATGCTCCAGGTGAACGTGACTCATCAGGTGCTGATACGTGTCATTTTGAGACACGTGCCATTTTGCGACGCGATGCGTAAAAACTTCGGAAGACCATAACTTTTGACTGGGATGTCCGATTGAGGCGAAACCGGTGGTCACGAGCTCGAAATTGAGAGGAGATGCCGTTGGCAAGTCCCAAAGTGGACTTGGCCAAAAAAATTTCACAAAAAGGCCTCTAAGTGCCTCAAAATTGCGATTTAATATTTGGACACCCAAAAAATTTATTATTTTCTAATTTTTTATTTATTCAATTAGTGAATTGCATGATATTTGTTATTTGTCTAATTACTTCTCTTAATTTCGAGCATTTCGACATAAAATACGCCTCCATCGGACATTCCTATCAAAATTTATGATTAAGTAGATGCATTTTGTCTTGATCACCATCTCTTACTCTCGAAAACTCACACTTCATATGCTCCGTCTTGCTCTTACTTATCGTGAATTCTTTAGATTCCAAAGTGTTTCTCCACAATTCCAATTTCCTATTAACACCATCTTTGATCTCATCAATAAGCACAATATCATCTGCAAAAAAACATACACCACGACACTTTCTCTTGAATATCTTTTGTTAGTTCATCCATCACTAAGGCAAAGAGATAAAGACTAAGAGTTGAACCTTGGTGAACACCTACCATGATAAGAAAATACTTTGATGTTTCATTACAAGCTTTCACACATGTAGTAGCTCCATCATACATATCCTTGATTGTATTACCATACTTTAATGCTACCTTTTTCTTCTCTGGGACTCTATCACATGCTTTCTCAAGATCTATGAACATCATATGTAAGTCTTTCTTCTTTTCCCTATACCTTTCCATTAATTGTGTCATCAAGAAGATAGCTTCCATGGTACGTGATCAGAAATATTTTATCACCTTTATAGATGATTATTCATGATATATGAATGTTTATTTGCTTCATAACAAAAATGAAGCATTGGATGCCTTCAAAATCTTTAAGACTGCAGTTGAGAACCAATGTGGCAAGCAAATAAAAATAGTGAGATCAGATATACTGAGAATGGACAAGCACTTGGTCCCTTTGCAAAGTTTCTTCAAGAACATGACATTGTTGTCCAGTACACTATGTCTGGTTCTCCAAATCAAAATGGTGTTACAAAAAGAAGGAACCGAACATTATTAGACATGGTACGGAGTATGCTTACCAACTCCAATCTTCCTAAATCCTTGTGGGCTGAAGTACTAAAGACGACAATGTATATATTGAATTGTGTTCCAACCAACATTATCCCAAAGACACCTTTTGAGTTGTTAAAAGGTTGGAAATCGAGTTTGGAACATATGCGCGTTTGGGGTTGTCTGTCTGAGGTGATGTTATATAACCCATAAGGTGAAATAATTTCTCTCTAAAAATTTTGACATGAAGGATATGGGTGATGCATCTTATGTCATTGGCATTAAGATTCATAGAGATAGACCTCGAGGTATTTTATGTCTATCACAGGAAAACTATATTAACAAAATTTTAGAGAGATTTCAGATGAAAGATTGTTCATCAAGTGTCGCTCCCATTGTGAAAGGTGATGGGTTTAATTTGAACCAATGCCCAAAGAATGACTTTGAGAGGGAACAAATGAAAATCATTCCTTATGCTTTAGTGGTTGGAAACCTCATGTATGTTCAAATATGCATAAGGCCTGATATTGATTTTGCAGTTGGAATGTTAGGAAGATATCAGAGTATTCCAGGTATTGCCCACTAGAGAGTTGCAAAGAAAGTGATGAGGTATCTTCTGGGGACCAAAGATTACATGCTTTTGTATAGATAAACAGACAATCTAGATGTGTTTGGTTATTCAAACTCAGACTTTGTTGTCTGTGTTGATTCTCGCAAATCAACATTTGGATACATTTTCGTGATGGCTGGTGGAGTTATTTCGTGAAGGAATGTTAAGCAGACTTTGACTCCTACTTCTACCATGGAAGCTGAGTTTGTCTCTTGCTTTGAGGCTATATCACATGGTGTATGGATTAAGAGTTTCATTTATGGGATGAAGATAGTTGATACTATTTGTCATACCCTTATTCTGTCCGGGTAAAAAATTTAAAAAATAAAAATAAAGAGTAGTAAATAAAAAAAAAAGATAACAAAAAGAAAAAAAGCGCAACAAAAAGCAAAAAGAAAGAGAAAAAGGGCCACAAGGCCCATTAGGTTAAAATGACAATAGATAAAAACACAAAAAAAAGGCAACAAAGAGGGAGAGGAGCATTAATTACGGAGAGAGTGAGGCACAAATCCCGAAGCAAAGGGAGGACCAATCCAATGGTGCCACTTCACAGCGAGGCCAGAGGAAGAGGAGGGGTCTTAGCAGGTAACCTCCATTTTCTCTCTTCCCTTCACTTCCTTCTTTCTTCCTTTTCTGTTTCCTCTTCTACTCCTTTCTTTTTCGTTTTTGCCACCACCGCACACCACCACTGTGTGCCGCCACCACCAATGTGTGCCGCCACAGCCAACCACCACACACCACCAAGCAAACCACCTCAAGAAACACCGCAGACCACCACACCACTTCATCAGTTTCTTTGATCTTCCCCAAACCACCACCACCCTCGCGGCGGCCTCGCGCTGCCAGGCCCCCTTGCCGGTGGTGGCAACGGGCCATAACTCCACTGCGTTGAGGTCATGCCTCCTCCATGCACACTTAGTCAAGTTTCTTCACTTTTTTCATGCAGCTGCTGTGGCTGCTGTGCCCATAGCGAAAATGCGGGTTGGGCCGGGTTGCCTTGACTTTTACTTTTTGCACCCCTACTTTTAATAAGTACACCCCAAATGCCAAATGCTATTTACATCTCTTTTTTATATCTGCACCAATTGTCTTTTGAGCTTAACATATTCTGAAACCAATAAATCAATGTTATTTACAGTACCCATTTTTGTAAATTCACCCCCTTAGTAGTTGGGCCTAGCCCACTTTGATACAATCCACATAATGCTATTTACACTCACATTTTCATAACTGCACACACCCTTTAGCAGTTAAGCCTGATCCACTTTGAAACAAAACATGTAATACTATTCACACACCCCATATTCATAAATGCACCCCTAATTACTAAATGTACTCTCCACTTCTATTATATCCATTTCTATTTCCATTTTGATTTATTTGATTACGTAATGTTATGCCAATTATTCAATAGTATTTTTAGTACGCGCTTATGTTTCGTGTACTCCATGTTGGGTCTTTGACTCGCTTGATAATGTTTCAATAACATGTGGGTAGATTTTGTGAATATCATGCTGGGTCTCCGACTTGCTTGATTTCGTAGAGATTACCGCAAATTCAAAATCTTTTGTAAAAAAGCTAAAAGTACTCAAATAAAGGATCACTCAATTCTCCTTTTTTATCAAAAAATTTACACATTACTTGAGATTGCTTCAAGGTCCAATGCCTTAAGTAATTCTCTCCGATTTTTTCTTCAAATTCAATGTTGTTTTAAGGTCCAACGCCTTAATGACTCTTTTTCATGTAATTGAAACAAATCTTTTGTAAAAAATAAAATCAATCAAATCAAGCTCTTTTCAAAAAAGAACTACATAAGTCTGATTTCCTCATTGCACTTGGGGATACGTAGGAACAAGGACAAACCCCTTGTCGACCTAAAAAACCAAAAATATGTAAAATCCTCTCTTTTCTAAAAATAAAAATTTTATTTCTTTTTCTGAATAAACAAAAATAAAACAAACATAAGTCATGTTCTTAAGAAAAAACAAATAATTAAAAAGTCACTTTATTTTTAACACATTCGATTAAAGGCTGGCGTCTTTGTGACGAACGCGTGGGGTGATAACACCTTCCCCTACGTAAATGACTCCCGAACTCTTTTTCTCTAAAATCGTAGACCATGTCTTATCTTTTGGTTTTTCCGACGTTTTCCTTAAATAAACGTTGGTGGCAACTCCCTCTAGTTTTCCTTTTTTCGGGAAACTTCATTTTCTTTTTTCATCGTGGTCCTCGTCGTGGCCGGATAGGTGCCTTCGTACCTTAATGCATGTATTTAATTTATTCAGAGCTATTAGAGCCGGATCTACTTTTTGGGCGACACTATTTCAAGGCCTTTGAGAATTTTCTGCGATAACTCAGTTGTTGTCTTTATGGCTAATTATGACAAGAATGAAAGTCAAAGTCAAAGTAAGCACATCGACATTAAGTGCTTAGTCATTAGAGAAAGAGTAAAAGACAAGAAAGTGGTTATTGAGAATATAAGCACTGAGCTGATGATCATTGATCTTTTGACTAAGGGTATGTCACCGTTTAAGTTCAAGGATCATGTAGAGAAAATGAGACTTGGTTCCACTTTTTGATTGTATACATATAGGTTAGAGTTGAAACTCTTATATATATTGTGATATTTTCTCATATTCAACTGTACATTGATTTATTTGAGAAAATTCATGTTTGGACCAAGAATAAACATTAGGTTTATTCATTAAGTTTTATTACCAGGTAATTGAGCATGTCGTAATACATGGATGATATTACTCATTATAAGAGGAACTATCGGTATGATTCAATGTTCATTTCTTAAGAAAATTGTGCATTGCCTTATTTTAGTCAATGAGTCAAAATGTTTGGACCAAGTGGGAGAATGTAATAAGTTTTTATTATTAAAAGTTGTGATTAACTCCTTATTAGTGATATGTACGTTTTGGACTTGAAATGTCATCTTTGACTGAAGTGTTCCATCAGGTTTGGAGTTGAAAGGTCAAATATTGGATGACATCAATGGATGGTAACGTCTACTAAATGTATTCTTGATGACAGAATGTCTATATATAACACATATTTTTAGTTTCTAATCTCATATCTTTCATTTTCGTTTGATACACCATCTAAAAAGAGAGTAAGAGATTGCAAAAACCAAAAAAAAAATAACTCTTTCATGCTAATGACTGGAGATATATTTTAATTTTGTTTTTCACATTTGGTAATGACCTATGTTTCGTTTGTTGTTTGCAACGTTACAAGTTTATTATTTTATTCTTAAAACGAATGCTTGGAAATTTAGTTGCTCACCTAATCAGCACATGCGTGTCCAAGTTTATTATTTTTTAGTTTTTAAACTTTTTAAATTTTATTTTATTTTTATTTTTTATTAATTTTAGTTCCTGAATTTTTGTTGTCCTTACTTTTAATCTCTTTTAAGAAAAAAAAAAGTAAAAGTAAATGATAAGACACGTTAATTAGTCAAAGAAAAATTTAAGGACCGAAAACAATTTTGTTTTTAAAAATAGAGACTAAAAGATATTAAACCCTTAATTTTATTATAGCTAATAAAATAATTTCTTTCAATTCGATAATTAAAATTTATGAATTTTTTCTCTCATATGCATAACAATTATGGTATTTTAATCATGAAAAGCACGAGCTAAGCTATACAAGTTAAAACAAAGATCCATTGGATAAAGTTGGCGCACTTAGCAAGGAAAGCTTTCGTTTAATACTTTAATTAAAAGGGTTTCTTGCATAACAAACAATTATTTAATCAACACGATCAACAGTGATCAATTACAATTTAACAAATATACATATAAGACTTTTAGAGCATGTTTCATTTCATTAGTTTTTGTTTTTATTTTATTAATAAAAATATAAAATATCGTCTAATGTTAATTTTTTTTAAAAAAAAATTACACAGAATAAATAAGAACGCCAACATATTGTTTCAAAGATTTTTTTAATTAATCTTTAAAATAAAATAAACACTGATATGTTTATAAATATTAAAATAATATCTTTTATTAATTTACAATAATTTTTAGTTGGAGTTCTCACTACAAAACAGGCTGGTGAGAGTTTTAATATATCATATTATTGTTCTAAACAGTAAAATAAATAAATTCTTAAATGAGTTGTCTTTAATAATACAATTGGTATTACATACTCAATTTAAGTTCTCGTTCTAAAAAAGAGATTGAGATTGGGAGTGACATTTAACTAGTAAATCTATTGATTTAGATTAATTTGATTTTAAAAATTAAATTAAATCAATTTGATTTAATTTATATGTTCATCTTTAAACCAAATCAAATTAATATTATATAGCTATATTTGTTTTAGGTGTTGGTTATATGATTTAGAAATTATAATGCTATATTTTATTTATATGTAAATACAACTTTATATTGGCGAGAATAGATGGTTACCTGAACTAATTAACCCAAATTTTCTCTCGAATAAAAGATATAATGCTACCTTTTAATGTTTATTGAAAAACACCATTTAATATTCAATTTTTATATTGTATTAATTAGATGGTTGATTTAAGTGATACATGTTTGATTTCTTTTCAGCAAATGATCTGCAGGTTTGCATATGTGTATGTAAAAAAAATCAATAGAAGAACTAATTCTCTCTCTCTCTATCTCTCTCTCTCTCTCGCTCTCTCTCTCTCTCTCTCTCTCTCTCTCTCTCTCTATATATATATATATATATATATATTGTAACAAAATCTATTGTGTTGTGAATGTTTTTGCTTGAACAAAATTTCTTCTTGCAAAAATATATATGTACTCTAAGTAAATAATAATAATAATAAAATCTTACGTTCACATGCCAAAGAATCAGATATTATCAGCTAAACTAGTATGTCTTCTTTAATAAACACAAAATACAAATTAATTTATTAAAAATGCAAATTAATTTCTCTTTTGAAATATACTAAGATATAATAACATTAGAAAAACTGAGTAAAATTTAACACGTTGATTTCATGCTGTGAATATTTTACCAAAGGATTGTGTAATATAATATTTCAAATATGATGTGTCTCCCTTTGTATACATTGAATAAAATCTATAAATACAATTAACGACTAATGCCAGGGAAACAATTTAAATAAAATTAAGCATTACTCAATGCTGAGGGCAGCAATATTAAAAAAAATAAAATTAAGCACCTTTTGATTTTGTCTAACATAACGTGTGAAGAAGAAGCAGAAGATATATGCACGTTTGTAATGTTTTGTAATATAGGCAATGACCTTCATCAGAACCAGCTCTCCCATTAAAATCGTTTCGCCGCACTCTACGGTAAAATAGGTCACTGGCCGACCACATTATGAAATTCTTCTGTATAAGTATAAAAACCTAATCAACAGTGCCTATTTGTAGCTAGGTAGAGTGATTCCAACGAACGGAAATAATAGTTAAAACTTAAAAGAATGAAAGCTTCTTCCCACATTTGAAAAACTACTCAGATAATTAATATTCTACTAATTAGTTTATTAATTGACGGATGATTAATGTGACCAAACGATCAACTGGGGTTTATATATCCCAATATACTAAAGTAAATGATAGTTAAATTACAAAGCCTTCATTTGACACGTGATGAAATACAAAGTTAAATTACAAAGTGTTGATGGTATATATATTGGACATGTGATAAGACAGATAAAAAGTGTAAATTATAAAGTGACTGAAAATTATTGAGTGCGAGTTAAGTAGGATGAGATTGTTCGAGTTTAATAAGTTATTAAAAATTTGAGTTTTTGTTTAAGTATGTAAATATCTTGTTAAATATTTAAAAGAATAATTCCTTTAATTATTTTATTTGATTAAAAAAATGAGTAAAAAAATGTCTATCATTTGAAGAAATGATAAAAATATAAATAATAATTGTGAAATAAGAGTTCACTTAATTATTAAAGTAAGGATAAAAATATAAATAATAATAATTTAACAAAAATATTTATTGGATAAAGAATAAAATATAAAGAAAAATCTTATTTGTAATAAAATAAAAAATTGTTAATATTTTTATTTTTATTTAAAATTTTAATAATTTAATAAAAAAAATCATTCCTGAATCTATTCAATTAAGTAATTGTGCGCGGGGGCTAGAACATAGATTAACCAAAACCATGATTGTAATGGTGTTAATTGCTCCTTTTTTCCCTAGCTATTAGTGGAATTTGAACACCAAGTTCCAATCCAAGGGTACAATGAATGGAGGGGGTGGATAATTATAAAAGGCAATCCAATATATTAAGTTAGTAGGAATGCTCCAACATAGGAGTGTAGGATGCCTGAGTGTATTAATTAGTTTTTCTCGTCTCTTGTTGTCTTTGTCCTCTTATAGGGAGAGTGGGAGACGCAATTTGCACAGTTTAAATATAAGTTATAATTACGAGATCCTATATCTATATATCTAATAAGAGTATTAAATAGTTTATGCAAATAATATAAATATTTTTTATATTATTATTTAATTATAAACTGTTATTTATGATAAATTTATTGATTTTTATAATAATTAATTAATTTTTATTAATGATACTTTCTAAATAATGGTGATAATTGTTTTTTCCTTATTTTCTTTCGAACTAATATCGTTTGATTAAAAGGTTAGATACCAAGTGTGAAATGCCTTTAGATATTCAAATTTTAATTTATTATGTTTTGAGAAATCAATTAACTCCTTTTATTAGACACAAAACTTGGTTGATATAGTGGTGATAATTTTAAAAGGATGAGAATATAAGAAGGTTATATATATAATGGGAATAATGGATTCATTGCTGCAATAAAAAAAATTCTTAAGAGATCACTCATCTTAATAATATTTTCTCATCAAAGTATGTTTGATTGTAAAATTCTGATGGGATCCGATATATTATTATTGGTATGTGATCGCACCTACGAGGATACGCTATCAAAAACCTATTCTAGTACTCTTATCTAATAATACTAAGTCAAACCATGTGAGCGAGGAAAACATGCGATAAGGATTACGGGTTAGTATAAACCTTATAAAACTCCTATCAATGGTCTATATGTTCTTTACCAAGAACATATTTGGATAAATTTTTTTAAAAATCATTCTAAAAGAAGAAAATAAAAAAAGTAAAATTAATTTTTTTAAAAATAAAAATAAATTTTTTATTAATTAATTTTTAAAATTCATAAATATAACTTTTCAAAAATATAAGATAACATTTATAAATAAATTAATAAAAAATTTATTTTAATTTATAAAAAAATTAATTTTATTTTTTTCTTCTTATTTTTTTCTTTCTAAAAACACTTTTAGATAAACTTACTTCAAACATGCTCTATATCAAGTAATTAACCTCTTAAGCACCACTCCGTAAAAGAATAATTCTTTCGCAAATAACCTTTTCCACTGTGCTGATATGTAGCCAACCACATGATAGAAACTGGATGTTTTTTTCCTACGTGTTTTTTTTAGAGTTTTCCCAACGTGTTAATTTAGTTGAGTTGTTTAATTTTTATATATATGACGTCAATCACATCAACTGCAATTTTTATATCTATATAACATATATGTGCAGTATAAAATTTATATTTTTGTCCTACTCTTAAAGTGAAATGATCACTTAGATTCTACTTTTTCTCTGAGAAAAATCTAGTATTTATTCATCTTTTTAAAATTGTAAAAGTTAGTATTATAAAACTAAATAAAATTAAATATCACAACCTTCTTATTTTCCCATTATTGTACAAGCTCGTGTATCTCTTCAAGCAAGAATAAGGCGTGATGTCCCACGTGTATGCGCGTAGACCTCGTGTTCCCAATGCACGAAGTCCACCAGTTTTTTCATTCTTATTTCATTTTGAGGCAAACACAACGATTTTTTTTAAGTAATATGAGTCGTGAATTGTAAATATAAATTACTTTAATTCCTAAAATTATAATATACACTTTTAACTCTTAAAACTACTAAATAAAAATTATTTTAGTTATTTAGGTTATCAAATAAATGAATAATATATATACCGTCACTCACAAAGGAAAGTAATGGATAAGCATCACATGCTCCTTGATTTTTTTTTTCTTACACTACTACAAAAGGAGCCTTCGAATACTCTCAAAGAGAGAAAAATATATTTATGATCATAAACTAATATGATATATCATGAGTCATGAGCCTCTAAGGCGTATAAATCATTAAATTAATTTTTTTAACTAAATTTTCTCCATACTAATTATGTGAAATCGAACCCCTATGTAATAGAAATATGTTCACAAATTATTACTCAATCACATAAAAAATTAAAGATTCAAACGACTGACATTTATTTTTTAAAATATTAAAATAACATTTTCATAATTTTATATGAACTGATATAATGTTTCGCATATATCCTGTATCTGGAAAATAAAAAAGCATAATGGTCAACCGTAGTGACAGTTATTTTGTTTTTCCTCACCCTTTTCTTTTCATCCGATTCAAAAATAGCAAATTTTACCACCAATAAACTAAAACTTTTTGGTCCAGTCGTCCAGGTTCAGCCGAAAATGTTCAAAAACAAAAATGCGACCAATACATTTGACACGAAAACGAAAGTTGGACCGAAAAGGAAAGAAAATATTCAAATATATGGAAAGGGTCAAAAGGTTCAAAGGGTCACAAAAATATAGTAGTAATGAGAAATAAATGTCCTACTAAAGCGACGGAATATTTCACTACTCAAGTGCCATCTATAAATACCAATACAGCATTTTGCTTCCAACAACACAACCAAATCCTATATTGAATCGTGAGACAGATCGATACAAAGAAAGCTTATTAACAGAGATATATATACATAAAAAAGAGAGAGAGGGATGGAGTTTCTAGGGCTAGCTGGGGTTCTTGTTGTCTTCTTGGCAGCACTTTGCCTCTTCTTGCTCTTGATATTAACATTTTCTTGGTGGGTTTTCCCTAACCAAACACTTAAGAAGCTTAAGAAATGTGGGTTGGGAGGGCCAACCCCAAGTTTTCCCCTTGGAAACATTAAAGAGATGAAAAGAAAGAATAACATTCAATCTTCATCAGTTGTACTATCCTCGAATCTAACACATGATATACACTCTTACGTTTTCCCCTACTTCTCTAGCTGGCAAAAATCACATGGTAAGCCTTCTATGTCATACATACATACATACATACATACATACATACATATATATATATATATATGCATTTTTTCTCTCTTGACAATCATGTTTGAAAGACTGTCAAATATTAAACCTAAACAGCTCTATTGGTAAAATGTGTATATATATATATACATATATATATATATATATATACATATATATATATATATATATATATATATCTGCATGGAGCTAGTTCATGTTAAAGATGCATTTTGTCTTTTTGTTTGTGTAGGTAGGGTTTTCGTGTACTGGTTGGGGACGGAGCCATTTCTGTACGTTGCAGAGCCAGAGTTCTTGAAGAAAATGTCAACAGTGGTGATGGCCAAGAGTTGGGGAAAACCAAGTGTGTTTAGAACTGACAGAGACCCCATGTTTGGTAGTGGTTTGGTTATGGTTGAAGGCAATGAATGGGTTCGTCACAGGCACATTGTTGCCCCAGCTTTCAACCCCATTAACTTGAAGGTATCTATCTCTTAAGTTTCATTTGTACCTCATAAACCTCAACCATGAAATTTAATTAGAATGGTTTCGAAATATCCACATCATGTCGTAATTTGAAGAGTGCTCACGTAATTGTAAAAATTTATATGTTATCGACCATTTCCTATTGTTTTACACTTTTGCTAGATACAGTTAATATGTTTTTCACGTGTTAGATAAAAAAAGAGGAATTCGAATCCGTTTAACCGTTTTCTACTAACTTCATGAACAAAACATAAAATATAACCAATTATCATACAGGAAACTACTACGAAATTACAATGCATGGCTCACCAAACAAATTTAATTAATATTCTATATATTTTCTTTTCTTGATGTCAAAGGCTTTGAATTTGGATGTCTGCTTTGACCATAAGAATAAATTCTGATTAGTTGTTGTTGCATTATCTACAGGACATGGCAAACATGATGGTTGATTCTACGAATCAAATGATAGAAAGATGGTTCACCCAAATAAACTATGGCAACTCCGAAATCGACGTGGAAAGAGAGATTATAGCAACAGCTGGAGAGATCATAGCAAGAACAAGCTTTGGCATGAAAGATGACAATGCAAGAGATGTTTTCGACAAATTAAGAGCCTTGCAAATGACCCTCTTTAAGACTAATCGTTATGTAGGTGTTCCCTTTGGCAAGTATTTCAATGTCAAGAAAACCTTGGAGGCCAAGAAACTTGGGAAAGAAATCGATGAGCTCTTGTTGTCCATCATAGAATCTCGGAAGAATTCACCGAAGA
>PYAF01001256.1:781307-803129 GCA_007407185.1 Glycine tomentella
ATGAAAGATGACAATGCAAGAGATGTTTTCGACAAATTAAGAGCCTTGCAAATGACCCTCTTTAAGACTAATCGTTATGTAGGTGTTCCCTTTGGCAAGTATTTCAATGTCAAGAAAACCTTGGAGGCCAAGAAACTTGGGAAAGAAATCGATGAGCTCTTGTTGTCCATCATAGAATCTCGGAAGAATTCACCGAAGACAAATTCTCAACAAGATTTGTTAGGTTTGTTGCTTCAAGGAAACCATCAGGTTGATGGCCGGTCAGGAAAGACATTAACATCACGAGAAGTGGTTGATGAATGCAAGACCTTCTTCTTCGGAGGCCATGAAACCACAGCCCTTGCCATCACATGGACCTTGTTTCTTCTAGCCATGCATGAAGATTGGCAAAACCAGTTGAGAGATGAGATAAGAGAAGTGATGGGGAACACCGTAGAACTTGATATTTCTATGCTTGCTGGTTTAAAAAAGGTATGTTGTTGACATATAAATGATATAATATGCTACTAGAAATGTTATATATCATCTAATTGATGAGTTCACCATAGAAAACGATAATAATAAAAAAAAAATACTTATAGCCATTTTAATAATGAAGTTCACTATATATATAATATGTTGGTTTAAATATTTTTTTTATTTAATTGATAAAATATTCCTTAGTCGCCATTTTAGTTATTTATCTTTGGTTGGGTTGAATCAAAATATGACCCCTAAATATTTTCAGATTATATTACGGTTAATTTCCTAATATATTTGTGACTGTAAATTTATATATATAAAGTATAAACAATATGCAATTCTTTTTTGTATAAAAGAAGAAATTGTATTTATATGATAAAGAGATAGGGAAAAAAATGTAAGACAATATCATTAATGTGATATTGAAAGATAGAAAAATATTATAAATAATATAATTAAGTTAAAGCTAGTGGCAGCTGAAACACCAACCATGTATTTCCTTTTATATTTTTTGTGTTGTACAAATTATATGTCTTTTATTTTGTTGGATACACGTGGCAGGCAACATGTGTACCTCCCTATGCCCTGGGGCTAATCCCACTACGCATGAGATACCCACAAAACACGACTTAATTCCAAAGAACAAAAAAATGTCACTTTCTTTCTAGCTTTATTTCATTTTACAATAAAGCGTCAGCTTTTCCTAACCTGACGTGGTGTATCTTTATAATTGGCACTTGATTACAAAATTGACTTTAGATATATGTAAGGTACTCTCTTCCTTGCTTTTCCTTATATAACTAATTAATTAAAATCAGCAAATGCTCATTAATATCCACAAGACCACATGACATTTATGTAGACGACAAAATAAAACAAAAAGAAAAGGTACACGTTTTTGGATATTACTAGGATTAATTGAAATGACTGTTTTTGTTCAATTTTTCTTAATGCATGAGTTTATGTTTCTCCCTAAATTAAATTATGATCTGACGCGTAAATAAATGTCTTGACCACGCAGATGAAATGGGTCATGAATGAAGTTCTAAGACTATACCCACCAGCACCAAATGTTCAAAGGCAAGCAAGAGAAGACATTAAAGTTGATGATATAACAGTGCCTAATGGAACCAACTTGTGGATCGATGTGGTAGCTATGCACCATGACCCCGAAGTATGGGGAAAGGATGCAAATGAGTTCCGACCAGAAAGGTTCATGGATGATGCGAATGGTGGGTGTAACTACAAGATGGGGTACTTGCCTTTTGGGTTTGGAGGGAGAATGTGTGTAGGTAGAAATTTGACCTTTATGGAGTACAAGATTGTGTTAACCCTACTTCTCTCTAGGTTTACTTTTAAGCTTTCACCAGGTTACAACCATTCCCCTTCTATTATGCTCTCCCTAAGGCCAAGTCATGGACTTCCACTCATAGTTCAGCCCCTTTAGACTTTAGACCCTTAGTTTTACAAAGTAGACATATATATATATATATATATATATATACAGAGAGAGAGAGAGAGAGAGACTTTCTCTTAGTCTAGCTCACCCAATCGTAGATAATTGTAGTTAATTTACAAGAATCGGCATTAATTCCCAAACTGGGCACTTTTATCCAAATTTGTGGACAACTGATGCCTTTGTTTGCTTGAATTGCACATGATGGAAATATCTTTAATAAGACATATCTATATATATTTGATCCTGTCTATGATTTTTTTATTAATAAATATTAATTTTATTAATAGAAAAAATCAAATTTATAATTCTTTTTATTATTTCATTTTCCCTTAACCGTCTAAGTTATTAGATATATATATATATTATTTATTTTTTATTTTTTGAATCCAATGCACTTGGGATTTGTATATGGATATTTGCATATATGAGAACCTAGCCATGTGGATAAAGTTGAGCGGATTCCCGAGGCTATTGATCCGTACAATTATCACGCTTTACTTGTAAAGGAAAAGGTAAAACTATATATATAATTAAGCACGTGAAATTGCTTCAAATTCCTGCAGTGATCATGAGGACTTGTTATGAAATTTCACTATTTAAATAACACAGTTCATCGTAAAATATATAATTAGCTTTTCAATTGTGCAGAATCTGCAGATCATAAATTATATATGCATCAAACTAAAAAGAAATAGAGAAAAAATATTGCTAAGTTTAAAACCAATATTTTTAAAAGCAAGACCGACTATTAAAGTGGTAGAAGTTCACAGTTTATGGGTTTAACTTAAGTTATACTCAAGATGAATCAGTAAAAACAAAACATATATTTTAATTTAATATAATATATTAAATAACAAATTATTATAAATTATAAAAAAATTAAATGCATATTTAAATTAATTTAAAGAATAACATATCATATATCTTATAAGATAAAAAATTTATAATAAATAATTAATAATAACATTTTATACATAAATATCATATATGAGACTATTTATTTTCAAGGCTTAATTGAATTCTTTTTCCCTCAACTTTTAACTTTTAAGCAAATTTTGGCAAAAAAAAAAAAATTATTCTTGTCACTTTTAAAAATTTATGAATATTTTCTTTCGTCATTTGTGCATTCATCGACTAATGATACCAATACTTTTTAGCAATTTTTAACTATCACTAAAAGCTCTTATCTAAAATAATAAGAGTGTTTTTCACATTGTGACAACTAAAAGTTGTCATTATTTTTATTTCCCCCCTTGCTTTTGTCATTCTTGTCATCGTTTTTCTTCGTCACCTGCTTTTCGATACTCTTTATTGCCTTCTTCACCCTCACTATTGCCCCATGGCCCATGCCACTCCTGATCTCATCGCAAACAATCTCATTTCAACTCCAACACAAGCAAGCTACAAAATCAAAGCAACAATCTTATAAGATGCATTCAAGAATAGCATAAGCAATAAAAGGAGCATCTCGTGCATTATCTTCAACCATTAGCTTTACACTAAAACACGTATTTTGCTCTGGCACTCAAAGTTAAACTACAGACCTTGAAATTCATTTGAGAGAACATGAAGTTGGTCCTA
The DNA here is from genome assembly GCA_007407185.1 of Glycine tomentella. Taxonomy (NCBI): domain Eukaryota; kingdom Viridiplantae; phylum Streptophyta; class Magnoliopsida; order Fabales; family Fabaceae; genus Glycine; species Glycine tomentella. The sequence goes on from PYAF01001256.1 coordinate 784,810, forward strand.
AAGTTCATAGAGGAGTTATGCTTTTATGAAACTTATGGTTGGAGTACAAAAACAAAGGAAAAAAATGTGTTTTTATTAAATAACATTTAACAGTGACAACTTTCAGCTGTCACTATATTAAAAATACATATGTTATATATACGTTTGGTGATAGTTAAAAACTATCAGAAAGTGTTAGTGTCGTTAGCAAATTATGGACAGAAAGCAAAAGGTAAAAAATTGTATGTTTTTTAAAATTTGACGATAAAATATATTAGAATAATTTGTTAAGGATAAAATTTGTAAGAAAAATAAAAAAATTAGAAGTAAAAAAAGAAATTAAGCCTATTTTTATTTTTATTTTAAAATAAAACTTCACATTTGGTTATTTATCCATAACCATTGGTTTAATTAAGCAAATATTTTTTTACGACAAAATTGAAAAAAAAATACTATCTTTTTTAAAATATGTGAATATAAAAAATAAAAATAATTATGTACAGTACAGAGACTATCCAATCTTACGTAGACAGTTAAGATTAAATCACAAATTATATATATTTTTTTTACACAACACAAATTATTATTAAGTGGTGATATAATCACTATTAAGTAACTTTTAATTTAAAATCGTGAGTAGTTGCAATGATATTGACATTTGACAACGTAACCACCTATGCATTTTTTTTAGTGGCACTTCGAGTCGTATCTATCATCACTACAAACTGATAAAGTCACCTGATCTGCAATCCTATGTATGCTAAATGCCTTTCTTTTTATTGCCTATTATTTTATGAATTAAAAAGTAGAGGCTCTTATTAGAGGATATAATTCATATTAATGTACCAAAAACAGGGAGATATAAATAATTCCCTCCTTGCCTTATCCATCATAATCACCAAATTAAAGTTGCCTTCTCTACATTATCAGAATTTAAAAGTTGCAAATTAAATTAGGTTTGGAAATGGGTGAGAACTCATGAAGCAATTTGGTCGGGTACTAAGATACTTACATCTTCATAATATTCATTAAAAGGGCTATTGTCCATAATCATATTCAATCCAACAATAATTTTAATTTAGCGCTCATGCTCATATTTAATGTGTATTTATATGAGATTTGACATCAATACTTTATTTAAGAAAACTATTTTAATATACCACATTTTATATATAAACTAGTAGAACAAAAGGTTATTTCAAATTTTTAGTTATAGAATATATATATATATATATATATATATATATATATATAATAAATAACTATAATTATATGTATAATCATACCGTGCAGTGTAGGTACATATAAGGGGTAGAGATTAGTATCTATACCACAAAATTTTGTGGTAGTTTACTAATGACCGGATCTAAATCTGTTTGATGGGTTAAAGCTTAACATATTGTAGACAATTTTTACGATCATTATCAATTAAATTTGAGCATAGTTGTCATATCTTTGCTGATGATAGACACTTTATATTATTCTGGATCCTTTAATTTTCTTTGGATCCTTTAACGACTTTGGTTAGAGTTCTAGAAAATTAACTAAAAGAACTAAGACATTCTCTGCCGTTAAAGGCACAATTGTTCTTTCATGGATGTCTATGTCTTATAAGTAGTTTCTCACCGTTTTATACTTCACACTTCTTATTTTCTTGTTTCGAATAAACCGTGTGGTTAGTTTAAAGCCCATCCTTGCTGACCTAATTTCGATTGCTTGAATATAGACTCTTCTCACTCTCACATTTAGAATTAGCTTCATTGTTATCGTTTTAAGTGGAGGCTTAAAAATGACTTATATTTAATTATAGCAATTTTTCTTTTAGTTTTTTTACTTTGAAGTATGGATATCTCATTTTATATTGTACTAAAATTTAACTCAATTATGAATAAGAAGGAAATTAACAGCAAAGATTGAACTCATTATGTTGTCAAGAATCAACTAAAATATATTAGAGAGAAAGTATAAACAACTTTATATTTTTTTTTTTTAAAATTGAACATTAGTTATAGAACTTAATTTTAAAAAAAAAATAACTACGCCCCGGACCACAGAAAGAAAGAAAAAGAGTTATATAAAACGAAAAGGAATTCTCAAAAATTTAAAACAAGATTCACGCATGCATAACCAATAAGGCCACATGTCTGATTTCCGTGTTGATAGCTGATATCACCTATATGTAGAACTGGTTAATCTCATATTCTTAAGTGGGATTTGATCCAATCCACAAAAGAAAAAAGGGATTTTTTTTTTTTAATAATCAAATGCAATGTACTAAGATATAACTTTGTGCTGTGTGTGGGTGTGTGTTTTGTCCTCGTCAACGTTTATTTACATGGAGCATGAAAAATGAAGAGAAAGGGATAAAGACCTACTCACCTACATGGGAATGAGATGGCAAGAAGACACCACATTTTGATACGATAATATTGTACTATGTCGTACATTTTGATACGCTAAATTAAAACCCAAATGTCATTTTGAAAGGCTCAATAAAATTGACTTGCATTATCTTATTTTTTCTTATGAAAAGAAAAGACAACTACAGATGAATATTGACGCGGGAGCTTCAATATGTAGCTTGGCTAAGGGGCACTCAAGTGTTTTCGATAGCCATTTTAATACCGGTTAATTATTAGATTCGCTTCACGTCTGAGTTGTAGAATGGAAAATAATAAAACTACACTTATTTTAGGTTTATGGGGGTGAAAGAAGAGGGAGAAAACTTATACCTGTATAATGATAAAGAAAAATGAAAGATAGAGATAAAAAGAAAATAGACTGAAAAATGACATGAAACAAAAAGTGAGTGTATGCTTTTAGAATTGAACTTCTCCTCATCCTTCAAGATCTTAATGACGTATCAAAAACATAAATCCTTTGATATCTTAATTTGCATTTGTTGGCATTAGGCAGAGTTCTTTATGTTCTTGCTCATGTATGGTGATAGTAGAGACAAAAGTCAAAACGGGGAAGACAAGAGATAGGGAGAAAATTTTAACCTACATAAAATATATAACAGAAAATGGAACTAATTAAGAGTAACGGATATTACAAAATCAACTTATATAGCTTAAACCAAGTTGAACGGTCTGTTTCATTGGCTAGCTAACAAAGATTATGTAGGTAGATCAATATTCATTTTTACTTGTTTACTAGTATTTGTTATTAATTAGTAGCTACGAGCCAGAGTTTAAATTTAATTGGGGGTGTATTAGTTCAGTAGGAGCTTTGCTTTTAAGAAAAAAATGGAAAACTTACATTCCTTTTTCTGGTGTACGATAAAGACGACAAATAGTATATATGAATAACTTGATTTCTCATTTAAGAAAAGAGATAAAGTAATATATGCAATAAATGATGTAATAAGAAGGAAAGAGAAAAAAAAAATAAGGTAAACAAATACAGGAAAAAAAGTAAATGTATATTAATTAATAATCACTCTTGTTTTTCGTTTTACTATTGCTTGACAATAGTTGAACAACAGACTATTTTAATCTTAATCATCATTTTTTCAATATATTTTCAAGAATTGATATTCACATTTTAAAAGGAACAATACATTCCAAGAACAACTTTTTCTTATTTTATTTTGTACATAGGAAGTGTATGTAAGCACCTCGATAAAGATGGGATAAAGGTAATTTGGTAAAGAATTGAAACTCCAACATCAACATCATACCCCAATTCTTTAAACTGAGGCTGATGTAAAAGTTTGTTAAAGTAGTTCATTCCTTTTTTATTTACATCTTTATCTTTTACCAAAAATTTTTTATTTTCATCATTAATGCATCTAACTTGAGTGATGTCTTTATTATTCTTAAGGTTGCAAAGGGAACATGGATAACAAGTTCACCACCCACCTCATTGCTTCCTCAGAAGATCAAGCCTATTATGGAGGTCTTCACGAACCATTTCAAGTTTAGCGTTCTCCAACTTGATGTGTTCTTAGAAAAGAAAATGAATCACATTTTGAGTTACATGGAATTAAAAGATATGATGGAATGCAAAGAAGCACATTATATCTAGAGAAGCATTTTATTTGTAACAAAATTAGAAGAAATATAATCTGGTAACTGAAAAAAATCAAAAGAAAGATTTTTCATCTTTGCACATGAGTAGCCAAATGGAAATAATCACACTTACCAAAATGCTCATATAAATTCACATGCTCCATTTAATCTTTTCTTTCTATCTTTTATTCTCTTCTATTTTTAAAGGTATGATGCATTTTTTTTGTTGGGTATTTGCAGAGAGAATAAACTAGTAAAACAACATAGTGAAACATAACATAAAATGTATAGCTGTCACCAAAAGGAAGAAAAATTCCCTTTCTCTTTCCAAGAACAGTATTCATGTTATATGCATGCAAATAAAAAGGAAAAATAAGAAAGAAAATACTAAGAAAACAAGAAATGCATATTAAAAACCCGATCAAGAAGCCATGGTGCTTACATAAACCATTGAAATTCAACACTCTGAGGTCTTTTTCTGGATTTTCTTTCTTCAATAACCTTTTCTTGCTTTTGGAACTTACATAACGCGAGAAGAAATAACGTTTTCACTTGTAAATGGACGTAAACAAAATCAAAGAAGCTATTAGCCAATAAAAGAATGAGCGTGTCTTTGAAACACAAAATGGAAAACAGGAGTCAAACAAACCTTAATCGATATCGATCCCTCATGGCTTGACCCATAATTCAGGCGACAAGCATGAATCTTCTGTTGCTCCCAAAACATTAATCAAGTGAGAGAGATCATGCAGAAATCAATCATAGGGTGACGAACTCGCATGCGACGCAACACTAGACAAAATGAAAGACTTAACACTTTGAAGCATCGTCCAGGTTGTTATATTTATAACCAACAGGTATTGCTCCAGTGCTCCTCTTGACATTAATTTCATGCACTGACTTTCCTTATTTACCTTTTAACTTTTTTTGAAAGAATTTTTTTCCTTTTAATATAAGAACACTAAATCATATAATGTTCAATATTATTTATACTTTATAATTTAAAACAAAGTGAGTAAAAAATTAAAACATAACTCGGGAAAAGTTAATGTTGAATGCGAGTTAAAAATAAAATAAAAGTGTTAGAAAGTTTGAAAGGAAATAAAATATTTTTATTTTCATAGAAAAATAAGTATCTTTAACTGTAATATATTTAAATAAAATATTGCACAAAAATGCACAAATGTATTTACTGACTTGCATTATTATTATTAGAGTTAAGAATATATTTTACACTCCATTTTTTATAATTATTAAAAATATATTAATTATTATAATTACTAACTAATTTAAATTATAATAAAAATTAAATAATAAATTGAAATCACACAATTTATTAAAATATTATTTCATTTTTAAATTTCATAATTTTAAGATTCATGTTTTTTTATTAATTTTCATACATTAATTTATTTAAAATTATATAAGTAAATGATTCTTTTTAAAAAAAAGTGTGTTTTTCAACTTCAACGGTCAACAAGAATGAAGTTGTGTTTTAATTTTTCATATTAGTCTCTGCTAAACCCACCTCGTACTTGGTAGGGGAGAGGAGAGTAAGGATAGGCAAACTTTCCCCTTGACCTGTCCTATTATCAAATCCTAATGAGCATCGTAGGTTGAATTTAGGTCATTTGAAACGTGATGCTTAAAGGTACAAATAAAACAATGAACATTTCATTAAATATAGTGTCAAATTTGCTTGTAACTAACCCATAGCTAGTTGGTAGAAAACTCCTCGATGTTCATAGATTTACTTGAAGTACATATTCATTCAAGTTATTGAATTATGGTGTGCCAGTAGTGAGATGAAAAATAAGAGGGAAAGGGTCGAGGGATTGGGGACTGATAATATGTATCAAGGTTCAAGACATGATGAATACAGTTGATGAGCTTTTAGACATAAGAAAGAAAATAAGAAAAACCAATTCATTTTATTCAGTAATAAAATATTTTGTAATGAATAAACAACAATTGACATCATTCAAACCACATTTTTTTTCTTTTGGTTTCTTTATCCCTTTCTTGTTCCTATCAAAGAATTTTCTATCCGCCTAGCATTCATTGTACTTGTATGGCTGACTGGTTGTCTACGAAAAATGTCTCTTAATTCTTTTTCAGAGAACTATCATAACTTTTGTGTGAGAAATAGAGAAGCTTGAGGAAAAAATGTTCAGTTTAATCTTTCAACTAACCTGCAATATTTCAAATTGAGTCAGATAATGGTGCTTAAAAGTCATGAAGATGTCCAAGAGAATTAGTACATGATTTTATACAAGGCATTACCTGAGCTTATGGTATAAGATTATGACAAGTTGTATCACAAGGATATGCACAATCTATTTCCTTGCTTATGTTTCTACTAAAATACCAATCACCAATCGCTTCTGCAATAGTCTATAAAAGATAGAGTAGTTTAATCATACCGCAGACTAAAAATTTGCAGTGCCAAAAGTTCAAACATGACCTCCTTTTGAAGTGTAAATCTCAAATTTTGGTCAAATGACAAAATATCAAACAACAAAATACTACAATATTGAAACAATTCAAAAATCTTATACGGACTATTATCCTTTATAATGTAAACTCCATTTCCTATTTTACACATATTAGGTATAACTGGTCATTGGAAGTTGGTTACTATGTTGCACTTTACACAATATAAATGTTCCCCTGACATATTAGTTAAAATTGCACAAAAAATAAACAGATTTATCATCGTGTCTTTCTGCCAAGGAGTAAGATTGGTACCTTATTGTTTATTCTTGGAGAATCATCTCCAAACCATGTTTCTTGTAGTTCACTTTGGCAATGAGCAAAACATGAATTTATGAACATTCCCCCTCTTCTTGAATTCATATAGAATGGTCTCAAAGCTCCAAGCATGTCAAGCCTAAAACCTAAATAAAGTGGATTAAGGAAAATAAGTCTTATTTACATCATGATGAGTTTTGAACACGTGAACTAACTACAAATTTCATTCTCAAAATCTAACATGTTTGTAACACTAAAAACTTCTTCTGAGATAGAATGGGCGAAAGCTATTCCATAAATTGCCGCAAAAAAACTTGAAATAAGAACCTTGCAGTGTATCAATTTGGGCAGTTGTACACTCTGCCAGGTTCTTCTTGCAGTGTTTCCAGTGTCCGTGCATATCAGCAGAGGGTGGCACCAATATATGACTGAACTGTTGACGTTATAATTTCTATTCATCTCATAATTCGACAGTTATATGAATTAAGATAATGTGCAATATAGGATGTTAGAAAGGAAAAAAAACCTGGAATACATCGTAGGCAGAGTTCAAAATAAAATATGGTGTTGATATGTATCTTAACGCATATTGTGGAAAGAAGCACTGCATGGAATTGTGGAAATGACAACGTCAAAATTTTGTTTAATTTTCCAGAGCTAATGATGCAATTTCATGGGAAAACATACCAAGTCAGGAAAGTACAGTGCTCTGGTACAATTTCCATTCAGGTTCTTCTCTATCCCCTGTTGCACAAGATATTGTCATGTTAGACTGTATTGAATGCATTGCGCTGTCTTTTCTTTCTGTTATGCAATTTGAAAATTGAATGTAGAGAATAAAACATGCAGATTCCTTTCATTAAGACTTCTTTAAATAGCCAATTGCTCTGCTATCTGCTGCCTATAAAATATGGGATATAAACATTTCCTCTCCCTAAGCTCAATTAGAAGCTAATAAGAAAGTGATATCTACTACGAATTGGGGTCATCCGACAAGCTGCATTATAAAAAGAAATCTTAATAGTGGTTTCTAAAGCTTCAAGTTCAAAAATATGAAAAATGAAGGGACAAACGGAGAGGGAAATTTAATCATAAGTGAGAAATAATTAAAGTGAAGCAATGTAGTAGCTACAACTTCCTATTGCATTTTTAGGTAGGCTTCCCTATATCATTGTGTTGTGTTGTGTTGTTATTTTATTCGTTATCTTTCTCCTATGTAGTAGCACTTCTTAACAAAAGGCTAATTCCAAGTTTCATGGAGTTGCTCCTTCATTGGTTTCAAGTTATTTTCGTGGCACTGCATCTTTGACATCAAATACAATGCGCATAGTTGACAAAATTCATGAAAATATGTTGCAAAAATTTATGTTGAAATCATGGAATTAATGTTGATTTCTCATGAATGCAACTTACAGTTAGTAAATTTGTATTCGGACAATATGTTGCTTACACTTTTAAGTTTTAATAATTGGTAGAGATATGCTTTTTACAGTCTACTAATAATCTCTTTCAGCTTAGAAGATAAAAATCTGATATCATATAAACAAAATGCACACAGCCGCCAGCCATTTTTGTCTTCAGTTCTCTTTTCAAAAACACGTGAACTATTGTCAAATGATTAATTTATGCTATTTTTAACGACAAGCACGTATATATGATGCATTTATTGAAGGTTACCTGCAATTGAACTAGACTTTTGAAATTATACCTCATAGTATGATTCAAACTGATATCTCTTCTGCAAAAGGGGATATGAAACATTAATACTTAGATTTTGAAGAAGAAATACAGATGAAGATTATAATTATGTTCAAATGAGTCAAGATAGATGAAACATACTCGTCAAGAAAAAAACCAGCATCACTCAAGCATTTAACACTAGCATTCGTTGGCAAATACTTGGCGAAGTTGTCACAATGGTGAAAGGTCGCTAAACCTCCTGCTGAGCAACCTGAAAGCAAAGCCTACACACGAGAGATAGTATGTATTATAAACTTAGTTTATATCATATAATATAACTTTTTTTTTTTTACTTAAACTCATCTTCAGTTGAGACTTGAGAGAATAGATCAAAGCAAACTCCATAGAGTTAAAGTATACCTTCCGTGCCTTTCCCAAACCCAGTGGTAAAAGGTCGTGAATAATGGCTTCCCAAATCTTTTGTCCTTTGAAATGAAGAGTTGTTGTCTGACGTTCATCTCACAAACACGAAGAGTTACTTAATGCAACAAAATTGGTTTAGACACATGAAAATGCTGATAAAACACAAAAGCCCGTAAATTAACCCAATTCCTTCCTGATTTTACTACAATTTTCCTTGGGAAATGGTTTTTTTAACAACAAAAGTAAAATAAAATACTCTCTTAAAAAAAGTAAAATTACTTTTGCTTTAGACTCTGAAGAAGACTATTTTCAAGATATGTGTAGAAGAGAAATAAAAAATAATGAATTATAAAAATACTACTAATTACATGTAGTTTTGGCCATTTTTTTAGATCACCGTCACATTGTGTTGTGTGAAGTATGCATTGATTTGTCTAGGATTAATCACAAATGGTTTATTATATGAATTATTTAAAATTTAAAAGCTTAAATATGTTTTTAATCTTTGATATATATTTAAGTTTTGTGTTTGATATCTAATAAATTTTTCTTTTGAATCGACTCCCTTGATATTTTGAAAAGTTATATTTTAGATCTCTACCATCAATTATATAATCACATGTCTGTTAAATATTTGATAGTGTGATTTGTGACAGTACAAAAATTGTCATTATTTGTTTCAAAATCCAATTTAAATTTTCTAGCGGTTAAAAATTGCCAGAATCAATTAAAGTGAAAAATAAATAAACCTTTGTTGTTGATAATGCCCAAGTATGGCCCCACCACTCAGCTCAGTGTCATCACCAGTGTTCATCAGCATTAGACAACCCACCTTTCTCATAACCCCATCCTCACCGTCCAAAAACTCATATATATAATTCCTCCTAGGCAGCACTCTCGCTCACACAGTCATCACAGTCTTGCAGTAACAACATCTACGGTGACATCATCAACGACGGAAAGGGAGAAAACAAAAAAACACAAAACACAAATCAACAAACCCAAAGATCTAATTTTTTGTCTCTATTTTGCGTGACCTCTACACTCTCTGTTCCGGGTTTCAACCCTAACTTGTAGAATTGACTCCCAAATCAGATCTCCAATTTGCCTGATAAAATCAAACAAAAATTAAAAAGGAAAAAGTCATACTGGTAGAACCCAAATGTTCTCCTTTGAAAATGGTAGCCAAAGAACAGTCGTTTACCTTGTATGGTGTATCGTACGATGGGCGTGAGGTGGAGGAAGGAACAACAGTGGCGAAGAGTGGGAGAGGATGGTGTGCAGAAGTGGGGTGGATCTGTAAAAAAAACAACCAGAAAACCACCGGATAAGAAACAAGAGTGGAGAAGATCTGTCACGTCATCGTGGGAACCTACACCAACCCCTCTGAAAAAATAACACAGCCCGCGACAGCATCGTGAAAGTGGTTATGTTGTCAACAACCACGTCGTTGTCGCCTTTGTTGTCCACCCTCCGCAACATCTCTAGCGTCGGAATAGTCCTCTTACCGACGAAGATTCACGCTCGTCGGAGTCATCGTAGCGACTGAGAATGAGTGGACTCAATTTGCAAAATCGTTCTTTGTCGAAAGAGCGAGGGGGAGGGGGAGCAGGAGGGCGAGGTGGAGGGGCAAGACAAGGTGGAGGCTGTCAGAGTCCTCGATTTGTTGCCATGGGAGTTGGTGACGAAGAATGATGGAGGTCAATCCGATTGCGTGCACGGATGACGAAGGCGGTGGAATCGGCAATGTTGGAGTTGTTGACAATAATAGTGGAGGTGGAGGTGGATTCGCTGGTGGAAGCTCACAACAAGATGCGCCGACAAGCGGTTTGGAGACGAAACTAGGGATGGAGAGCAAGGAGAAGTGTGTGAGAGAAGGGAATGGAACTGGAGAGACTTGATTCGCAAATGGAATGAGGAGAAGGTTAGGGTTCATGGAATTGAGGGTTATGGAGGGGTAATTGAGTTGAAACAAATACTGACTATTTTTAACAAATACTGTCAGATCTTGAGCAATCACAAATCGTGTTATCAAATATTTAACAGATATATCATCATTTAACTTATAGTAGAGATTTAAAACAAAATTTTTCAAATATTAGGGAATCGATTCAGAGGAAAAATTATCAAAGATCAAACACAAATATCAAGTATATATCATGGATAAAAATATAATTAAGCCAAATTCATATAATGAAACTTTGCTTCTTTTTTTTTTCTTTGTAAAAATAAGTGTTCTTTCTGATTTAGCTTGAATCCCTTACCATGCATTATCCTGATTTTACTGTAATTTTGGGTTAGAGGAGTGATTTAGCCATCAAATGTGACAATTATATATGCTAGAGGAATGAATAGAAGACATTCTCATTTAGCCAACGATTTATATCCTTCTTTCTTTTTTAATTCCTTTGTTTGGGTAGAGGCGTTGAGAAAACTACCTTGTTAGTGAACACAGCGTCTCCAGTAAATGAAGCTCCATCACAATATCTCAGCTTCACACGGTTCCAATTGTAAAAATCTGGGTAAAGCACATTCACGGACAAACGCAACAATTTAATTATTTAAAAAAATAAAGAACACAAAGTCTGAAGGGGGAGAGGGGATAACATATTAAAAAAAAAAACTTCCTTTCATACATAATTCGACAAAAAAAATTATTCAAGTTGCTTAGACTTTACTATCACGCCAGAGATTTTGAAAGTAAAATATATAAGTAAAATTAAAAAATTATATATATATATGTACGACTAAAATGCTACTAAATAACAATATAAAAGTAGGTGAGAATAAAATCTACAGATTGTTTTTTATTTGAATCAGAACTCAGTTTCCATACTTAACCAACTAAAACTTTTTTTGCACATTTTATTTCAATGTACACATGGTTAATATTCGTTTTTCTTTTTCAAGTGGGAAAATGCATTTTGCTTTTCATGCATCAAATGAAAAGAAATTAACAAGACAGTGCAACGGATCTAAGCACTAGATTTATTGGTTCACAAGTTGCTCACATCATCTCAAACAGATTAGCATTAAGAAACAGAGGTACGTCCACCGACAGCTGAACTGAAGATGATGATGATTCGAGAATGATAATGTAGGAATGACGAAAATGATATCAGAAATAAATAAATAAAAAATGTATTTAAATTTTCTCTTACAATCACTTATAGTTTAGGAAGAATATTTTAATAATTTTAATTTTGTTTTTTGAGAATAGTAATTTTAATTTTCTTAAAACATATTTAAAATGTAATTTCTTGAAATACTTCTTTTAAAAGTGATATACATTAAAAAATGGGTGCTAAACGACACACCGAAGTGAAAAATGTAAAGTCAAAAATCACGATAGTAATTAACTAGAAGAAAAGAGTCCGTGAAAGGGAATCAGAAGGAACATGGCATAGTTGGGGAGCTACATTGTACATAACTGGATTTTAAACTCAAAATACAGCAGTTTTAAGGACCACTGCGACGGCAAAAGAGAGGGATGAGCTAAATTGGTATCCCCTAAATAATGATTAAAATGTAATGCAGTTAATGTAATTCGAATGATGTTATGAATATATTTTCTATTTTATCGAGTCCTTCCTTTTAAGGAAAAATTTTCAAAAAGAAAAAGAAAATAAAAAGACCATAAAAATACGATAAATTTTTCACACTATTTTGTAAAACATAAAATGGGTAAAAAGAAGAGGAAATAAAAAAAATTAAAGTATAGTAAGGTGACAAAAACAGAAAAGAAAAAAATATAAATCAAAATCCTTGAAACTAAGGCTATAAATAGTACCCAACACTACTTAAAGGTGTACACCAAATTCATTGTGCAATTATTCTTTCATTCAAAAATAGTTGGTAGAAATGATTCAATATTTACGGTGCTTAATCAAGTCTAGTTTAATCCTTTGAAAATAGAGTTATAATTAAAAATATCTCTTTATCTTCAAATGAGCCGACCAATGAAAAGAGAATAGTTAGATATCAAATAAAAATCTCAAATTCTTTCTTGTTATTAAAAAAATTTCCTTAGTCACGTAAGCGCACGAAATTGTCCTTAGAGCACTCTAATTCATAAAAATGCAATAGTCACCATGCTTCTAATGCATCCACCAGCTCCTAGTATTGGGCTTTGGATGGTGTGGAAACAGGCCAAGTCTAATATGAAGTCCCAAGACACTTCCTCACAGGTAAAGAAGTATCTTTTACATGTGATAACAAGTTATTTATCAGAAGAAAAAATAAAAAATAAAACATTCTTATTTTTACTTTATGTTCTCTCTCCTGCGTTTCCTTTGTGTTTTTTTCATTCTGCACATGCAACCCACCACCACGCCAGCACCTTCACTCGCGGGCACCAACTCATCTCTTCTGGTGCGTCTCCATTGTCTTCTCGCGGTCAAGCTCACGGACTTCATAGAGTTCAGCCTCTTCCCTTCTCGCGGACTCCGATAGTGTGGCCCAACTCATCGGCCACATTCAGTTCCTCCTCCGCCACCTTGTCATCGCTGCGCCGCTGCACTCGCAGCCCTCGACACTGGTCTCTACTCCAAGGCCATTACTCGCCGAGTCAATCACCATTTTTGGGTTTTCTGGATTTTTGTTGCAAATCCACTCCAGCGACGACAGCAGTTGCTGCTTCTCTCCTCCTCGCTGGCGTCAACTGTTAGATCTATTAGTTGATTTAGAATTGGAATATATCCAATTGCACAAGGGTCAGAATCTGAGTAATTAAGAGGAACAATATAATCTACTACAACTGTACAAAAAAACAAATTAAATATAACCTGTATGATAAGTATGAATCAGACACAGATGCAAAGAGATGAAAAGATCCGAGCCCAACAATGTTGTCTCTAAGACAATTTGTTCCCTCCAATTGATGCCAAAGGTTGATGAACAATTGTCTCCCAGGATAGAACGGATCAACGTCTGAAGATTGATGGCACTTCAAATCAACAGCCCAAACGAACAAAGCTAATGCTTAAGGAACCACAGAGTTATGTGATATGGAAAATGCACTAGTATCTAAGCGAGAATATCAGAAAAGATTAACTATCAAAACTCTATCAGTTTTTCTACTTTCTCTATTTTCTGACTGTCTCTGTGTCTATTTATAGACAACAAACAACCCTGGTGAAGAGTTGCCGGTAAACCATCGCGACTCTTGGCGATGAATCATCGCGACTTTTGGCGATGAACCATCGTAACCGTTGGTTATTGGAGCGGTTGGAAATAGTTATTTTTCTAACATTTCCCAAGAGCGGTTAGGAGTAGTTATTATTTTTAATTGTTAACCGCCTCTTATTCATAACCCATGGAGTTTAAACAAAAACTCCAACAATCCCCCACATGAATAATAGATCAATTCAACATGACTAAATGCATATGAATATGTATGCAAGTGTGATTCCTCGACGAGAAACAATTGCATCGAGATAGGTAAGGGTTACCTTTGAACCTTCTCTAGTGTAAACCTATTGGGTATACTAGGTCAATCGGTGGTCGTGATGTCTTGAACCGTCGACCTTTATGGTGTATACCGAGACAATAGGAGACTCACAATTGCTTCTCTAGCATTGCTCATCCTCATTGTTGTGTCCATTTTGGCCGTGGACACCTTCCTGGTTCTGCAAGTGTTGTAGAGAATCGGCCTTTTTAAGTTCTCATTGAAGTGGCCCTCACTTCACACTCACATAGGTGATTTCTTGTGATATACCTCCACATACATCATCTGAACACATCAGATTAAGAAACCATTAAAAGCCGTTATGCTTACCCTCATATACATTGTATTGTCATAGGAATGAGTATGAGTTTAAAAACTCCACAGTGTTTAACAGTCGATCATGACTTAGTTGTCTCTTTGAACCTAGTTCATGGGATCTCCACTCATCAAGGTAGAGTTATCGCAATGATCAACAATTGATAGGCCTTAGACCCATTCCTTTCGACAAATTTTCAACTAACTCTCTAGGAATCCCTTTAGTTAATGGATCCGCTATGTTCTCTTTAGACCTCACATAGTCTATTGAGATGATTCCATTCGAGAGTAGTTATCTAACGGTATCATGTCTACGACGTATATGTCTAGACTTGCCGTTATACATGATGTTCTTAGCCAAGCACCCCCATACTTTCAAGTATTTCAAGGATGGTTGCTTTTCTTTCCATACTTCGTATGGTATGCTCTTTGTCTTCTTGTGAGGAACTCTATTAATAATATAGTTTGCCGTCAAAATGGCTTCCCCCCACAAGTTCTGTGGTAAATCGGACGTGATTAACATAGCATTCATCATTTCTTTTAATGTCCGATTTTTCCTTTCTACAATCTCATTTGATTGCGGTGCATAAGGAGCAGTCGTCTGATATATAATCCCAGATTCTATACAGAATTCCCCGAAGGGGCCATCATATTCTCCCCCCGATCGCTCCTTATAGCCTTAATTTTCTTGTTAAGTTGATTTTCAACTTCATTTTTATATTGTCTAAAAGCTACAAGTGCTTCATCCTTACTATTAAGTAAATAGACATAACAATATCTACTGCAATCATCAATAAAAGTAATAAAATATTTCTTATTATCCCTAGATGGTACAGATTTCATATCACATATATCAGTATGTATTAAATCTACCAATTCAGTTGATCTATCAACAGAAGAAAAAGGTAATTTTGAAAAGTACAAAAACACTGATTAATCACACAGATCAAACAGAAACACTGATTATTCACATAGATCAAACAGAAACATTGATTAATCACACAGATTAATATGGAAAATGCACTAGTATCTAAGCGAGAATATCAGAAAAGATTAACTATCGAAACTCTATCAGTTTTTCTACTTTCTCTATTTTCTGACTGTCTCTGTGTCTATTTATAGATAACAAACAACCCTGGTGAAGAGTTGCCGGTAAACCATCGCGACTCTTGGCGATGAACCATCGTAACCGTTGGTTATCGGAGCGGTTGGGAATAGTTATTTTTCTAACCTTTCCCAAGAGCGGTTAGGAGTAGTTATTATTTTTAATTGCTAACCGCCTCTTATTCATAACCCATGGAGTTTAAACAAAAACTCCAACATCAACTACCACCACCACCACCATGCCAACAACCTCCCTGCGCCGCTGCCACTCTTCTACTTCTTTCCTTCCCTTTCCCTGCAACAACGTTTCTTTTTCCAGATCTGAGATCTGGGATGAATTGGTTGTTTATTTTTGTGAGATTTGTTAATTTTAAATTAGAAATTTGAGGTTTTGAAATTCTAAATTGGTATTTGGAATGAATGAATAGTGGTAACCTTCTTTGATTTCCAACCTAATACTGTTGGGGCTGATCTTGGAATTGTGGGTGTAGCCCTCACTGATTATCTATTGGATTCAACTCATTCATGGAGTGTAAGTAGTTGTTCATGGATGTGTATCATTCTGTTTATTTGATTTATATTCCACTTCTATACCATGTAGATATCACTATTTGCACCATCGATCTTCTTCTATGTGATTGGTACCATCATATGGTTGGCCTTTGCCAACAGTAAGCCTCAAAGATTTTATGAGCAAAACTGATTCATGTTCCAATCATTCATTATTACGAGCAAAGCCTAGAAACTTAAGAAACCTTCATGCGAAGCAGAATTTTGTAAAATCCATTTTAGTAATTATATCCTTTAAATAATTTTGATTGTTAATTTTGGAATGAACGACATGTGAGATATGCAACACCAAAAGAAGTCAACGACAGAAAACGAACTATGGTGGAAAAGAGTTGATAAGATTAGAAAAAAAAAGATTTTTTTTTTATCATAAGAAAAAAAAATCAAATAAATTTTTTTTACCGGTTAAACAAGTAGTCTTTTTTAAATTTCAAACTAATAACTTAATAAATCGGTAATCTTTCTTTATTAAAATATAATTTATCTTTCTTTTTGTGTTGTTTATTTCTTTTTTATTTTTTTCTTCTAGAAAATAACCTATTATTACAAGGTAAATTTAAATGTTCCACCTATGTACCATTAAAGAACCAACTACATATTATAATTCACCGTGGACACAGCGTGTACTATTCGATAAAATCCTCCACTATCCGTTCCTCCCACATTTCCCTCTCTTGGTGCCCCGGTGGAGCACCACGGAATCTCTCCTAGTTGGTGGAGGCAGATGCGTAATGCAGAGTGGTTCAACAAGTTATGA
Source organism: Glycine tomentella (assembly GCA_007407185.1). Taxonomy (NCBI): domain Eukaryota; kingdom Viridiplantae; phylum Streptophyta; class Magnoliopsida; order Fabales; family Fabaceae; genus Glycine; species Glycine tomentella. The sequence continues at coordinate 801,848 of PYAF01001256.1, forward strand.
CCCAAGCTATAATTATTAATTACCATCCAGTCTGTCCTTTCAAGGATATATTTGTTTTGTTACTCATGATGTAGATTTGATAACATTTTGATCAAAAAAGTATAAGAAACATTTTTCATATTTGTTTGTTTCATAGGTTTGATGATATATATAGGTAAATTTGTTTATCAAATCTACGTCATGAGTATATTCATATAAGAAACATTTTCTCGTTAAAAAAATTATAAGAAACATTTTTCATTGAAGAAAGTGACATTCTATATCCATTTATATTTTATATAAACAAAATGACCAATTCAAGTTACAATAATTCTCATACGATAGAAAAAAATTAAAAGAAGGCAAAATTTGATTAACTTACCTGGATTAAGGGTGGCATTATTGCTTAAAATACCAGAGAACACCTCCCACTTGGTCATATAACGTGTTGAACCTCTCCGAGTTTTAGCTCTATCCACGCATGATTTCAAGTCATTACACCATCCACCTCCCTGGCATGTACCATAAATAATAAATTGGTGATGATCATTAATTGATTTATGAATTTGGTCGGAAAAAAAAAAATTAATGATTTATGAATGTAATACTACGTAGAACCAAAGGGGTTCCTTCAATTTGTATTTAGGCTCCACCAAGCTAACTGAACTAACTAGCTGCTGTGTATTATCTGCTCTGTCATTTCAATCAATTCTTTAAAATTTTCATTGCTTTGCTTGGATTCAAAGTTTCTATGAAACTTTATTCTCCGACAGTGCCCTGTATGGGTCAACCTCGCTATCTTTCACTCCACGCTTCCAAAGACACTGATTATGGAAGTGTGGACCGTGGAATGTTATTGACTTTGGACGTGCTTAATTAATTACAAGACTCCATTTAATTTGAATTTGTTTAGCTAAAAAATATATTTTGTGAAATAACAAGAGTTAACTTAAATTAGAGGTTAAATTAACATATTATTAGGTTGAATAAAGATGAATTCAAATTTCTTAAACAAATTTTCATATTTAAGCCGGGTTCATAGAAAAAATATTGTTATAAACAAAGATTGCATTAAAGTTGATTGATTAAATCATCAACAAAGTCAATAAATATTTTATACTATTAATAAGATAACCTAAAAATTAAATGTAAAAAGAATTACTATTAATAATATATATTTAACATAAATTGTCAAAATTATTTTATTTAAAGACAATCTTAATTAATCATAAATAAATTTTAATTTTCTTAAAATTGTTAATTTAGCCATTTCTAAATATTTTTATGATAAATTACATCATTG
>PYAF01001256.1:806738-821408 GCA_007407185.1 Glycine tomentella
CTCTAAACTATGGGAAAGAAATGGAGCGTAATCGTGACTTCTCTGAAGCATCGATTACATTGGATAGGTCTCAGGCATTGATGATCCCAGTGATGAGCTCTTTTAGCTTGCTTTTGATGTTCTACTTGTTCTCATCTGTCTCGCAGCTTCTCACTGCATTCACTGCTGTTGCTTCCGCGTCCTCCCTTTTCTTCTGCTTATCTCCTTATGTTGCCTATTTGAAGGCACAGTTTGGTTTAGCCGATCCATTTGTTTCACGCTGTTGTTCGAAATCTTTTACACGTATCCAAGCAATACTATTGTTAGTGTGCTCTTTCATGGTTGCTGCTTGGCTTGTTTCTGGTCATTGGATACTGAACAATTTGTTAGGCATATCTATATGCGTCGCGTTCGTAAGCCATGTGCGTCTCCCAAACATCAAAATTTGTGCAATGCTCCTTCTTTGTCTATTCGTGTATGACATATTTTGGGTTTTCTACTCTGAAAGATTTTTTGGTGCAAATGTCATGGTATCGGTGGCAACACAGCAAGCGTCAAATCCTGTGCACACCGTTGCCAATAGTATCGGTCTTCCTGGGTTGCAACTGATAACTAAGAAATTAGAGTTGCCTGTAAAGATTGTTTTTCCAAGAAATTTGTTGGGTGGTGTTGTTCCTGGAGAGAATGCGACAGACTTCATGATGCTTGGTTTAGGAGATATGGTATGACATTCTTACTCTCTAAGATCTCTTACAGTATGAGAACATGTCCTTTTTAACTGTTTCCAAGTTTTAGATTGTCTTTTCATTTGGTTACTTTCATATGAAGTAGTATGGTGTGTTGGATTTACTGTGTAAAATCATTGGAACTATGGAAGGCTGCATTTTACTTGATTTAAATTGATTTTGCCTGTGTGAAATGCTGTGCATTTCTTTCTTTCGTTTTCCTGCTGGATCATGCCTTGCTATGTTTTACGTAGGTTAAGTGGGTTGATATTTATTATGATTATGATTTTGAATACCTCATGTAAATTTTATGCAAGAGCAATAAAAAATTAAAAAAGAAAGAGATAGTCCTTGTTCACTGCACTCTAGTTGTCACTGTAACCTCCCTCCCCTCCCCTTTTCTTCCATTTCTCCTGCATCAATTTATATTTGATTGAATTTTGAAAGGGTTCTTGTGCTGCATGGTGATTTGATTTGAATGAAAGTTATGTTGTGTCTCCAGTGCATCATGTTGTATACACTGTATCAATTACTGCATTCAATACATTTGCTATATAAAATAAAATATCATTACATTTCTGTGTCAAAACCTAAGCTTGCCAAGATTTTAATAAATTTTTAAAATTCTAATTCTTCAAAACTTATGTGTTTGTTGTTTTATAATTTTTGCTCATCTTTTGTAGGCTATCCCAGGCATGCTACTGGCTTTAGTCCTCTGTTTTGATTATCGCAAGAGCAGGGATACAGTAAATATCTTAGAGTTACATTCCTCAAAGGGGCACAAATACATATGGTATGCGCTACCCGGGTATGCCATTGGCCTGGTAACTGCTTTGGCAGCTGGTGTCTTGACTCACTCACCTCAACCTGCACTTCTTTATCTGGTACTTCTGTTTTTCTGTTTGTCATAATACTGGTTTCTTTGCTACCTTTACTTTCTCCAACCTTTATTCATCATTTATACCAGAATTTATGTTCTTATTATCTTAATTTATCAAGGGTTTTTATGTTTGTGTCCTCATGAGCAGTGAAAGCATTCAATACACCCTATGAAATGCTTAAGCTACTTAAAATTTAAAAATGCAAGTATAGGATGACTTTTGTGTTTTTGATATAATAATTAATAAATGCTCATGGGCACACAATAGGAAATCAATTTATTTATATATTGGGAAATTATGGTTGGCACAACAGATAAAAGAAAGTAGTCATAGTGATTACTTAATCTAAATGATTTTAACTTCGGTTATTTCTCTTTCTTGTCTATAAATATTGTATACCAACTTGAAGAATTGCCATCTAAAAATTCAAACTTATGAGTTTGACTTGAGTATATGATTTTACTTGGTTAAACTAAATAGGTCAAAACTGGTGATTGTTCCTCCATCCATTATCTATGTGAAGCGATCATTGTCCGATGGATGGATCATAAAAACTTGCTTCTTACTTTTTCCCTCCCTTTTTTACCAGCATTTGTAGCTATGATATTGATAGCCTTTGTGTATAACCCTTGCTCTTGTAAAAGTGGATTTTGTGTTCCTACTAGGTGCACTTAGCAATAAAAGATACATTTGCCAGATTTGCATTGGAGCAGTAAACTGAAATTGTTAAACATTTTTTTACAACCAAATTCTGATTTCAGTTGGGAGAGATTCTTGGATAAGTATGGTGTATATTGAGTTTGCACACTTGAGCCATTTGGATCATGCAATTAGTTTGTCATCTGTTTGCTAGGATCCAAGTCTGAAAATGTCAGAACTACTTTCACTTTCTAGTGGTCCAGTGCATAAACTACATGGTACATCAAATTCATGTCTATCTGTGTATTTTTCTAAGTTAATTTGCTTGGCTGAATTTCAAACTCTAGAAACCCAATCCATTGTTCTGATTCCCATGATTGTTAATGATGCATCATTCTTAAGGACTTGAATATTCATCTTATATAATGATGAACAATATTTAAACTAGAACTTATCTCATTTTGTATTCTCGTTTCCCTTGACCATGACACAGACATTAATATCTCTTGATTGATAAAGGAAATCCAGGGCTTTGACACATACAGAATGAAAACTAAGCTTACTCTTGGCATAAACTTAAGTTTATATATCAATTAATGAAAATTTTAAATTACTCTTGTAAACCCTGGTGCAGCTGATTTCATGTTTAGGTGATTTTATGCTTTAGGTGGTATGTGGATTCCAATACATAAATAAATTGGCTTCACTTTAACAATGTTCCTTTTCTTGGTTTATGTAGGTGCCTTCTACTTTGGGACCTGTAGTTGTGATCTCTTGGATGAAAAGGGAGCTACTTGAGTTGTGGGAAGGAAACACCCCAAATCTCAATGATAAAGATCGCGAAATAGAAGTTTAGTCTAGTGACCGGTGGTTTATAGCCAAACAAGAAAGTTGTAAATTTCTGAGAATCTTTAATCGTCAGACTCACCAAGAAAATTTACATTAAATGTTCATTTTGCTCTGTCTTGATGTTTCTATTTATGCGCCATGCATAATTTGAGGGAAAGAAGATTATAAGAACTCTCCTTCATGATAAATACAAAAAAAAAAAAAAAAATTAAAAAAAATTGCAGTCTTAATGTAAAGACGAACCTTAAAATACACCTAGTGCTTAGGGATAGTGATAATGACCCAAAAATACATTTTCCACTACTATATAAAGTGCAACAATCAGGTACAGTAGAGACTAGAGGGGTATGGTGAAGTTGATCAGTAACGAAATTCATTTATATAACGTGCCACAAATGAAAGTTATTAAATTACAAGTCAGAGTAGCCAAAAGAAGACAAATGTAACATGGTTTGAGGAATTTCAACAGGAAGTTTGTTTCTGGAGAGATCCAGGCTTTTCAAAATGTGTCATTTTATCAATATATAGTGATATCTTTGCCAACAAATTTTGGGCCCAAGTTCAACGATAGCCACTCAGGCTAGAAAAAGAAATGTTATTTAACAACGAATAAAAAATGTTAGATGTTAGAATTGTTTCTTTTAGTATAATTTTTTGTCTAACTAATCAAAATATTGATATAAATATTATAAAACTATATTAACAGTACTACATTAACAGTATGAAGTACTATTATATACTAACATTTGATATTGATAGCATATATCAATTTTTTATATTGCAATTCTATTATTAGCATAACTAAAGAAATGCCTTTTAATATTTTTAATTTTAATTATACTAATAAAGGCTAATACAATGTCACACATAAGTATATGGCATTATTCTTAGTGAAGGGAATACATCCGGTCAATAAGTTGTTACCTGAATGGTCCATAAGCCACATCATGACAATATTCATTTCATGTTATTTTTCATGCCCATTTGTATGTGCACCACAAAACTGAATTCAGCAAATAAAAGGTGGAAGTATACTGAGAAATGGATTTGTTTTCATTTTATATGATAATAATATGACATCAAATTACACACACTTCCTATTTTTGTAACCATTACATTCACTTCCCTTATAGTTATAGTCTTGTAGGGGGTGTTAGTGTAAGATATGTGTGTTACTCTGATATTTTCAAACATACAAGGAAGTGTTTAATATAATGTTTTCAAGTTTAAAAAAGAGTTAGTGTAGGAAAAATAAAATGAGGTTGTGTGTAATTTGATAAAAGCTCAAGATCTGTTCTTGTAATTTAATGTACATAAAAGTATTTTGGAATTGATCTTGATATCGTGTTATTTTTTTTTTTACAAAATAAAAACTAAAGCTATTCTCAGTAAATGGTCAAAGATTAATCCCTTTCCTAAATAGAAAAATCACTAAATTAATAGTCTCTATGAACTATGTTGGGCGAGTTATTTAACCTTTCATCCACTAAGTCAACAACAAGAAGACAACATTGATTGGATCTCAATTTGCATAACTTCAATTTTATGCTCATAAATCCTGGAGCAGTTCCTGAAAATGTCTTGTTCTGTAGATTGAAGACCGTCGATCTTTTGCAATTTAGCAATAAAATGATAAAGGTATATCTCCTGAGAAATTATTGTCATGCAAATACAATGCTTTAAGATCAAACATCGTGCATATAGAATGAAGAATTCTTCCCGTATGATAAGTTTGTTTATTGATTAACAGTGTCAAATGTTTTCATACCACAACGTATAACCATTCAACTCTAATAAGAAACATGACAACGTCATCATATGTGATGAAAAAGAAACAAACTATCGTAATTGGACACAATTATTTTTTATAGGACCCATCAAACAAATTCCAACTAAAAGATTTGGGATTGTTTGTATTATTAGTAGAAAATAATTGTGCTCTATAGCACCGCTGTTTATATTAATAAGATCGTGAATTGGTTGGTCTGTCTATTTTTAGTTTGAGTTTCGTCACATTATTTTGGGAACGCATGTGCTGGTTATTGTTCTTATGGAAATGCTAAAATTGATGGGAATTATGTTGCTTTGCTAAGTATAAGCAACCTAGCAATATATATATATATATATATATATATATATATATATATATATATATGCTTTTAGTTTTAACTCAGATCATATATATCTCTTCATTTTGTTTATTATTATGGCCGTTCTGGATGCTTAATTTTGCGACAATATACATAATGGAGAACTGGATCTTCTAATTAAATGGATTAGTACCTGAAACTCTTCTCAAAACTACAAATTTGTAATTGGATCTCTACCTTACTATTATAGCTGCTTATAAACGCAAAGTTATTTTCAACAACAATAATAGTAAGAACATTAATTTTATGTACTGTTTAGTTCTCAAAAGGAGGAAAGATGAGAGATTTTAATAGATATCGAGGGTGGAGGGGATGTAAACTTTTATTTGTTTTTATTTTATTTTAAATAGAGAGCAAAAATTAATTAACTTACTATTATATCTTTAAAATAATTAAATACAATTACTACACACGTTAAGAATAATTTAGTTTAATTAGTCAAAAAATTCTCTTTCCTCCATTTTTCCCCCAATTTTTTAGGGAGAGGGAATAGGGAAGAGAGATTTTGTCTCCCTCTATTTCTTCTCCTTTCTAAAATTTTAAACTAAATAATAAAGATATATCGAAATCATTATCCTATTTTTTTTCTCCCTTTCATTTTCTTCCAACCAGATAGATGAATAAAAATATGAGTAAGAGATCGTAGGAATTGTTAAAATCGCTTTAACACATTCAATTTTTTTTTAACAACCAAAAAGAGATTTTTATATAACCATTACTTGGTACCGAGCTAACCCAAAATTACATACAAACTATAATACATCATATATAATGTTTATCCTGTAAACTGTAGCAATTACCAAATCATCATAAAAAACAGCATTGCCGGAAGCAGAAATTTTATGAAGAGGAGGTGAAGATAAAAAAAAAACTATATTATAAATAAAAGTACTCAAAAGATAATACAAATTTAATATATAAAAAATTTTAAAAAAATATATTACAGAAATTAAGATCACTTCACTTGACTCTTACTATACGTGTTTTCATATTGTTAAAATTATCTATAATTGAATTTGTACTAAAACTCAACAGTTTCTTTTTCAATGTACAAAGAATCATCAAAAAATTGATCTTTCATTCTATTTCGAAATCTGGTCTTGATTATCTTTACAGGTAAATTGCAAACATGATGAGTTGACGAACAAGCTGACAAAATGTAATAAGTCTTAATAAAATAATTCACAATTTAAAATCAAACTCAAAACAATAATATGCAAATAAGAGATAAAAAATACACAATCAATTTTAGTGTGGAAAATCCAATTGGATAAAAAACATGACATCCAAATTGGATAATCAATCCAATGAACAACTTCACTATGATAATTTTGTGTACAAGAGTTCCTAGTATCCTAGTTTTCTAGTCTACCCTTACACAACAATTATCTCAGTTGGTATCCTTGTTTCCCAGCAAAAAGCTCTAGTCTCAATTCACCAAGAAATATCCTTGTTTCCCATCCAAAAGTCGCATGTCTCAATTCACCAAGAACAGATATAGAATTGGTATCCATAGTTTCCCAGTTACAACCTTTTTCAAAGTCAAGAAGAAGAATACAATAAAATAGTTACCTTTAAGCTTATATTCCTTAAGCAAATAGGTACATTTAAATCTTGATGGAGAGTTGAAGAATCAAACTTGTCAAACGTTTCTATATGATCTCACAACAATTCTTTCAATGATGTAAACATAAACTCTCTAAAGTTCTAATATTATTTGGAATGGAATGCATACTATAAAAACAAAAATATGTTTCTATTTATACTAATTTAAGCATATGATTTTAACCAATTTTTGAATACAATCCTAAAAATATTCTATCATATTATGCAATGCAATCTTAAATATATTTATATTATGCAATACAATCTTAAAAATATTTTATCCTATTTTTTAATACAATATTAAAAAATATTCTATCTTATTTTTAAATGCAATCTTAAAAAATATTTTATCTTATTATGAAATGTAATCTTAAAGATATTCTATTATATTATGCAATGTAATCTTAGAAATATTTTATTCTATTTTTAATATAATATTAAAAAATATTATATCATATTTTTTAACTCCAAAAATAACATAAAATGAGATGATTATGAACTGACCTTTATTAGATCCATACCTTTATAATACAAAACATTTTTTTATTATCAAATTATTTTTTAAATTTTTAATTATATTAATAAAATTTTAGGGGAGAGGTGACTCACCCTAACCCCTAAGTCCGCCTATGTCAAAAAGCTAGAGTTTTGATACAATAACTAGGAAAAGATTAAGAAAAATTCTTTACTTTCGCAAAAAATCATAATCATACTCTAAAGCGTATTAATTTAGTGTTGCATGCATTCAATTGTTTTTGTCCCTGTAGTTTTTGTTTCTTGCATCTATCTCTATAGTTTTTGTCCCTTTCTTCATCTCACGTATGATAAGGATGCGTCTTCTGGGGAAAAAATCCTATCCTGGTTTGTTCTAGGGTTTGTCCGACGTTTTGTTAGCATTCTACAATTATATATCAAAACTAATAATATCAAACGGTGTAGCCAGGATCATTGTATCAATACTTTTTATTAAACATGTAGTATATATCTATCTATATTTTGCGTAATTATAAAAAAGGTACTACCACCTGTACCAATTATATTGCTTTGCCAGCAGAGATCATCACTTCCATTAGTATAAACTAATGTGTAGAATGATGTTCATGTCATGTCTAGGACCATCTATATATTTCCAACAGTCATCCTGCGTTGAGGGTGGTGAATGAATCATACATCTCACTCACGATCTCGTTGCGCTGAATATTGCATGTTTAAAAACGAATATATATTTTGTAATGATTGAGAACCTTTCACGATAGTTAAAAAAACCAAAAGCAAAGTATAATCTAATTCACTTAGTCAACATTATAAATGCCATAAAATCTAGATAATTAAACAAGTGCAACATGCAGGTAGCTGAGAGCAGGGTGATTCTAGCCGTGGCAGCATATCCAAGATATATCCTATCCGGTGCAGGTGTTATCGATCCGTTTTTCTTTATCTTAAAGCAACCACTAAGTTTAACGTTTTCACTTTTTTGTTGGAAAATTAAAGAGGAACATTAGAAATAATGAATCTAATGTAACATATAAAGTGACTTTATTTTACCATTCAAATATCTTATATTATAAAATTTGGAAAGCAACAAATTAAAACTTTAGACTTATGATCAATTTGGTTCGATGGAAAAGGAAAAGAAGGGTTATAAAGGAAAATAAAATATGTCAATTTATAATTATTTTACTGTTTGGAAATTTCGGAAAGGATAAAGGAAGAGATAAATAGATTAGAGGATCTGCTGATAAAAAAAATTAGAGGATCCAATTTCTTTCTTCTAATTTGAGCAGAAAAAGAAAAAGAATAGAAAGTATGTAAATATATAAAAATTAAATTACTCTCATGTATCACATCTTTTTTTATTTGATCAGACATACATTTTTTTTATTTATTTTCTTTCAATTTCTCTCTTATCAAATAACTACAAAAATTACCCCATTTTCTTTCTTTTTCTCTTTCTTTCATAAACCAACATACCTTAGATAAAATTTTATGAAGACTTATCAAGTTTGTAGAATACTTAAAAGTATAAAATCCTGTATAATGTTTGATACTCAAGTATCTTATACCCATCATTAAGGTTAGCTCCCTAAAAAAAATCATTAAGGCTAATTAGCTTAATTTTGGGACTGGGAGTAGCTAGGTATTCTTACTATTTTATACAAGTCTTATATTCAAATCTCATTAATCCCTATATAGTTTTACATAATTTTTATCTTTTAGTTCTTATATTAAAAAATATCCCATTGTAACCTTTACACATATAATTTTTAATAATTTTTAGTTTCTATACCATTTTAAATCTTTTTTTAGTGTAGACCACCTAAACTCATAGGGATAAAAAGATATTGGAAATAGTATATATATATATATATAAAGATTAAAATGAATGGTTTTTTAGTAAAGAGACTAAAAGGTAAAATTTATGCAATTATAAAGACTAAGTAAATAATTAAACTAAAACATTTTTATTTGCTGCTTTTATAAAATAGTAATAGAATTAATAAAAATATTACAAAAGATATAACATTACATACATTTGTTTAAAATGCAGGTTGATATGATTCCATTAATTAAGTTGAATATTATTCTTTTCTTTCCAATATCTTTGTTCATGGTCAAAGAGTATGGTTATACTCAATTATTAAATATGTAAATGTAGCAAAACATATTAAATATAATCGTGGAGGGTATAGAATGTGGAACAATTTTGACCCACCTCGATTTATAATTTTTCTTGTGCCTCACTTAAGATTCCTTATATTATTAATTTGGGCGTTTCTAGTTGCCTGTCCATTGTGTATACTTTTTTTTTTTTTTTTTAAAAACAATGCGAATACAGCTTTAGTTACACAACAAGTTAGAGAGTGGAAAAAAACAGATAGAAAAATTGTATAGAATGGTAGAGAAAAGACTTAAAAGACAGAAAATTAGAAGAAAATGATAGTAACAAATAACGATAGAAAGTAAAATGTAGGAGAAAATGGGGTGTTATTTATTTAAAAAATTAGTCTCTTCATTTTATTATAATTGTCATCTTAATAAATAGATGAGAAAGAATGATAATTTTATTAAATTAACTTGATTACTATTAATATTATTTATTAGAAATGATGCAACACAATGATGTATAGTTATTAGGAGTATAAATGGAAAAGACTAATTAATATTATAGCTAAAATAATTATTACTTTAAAGTTTTTTTTTCATACACGATAATTATTATTAGGATTAGGGAGTAGTACAAATTTTCTGAATTATATTTATAATCTCAAGATATTGTTAATGCATTTACAATAATATGGGTAATGCATTTAGTAAGTATTATGAGGAATTACTCACAAAATTTATTAGGAACAAACGTGGATACTTGTATTTTAGTACCCACTTCTTTCATTAGTAGAATTATGTGTGCGTAAATAGTCAGAGATTTTTACGAAAATGAGAAGTAAACGAGTCATATAATCATATATAAATAGATAATTAAAATAAAAAATTTAATAGTAATCATAGGATCACTTAAAAAAAGTTGTATATTATTTTTTAAATCTTAATCATTCAAATATGAATTAATAGTTCATATACGTAATTCTCATTTCTTATAGTTTAAAAAAGTTTACACATAAATACACTCTCTATATACGAGTGTTTTTATTTCTCACAATGAAAAAAGTTTAAACATGAATGAAAAAAGTTTAAACATGATATACTTCCTATATTTATATGTGTGTTTTCTCATTTTTCACAATAAAACAAAGTTTACACATGATACCTCCAAACCCTGCTAGGAACTTTTATCCACAGTCAAAGTTTAGCACTCTTCTAACAAAGGTGATCCTGTATAAGATTCTCGCAATTAAGTCGCAATTACTGGTTTCAAAGAAAGGAACGCAGGATTAGATTAAATTGGGTGTAAAACATTTTTCATTTTTTCAGATATTAATTTTTATGTATATTATCAGTATAATTTTTTATATTTTCAATTAATTAAAAATCGTGTTAGAAAGAAGTGGAAAATTCATGGAGTCTCCTTTGGCTGGAAACAGATTCAACCCTCTTCATTCAAGCCGTCAAGTTTCCTACTATGGTCCCCTGGTCTATCCAAAATCAGTGATTAAACTGCATTCATTATACATAAATTTTCACAATTTTAGGATTACTCATCACATAAGAAACACTTGTGCGGATAAGATAGCATCTTTTAATGCTAATAATCTTGGTTATACATGGTGGGATTCACCACCTCATTAAGCTCCTTGGGTATATACAAGAGTTTTTGTTTTACCGGTTCTCTTAAATTTGTTTTGTTGGGGTTTGATTTGGTCCACAAGTGTTTTGTTTCCTTTTTATTAATATATCTTCAAGTTTGTCAGACATAAGATCCACAAGGATTTGAGTGTAAATATTGTTGTTGGGTAACACATATCCTCAAATCAAATGTGGAAGCGGAAGAAAGAGGAAGAAAAACGAGAGAGAACACAATATGTTTTACGTGAGGAAATCTTCCTCTATGTGAAAAAAGAAAAACTCATGGGACCTTGTTTGGAATCAAAATCCACTATAACAATAATCGGTTACAATGAATTAAAAACACTCCAAGGTGGTGGTATACTCAACCTCTCCAACAATGGTGACCACTCAAACGCTTCCAGTGTTTCACTCTTTTTTTTTTTTTACCTTCAAATGTATTTAAAGGGGTAAATTAGGTTTAGGGTTTTAGAAACCCTCAATGGACCTGGGTCAACATTAAAGGAGTAAAGGCTCAATCTAACAAATATAGTTGTGATGTCAATTTCTATTATTTTTTAAAAAAAAATCATGTTAGGTATAACTTTTAAATAATTATTATAAAAATTAATAAATATATGTAATATTTTTATTGTTTACAGTAAAAAAAAAAAGTAATTTTTTTTACTTGGAAGCATACTCAGCATATTTTAGTGAGACGTGGACAATTCGTGAGGATAAAATGTAGGGAATTGAAGCAACCTTGAATATTCTCAATCCTTTTAAAGTGGAGACTTAGGTCATGTTTGCATTCATAGAAAAAGAAAATAAGAGTGCCATAGAACGAAGTGTTTAAAATAAAATAAAAGAAAGTGGCATGCATATATATTTCATTACGTTCTAATCAAAACTCCAATTCCCCCACCCCCACTTTAAAGACATGGGTCAAAACATTTTTTTATAATTTAATGGAATTCCACTAGATCATAAAACATCTAAAATTCTTTTAAAAAAATCGAAAATAATTATATGATATTTTTCTTTTTCTTTGATTATTACTTCATTCAGTTGTATCGTATTCTATTTCATTGTCTATGAAAAAATATTTATTAGAAAAGATTAACCTCTTAAATGAATTTCAATTTTTTGAGGGATTAATTTTTTACTAAAAAAAAAAAACACCCTGGTTCACAACCAAAAAAATCATATTCTATTTCATTTTCCTCATAATTAGACAACCGAAGAAACTCCTGAACGGTTGAACCAATGCGAGGAAGCTAATGCAAATGTTGAGAAGAAATTCTGCATGTCTCGGTTATGTCCTGCTGGAACATTCTTAAGTTTTTAGTTTAATAAGTAGTGTTCCTTTTTCCCTAAAAAAAAAAAAAAAAAAAAGTAGTGTTCCTTAGGTCACGTTTTGTTTTGACTTCCTGCCTTTTTTGTAGTTTGGCTACCTACCACTAAATGTCTCCCATGTTGTGCTTAGATCATGGTCTTTGTTTTCTTTTTGGCCTTCTTTTGACAGTGGCTAATGATTTTTTAATTTTAGGATAAAATATATTTTTAATTTATGTAAAAATGATTTTATTTAATTTTAGTTTAAAATTTTTATTATTTTTACTCTTCTTAAATTTAATTTTTTTTGTAACATATCTTTAATCACCATATAATGATATGATGTTGCATGCATGATATGCCATTATTAAATAGTAATATAGATTATTTAAACAATTTAAAAATTTGTAAAGATCATAACTAATTTTTTTAAAAGAACTAAATCACAAAATTATATTTATAAAGACTAAAATATATATAAATCTTTAATTTAAAAAAGAGTGAGTGGCATGGTGTATTTTAAACTCAGTTGTTATTGGATCAACAACTCATTTATTTATTTATTCACAGATGCAACTGATCACTACTTAAGTTGGATCCGCCGTGCATTCTATAAGAATATAAAATATTCGAATCTATGATCTGCATTCTAAGTTTGCTTTAAAAAAATGGATATCTCATTAAAATAACGATGAAACGTATAAAAGCAGATGGCCGGCGGAAAATATTTTTGTCTTACTATATATTTTCTCATTTTTGTATCATTTTCTTTTTTATCTTCTCATAGATTTAACTTTTCAACATCTTTTTACAAAAACTTCTAAAATGAAGATTTCTTAAGAAAATTTGTCTTTTTCTTGTTATACATACATCTACCTCATATTTACCTTTACCATATTCTCTCTTTCACATTCTACCACATTTGTCCTTTTTCATCTTCATCTTCTTGCATCAGTGAGTGAAGATCATGTGGTTGAAAACTATATGATTAAGGAATTTGAGGACAATAACGAAGTTGATCTTGCTCAACTTACTGATCCCGATATCTAAATTTAAATTGCAAGATTGCAAAATATCGCAAAAGACACTGAGTTTTAGGCACATTTCCCCCTATTTGGGTGATAGCATGCCATGAGCCTTCTTATGATGTAAAATAACTGGGGAAAATAAGAATAAGATTGTTAGGATTAGTCCTGAGGATAGTCTTGATGGGATGATGATCCAAGGATCATAGCTAAGCCGAGAAGGAAAAAAAAAAGTTTCAGACAACATTAAAGAGAAAAAAAAAGGTTTTTAATTCTTTTAGTAACAATACTTTAACTTCATCTTCTAGGATTCTCTTAAACCCCTTTATTCCCAATGTCAACTAATCCTAAAATTAAGGCAAAAAAAATTCAATTTCCAAAAAAAAAAAAACGTTTGTTATCATTAATGATTTTGTATTTTCAAATATTAAAGAAATCGCTTTTTATAATGACTTATGTATTTTTTTTAGGTGATGCGCAACCATTTTATAACTAGAAAAAATGTTTTGTATGTAATAGAACGTGTTATTTTTTAATACAATTATATGTTTATTTTTTAAAAAATACTATACATTTTAAAATACTTATACATGAGAAAAAGAGGATCATTATCTATTATTTCATTTTATTTTAAAATTAATAAAAATATCAATAACATTAAAATTATATTTTATTTTAAATTTATATGTAACATAATTTTTTTATTTTAATAAATATAATTATTTAATTATTATTTTAGTTTATATTTAATTTCTTTTATTTAATGTCACATACATCTAGGAGCTACCGAGCTAGCCTGTCGTCTTTAGACAGCAAGGCAGGCGTAGTCATATCTATGGGAGGTCACATTGTACCTGCTGACGATCGAGACATCATTTTTTACAATAATCTGCATTCAATCATTCTGGTTCGAATAACAGATCCATTATCTAATTTCTAGTCGATTTTGACTTTGAGCGGGTTACGTGTTTTCAGAAATATTTATAAAAAAAAAATAAAAAAAGAGATAAATTATTTTATAAATAAAAATAAATTTTTATTATTTAATTTTTAAAAATTCACCAATATAATTTTTTAAAAAATAAAATGATATTTATAAGTGAATTAATAAAAAAATTATTTTAACTTATAAAGAAATTCATTTTATTTTTTTCTTCTTTTATTATTATTTTTAGACAAATTTATATATAAACAATTTTTACTATTTATATTTTTTACAATTTTACTACATAACAGGTGGAGTTTTTTTTTTTCTTTTTGT
>PYAF01001256.1:821508-883533 GCA_007407185.1 Glycine tomentella
GGAGTGTTAAAAAAATGAAATCTGAACATAAAACTCTTCATAATTTCGTATCAACTATTGATAGTAATATTTCTCGTCTATGCGAATTAAATAAATCAGTTAAATTTTTCGCATCCAAATTGATTAATTTTATGCTTTATAGTTTTGTCCATTATTGTCAGAAAACCATTGTTTTGTCAATAAAAAATGGCTTGCTGAAATGTGAAATTTCTTTTTAACTTGCTCGGTTTTTTTTTATTAGGATAAATTCTATGTACGCTAGCTACAACGTTAAATGCGTTGGATTATTAAATTAATACGAGATTTTATTTAATAATGAAAAGTTAAAAAATATATAACTGCTATATATTTTAATTTATGAATAAATTAATTAATAAGTTATTCATGAGTTGCAGATTTACGTGATGCAAATGTCCATATCGCTAATGAGCAATGATTCATTAATAAAAAGATGCATTTTTTTCAATGGTAATCCGATATATATACAATCATATATCTCAATCATCTTCTTTGATTTCTTCTTTCATTCTTTCTTTTTGTTTTCTTTGAGTACGCAAAACGTCAAATAATCATTTATCATTCTGTGGCAACTCACAAGCAAACATTATCCATCATCCAACCAAAAAACTATAGTGCCTTATTGGATCCCTTGAATGAATCAATTAATTGCGCATTGACCTTACATACATATGTTGCATTTTACTATTTTACTATGACTTTCTTCATCGACTTCCACTTCTTCGGTCACTATTTTATGGAATAGTAAATTGGAAAATTTGTTCTTGTACTCCCTGTAGCTACAAGTGGGAAATTTACAATGCTTTTCCTTTGGCCTGTGTGTGTGCCCATGTGAGAAAGGGTTCAAAATTAAATGCATAGATCAGAGAAGCACAAGAGATTAAGTATCACAATAATTGTTGCTTTCAGGGGACTAAGCTAGCCAACCAATTTTAACAAAATTAATTAATTAAGAAACTTTTTAACAATCTCCACTATCTTACTATTTTTTTTTCTTTCGTTGTCGCATTGGTATATGCAGTGATGCACCAAGCCTTTTTTCCATCAAATATATTTTATTTAGATAGATTCTCTATAGATATTTATAAAAGATAAAAATAAGAAGATAAAATGAATTAAATTTATCTTATAAATTAAAATTAATTTATGCAAATTGGTTCTTAAAGAAGTTAAAATAGATTTTTTTTTTTTATAAAAGTCAAATGCATAAGTTGATTTAAACTTATAAAATAAACTCAATGTTGACATGACAAAATAATTAAATTTAATTCTTAAAAAAATTAATTGGATGTTTTAATATTTTACACTACTGATTCTCTTTTCAAAGAGTCGTGTAATGATTTAAAGATTTTAGTCAAATATCATGTATCATGTTCCCTTGTGTAGTTCATTAATAGATATCTCTCCAATATCTTGAGGTTTCTAAATGTACCAACCAATAATAAGTTTTTAAAATTAATTGTTCGTATAATATTTCTCATTATCAAATATCAATATTATATTTCCCTATTTTCTTATTATTACCGTGATGGTGTCTTATTTATTATATGTTTTTCATCAATAAAGTAATATTAAATTATTATCATTAATAAGATAATAAATAATAGATTTTTTTTATTATAGGTCTAACTTAGTTAATTAAACATGATGTGTTTTTTATTATGAATTCTTTGATATCTATCTTTGATTTCTATGAATAAAAATATATATATATATATAAAAAAATTATTTTTATGAATGTTCTAAAATCAACACATAAGAAATAATTAATGTAAATTATAAAATATTTTAATTACTTATAAAGGAAAATATTGAATAATTTTTCAAAATAATGCATTTCATCCTCTAATTTATAACTAGATCTTTTATATGTGCCAAAGAGGGAAAACATCAATAGATTTGTTTACGAGCGTTTTGTTTAATTATTTTTTTAAATATAAAGGTGAAAGCCTGACGCTAATGATAGTGTTGTTAAAATTAATATAGTTTAGTTTGATACTTTGATTTGATAGGCAGAGTATATTTAGCCTGTTAATTAAAAGAATATATAGACTGTGTATAATTCTTTTTTAATCTGATTTAATTTTGACACAGTCTAGTTCAACCCTAAATTTATGGACTTTAGGGAAGTTGATTTACAATTAGAGGTTAACCTGCTAGCTCAAAATTTAATTAAGAAACAAAAATAACAAACCAGCAGTTAAAATCTTGAATCTAAATTTGAAAAATTAAAATTCAATGTATTTTCATCCATAAAAATTAGTTTAAGCTTCCAATTTTTCAAGAAATGCCCATAAGTTGAGTGATTTAACTTGCAGCCTACAAATAACTGAATTAATATAACCCAACTTTAAAAACATATTAACCAGTATTATACTTATACCAATTCAAATAAATAAAATTAGCTGAAGTGATCGTTCTTTTTAATATCTATTTATTTTAATTTTAAAAAAATAGTTTTTTTAAAGTCAATAAAATATGATTAGTTTAACAAAAATAATTCTAAATCACCAAAGGTGATTATTTATATACTAGTCAATAAATGTTTATTTCTTCATAATTAAAATTGACCGTAAATATATATTTTTAAATATATAAAGTATATTATAATTATAAATTACAATAAAATTCTTTGATTATTGAAAATATTTATGAATTTTTAATGAATAATTTAAATTTTAATAGAATTTTTTAACTAATGAAATTTTTCTCAAAAAACTATTAAAATTTAATAGAGATAATAAAAATGGAGTCTAATATGATTGCTTAGTTATTAAGGTATAGTATGTGAAGTAGTAAATTTTCAAAGGAGAAGAAAAAAAATTGTTAAAAATGTCTAATAACAAAAATGGAGAAGATAAGAAATTTACCTTCTAAATTATGGATTTTAACTTTACTAATATGAATTTATAATATAAGAAAGATGTAGAAAATGTCTAATATAAAAATCGATTAATGTATAAATATTAACTTTACTAATAAACCAAACCACCCTAAAATGATACTGTTGCTTTCTTCCAGCCCACTGCAAGCAAGGAAGATTGTTAATTACTTAATTAAGAAGAGAAGAGGGAGTGGATAACTCCCACATCACATCGTGCACTTCATTCAGTTCCCATTGAAAGGAGAGTTTCCTGAACCATCACTCCCCAGAAAATGCACATTCACGTGAGTGCTTCAATATTAAACAAAAATTTGCATGCTCAAAAATTCATGGACCATTATTTAAGACTTTAAGTACGTAAGTTTAATTTTAACAGGTATTTAATATAATGTTTTTGTAAATTTCTTGTTAAGACTTAATTACTATATTAATCCCTGAATTTAAATGATATGTTTTTTTAGTCCATAAAATATTTTAGAAAATTTTAGTCCATAAATTTTGACAAATTAATCTTTTAAAATATAAACTCTAGCAACTAAAAAAAATTATAATGATTAAAAATCATCATTCAGAGCCAATATATATATTATGAGAGACATATTTGTACAAGTACAGCCATCATTTTCTAAACTCAATTAGCTAGGATACCTACACAAACGCTTGTAGACAAAGTCAAGCCATCATATTGTTTTCTGGGTCACTTTTCAATCCTCAAATTAACGTCCAATTTCTGGATAAATTGGAGGGAAAAAAAAGTACGTACTAACAATAATTTTTTGATATTAATAATCATGGTTGAAGGAATAACAACCACTCTTGACAGAAGACCAGATGTGAACATCGTCTCACCATCGTGGCAAGAAAAATTGTACCTTTCAAGAGTGAAGATTTTAGTGGGCATCACTGAACGCTAACCACCCATTTTCTGAATAAAAAAGGAAATGCAATTTCTTGCACGATGCAAACAAACAAGTACTAATGCTGTTACCACCACACAAGACAGCTCTTGTTTTTTTTTTTCTTTTTTTCTTTCCATGTCTTTCTGACCAATCGTAGTTCGTAGACAATTTTTCCTTTGCTTTCAATTTTCAATTTTGTTCCCCATGTATCTGAATAACGATTGGAGTAACACATTTTTTTAGTAATATCTAAAGTGTAAGAGTATATTTTAGAATATAGATTACAATTATAATTGGTCCAAAGTAATGTTAAGGGGATTAACACAATGTTTGTCACGTATTGTTTATGATGGCGAGCTACTTCAAGAAAGTGAGGTACAATGGAGATCAATGACGGAGCTGGCATATACGGGAAGATTCTAACGCTTAAATTAGAGAGAAATTTTGATTAAAAAAAATAGTAATATATAATGAATGTGATAGTTATTTTACCAAAAAGAGAGTAAGGTGTTCATAGCTAGGTATAGGTAGTTGATTTTGGGCACGTGATAGCTAATAGTCAAATTTTACAAAGACGATGTTTCTTCTTACTATTTATACAAGGAATGGAAGGATAAAAGTCTCGTTGTTTCCTCCCATCGAGAATTAATGTCTGGCAATAAATAGCTAATATATTTGCTTTTATCTCATGTCTTTATATTTTAATAGCTCAATATTTTTGTGTCCTAATAATAGAGAAACCACACAAAACTATCCTAATTGTATTTGACAGCAAAGATTGGAAATCATTGGATTATTTTTACCTTGACCTAGATAAATGGTTAGAGGTTGTCAAATACCTCACAGGAAAAAAGGTATTGAATGGGACATCTCAACGTAGGCTGGTAGTTTTGGTGACCCAAATTCTTAACCTGACCCAAAACCATACAATGTGACTTGTTTGATGAAGAAACATCGGGTCGTTTTCTATTCATGAGTTACCATTATTTGTATACTTAAATATAGTGTGTTTTGAGTGTTTTGCGTTAAGAGATGCTTTTCTAAACGCACATTTTTCTATTGCTCTGTCCTTTATCATTTTCGATATATAGTAGATTCACAGCTAATTTGTCCATGGTTGTTCCTATTTTGGGTTTTTCATGTAATTTGACATCCTCTCTTGTTGTTCTTTCTCATTAGCAATTATTTTCTAACACACAGTCAATGCCTCATTATCACATACTGTGTTTCTCATGTACTTAAGTTAATAGGGATCAAGTTCTCTTGATTTGGTTTAATCATTCAATTTATTTCATCTTGTTCTTAATGATGCTTTTAGATGCAACTCGTTTGTCAATGATTCATCTGAATATCGATCGGGATAATAATAATTGATCATAAAATAATGGTTAAGAATATATTTTATAAACATAAATTTGACTATTCATAATTTCAATAATTTTTTTTCCATGTTTTTAGTTCCTTTAATTAAGGATGACAAAGAATCATCCCTTTTATTTGACTTTTTAGTAAAAAAAAGTTATTTTTCATTTTGATAGTCATTACACAATGTCTATAAAGTATTAAATATTTTTTTATTATATCCTTAATCATTTATTACGAAGTAAGAAGATAAAAAAATATAGATGAAAGCTAGTCTAATTAATATGAAAGTTTATTAGAAAATTTAATGATAATTTTTATGAAATTAAAATATTATTTATATTTATTAATTCCTGTCTCAAAATCTTAGATATAGTGGAGTGACTAATAACCACTGCAACTTATAATTCAGATAAATGAACAAAGAAACATATTTAAAAAAATTGTGAAAAAAAGTATTATGTAAATATAATTAATGATATGTATGATAGAGCTATCATATGTGTGAAAATTTGTAATAAAACATGAAATTATTTTCCTATGAAGGTGTAAATCAAGATTCAGCTCTTAGTCTTTATCTCTTTGCATTAGTGATGAGTAAACTAACAAAAGATATTCGAGAGGAAGTGTCATTGTGTATGTTTTTTTGCATATGATAGTGTGTTTACTCATGAGGTTAAAAATAGTATTAATAGGAAATTTGAATTGTGGAGAAATACTTTAGAGTCTAAATGATTCGCGTTAAGCCAGAGACTATGAAGTGTGAGTTTTAGCTAGTAAGAGATGATGATCAATACCTCGTACATCTACTTGATCAATAGGTACTCAAGAAATATGATTTTAGATACATGTGATCAATTTTGTAAAAAGGTGAAGAGATTGATGATGATGTAAATCATAAAATCAAAGCAGAGTGAATAAAATGGCGGAGTGCAAAATTCCCCTTAAGCTAAAAGGAAAATATAGAACAACTGTAAGACCTGCAACGTTATATGACATTTAAAGTTGGTCAGCACATAGGCAACATGAACATAAATTAGGGTAGCAAAAATGAGGATGCTACATGTGTGATTATACGAAGATGTATAAGATAAGAAATGAATATATTTGACGAAAGATAGAAATAGTACCTGTGAGTGAAAAGATGAGGAAACATAGATTGAAGTGGTTTAAACACGTAATGAGACTATTCATAAATGCTTCTGTAAGAACAAAAATTTGTTACAAAGAGTTTGACACAAAGAGAGATAGAGGTATATCGGAACTTACGTGGGAAGGGAAATGTAGTTAAACAAGACTTAATGGAGTGAGATATAGATTGATGGACTGTGTGTCTTACAATGGAATAAAGAAAAACTATAAATTTAGTAGAATGTTAGACCCATTATTATTTATGTGTTTTAGATAATCCATTTTTAATCTTTTTCCTCTTCATCTCTTTCCTTCTTCTTTTCTCTTATCTTATTTTTTCTTTCTTTTTCTTTTTCATTTTTTTTAACTTCCGTAGTTAAACAAGACTTAATGGAGTGAGATATAGATTGATGGACTGTGTGTCTTACAATGGAATAAAGAAAAGCTATAAATTTAGTAGAATGTTAGACCCATTATTATTTATGTGTTTTAGATAATTCATTTTTAATCTTTTTCCTCTTCATCTCTTTCCTTCTTCTTTTCTCTTATCTTATTTTTTCTTTCTTTTTCTTTTTCATTTTTTTTAACTTCCGTAGTTAAACAAGACTTAATGGAGTGAGATATAGATTGATAGACTGTGTGTCTTACAATAGAATAAAGAAAAGCTATAAATTTAGTAGAATGTTAGACCCATTATTATTTATGTGTTTTAGATAATCCATTTTTAATCTTTTTCCTCTTCATCTCTTTCCTTCTTCTTTTCTCTTATCTTATTTTTTTTTTCTTTTTCTTTTTCATTTTTTTAACTTTCGTAGTTAAACAAGACTTAATGGAGTGAGATATAGATTGATGGACTGTGTGTCTTACAACAGAATAAAGAAAAGCTATAAATTTAGTAGAATGTTAGACCCATTATTATTTATGTATTTTAGATAATCCATTTTTAATCTTTTTCCTCTTCATCTCTTTCCTTCTTCTTTTCTCTTATCTTATTTTTTCTTTCTTTTTCTTTTCATTTTTTTAACTTCCTTATATTTATTATTAAATTTACTTATTATTAAATTTAATTAATTGTTAGATTAAAAATGTTGATATTGATGTTTTGTTGAGGTTGATTTGAACTTTGAAAATCTAACAAATGAACAAAAAGGGAAAAGATAGAGACAGGTGTAAGTGTCCTTCTTTTGGTAGTTGGTGCCACAAGAAGAATTTTTTTTCTCCGTTTCAATTTTATTTTATTGAATAATTTATTGACACTTTGTCGCAACTTGCAAGTGGAAGGGAGTTGTAAATTTTTTTACATGGAATCACAAACTCTATCTATGCTATGCATTCTTCTCCAGAGTTTTACCCATCATCATCTATTCTAAGCTTTCCTCCTCAAACTCTCTTCACGAAGTTTCAATTTTCACCACAAAATCTTTAGCAGTTGTGAGAAGAAAATGTCAGAATCTGAGGAAGAAAACCAAGACTATGTTCCCAGGTCAAAGCCAGCAGAGGAAGGTGGTGGTGGCTGCACCATGGACTTCGATCTGGACTTAGAAACTTCATGGCCTTGGATCAAATGGCCTTTGGCTCCAACCCCATGTCACCTTTTTTGTTCTCCACTTCCTCTGACCAACCTTACTCTCCTCTTTGGGCTTTCTCTGATGGAGAAGACCCCAAGCTTCCAGCTTCTGCCTTCTCTGATTGCCACAAGATCTTCTCTTGTATGTTTTCAGTTTGGTTTTCTTTTGACTTCAGTTTTGGAATTTTCATTCTTCTTTTGGACTTGGTGATACCCTTTTGAATGTAACTTGAATAGATGCTGCTAAATTTGGTTTTGTTGATTTACAAATGTAATATGGTGGGGGATTAGTTTCTGTGTTGTATGTTCTTTTCATGTCAAGAGTTTTCTTTTGCCTATCTTTAGCTTGATGTTTATGAAAATTGAAAGAAGAAAAAAACATTTTTCTTAAAAAACGAAATTTTAATAGCCAATTACTGTGCTTGAAGTTCTATGTGATTGTTGAGGAACTTGAGTATAAGGCATAGGTGATATATGGATGGAGTTTATGGGATTGGATTTGGATTTCTTTTATCTGTCTCTTCGAAACTCAACAGGTGAAGCTTCATGGTTTCACATGTTTGTACTCCTTTCTGTATTGTTCAAGGAAGCTAATGTTTACAGGCCAGAGTTTTGTCTGTAATTGCTTCCTTGGGATTTTACCTTTGCCTTTGTGTGCTATTTTTTTTTTCATATGATTCTTGGAGTATTTATAAGGTTTGGAGATTGTAGATATATTGTGATGTTGAACTCATATGTGTTATTACCATAACTGTGAAGTGTTCAAAGTCTACTCCAGTACCATATCTGGTACTAATTATGTGTTTTTTTGTTTCTGCTGGGAGCTGCATTTCTTCAAACTTAAAGCTACTGTTTTTAGGTGATTCAAATTCAATAGCTGAAAAGCCAGTGGAGAATGATGACAACAAAAAACTTTTGCCACCGCTTGTTCATATTCCACCAGTGGAAAATTTGGATGGTTATTGTGTAATCAAGGAAAGGATGACACAAGCACTTCGTTACTTCAAAGATTTGACTGAATTGAATGTTCTGGCTCAAGTTTGGGCACCTGTGAAGAATGGAAATCGGTATGTGCTTACAACTTCAGGTCAACCCTTTGTTCTTGATCCACATAGTAATGGGCTCCATCAGTATAGAACGGTCTCTCTGATGTACATGTTTTCTGTGGATGGAGAGAATGATGGAAGTTTGGGACTCCCTGGTCGGGTTTTTCAGCAGAAATTACCAGAATGGACTCCCAATGTTTTGTATTATTCTAGTAAAGAGTATCCACGCCGAGATCATGCTCAACATTACAACGTTCGTGGAACGTTGGCTTTGCCTGTGTTTGAACCTTCAATACAGTCATGTATTGGTGTATTGGAGTTGATAATGACTTCACAGAAGATCAACTATGCTCCCGAGGTTGATAAAATCTGCAAAGCCCTTGAGGTTGGGTTTCTTTTAACTTTGCTAATTATACCCATGTATTATAGTTTCCTCATGTTTGGCAAATATCACGTGATGTTACAAATTATAGTATATCAAGATTGAATTTCACAAGGGTAATTCCCATGGGATTATTTAACTATAGTACTAGCTTGTTAGAAATTTTATATGATTATAAACATATTTAGATTCATCAATCACCTGCTGTCAGTTTCCTTGCAGACAGTAAATTTGAGAAGTTCGGAAATTTTGGATCATCCATACACTCAGGTGATTTTAACCATCATACATGACACATCCCTATCTGTTATATCTAGGTTATATTGCTGTTGTTCTTTATCTTACCCTCTATTCTCACAGATATAACTTGGTAATGCTTTTAAACCAGATTTGTAATGAAGGTCGTCAGAATGCATTATCAGAGATCTTGGAGATATTGACAGTGGTATGTGAAACTCATAATTTACCTCTGGCCCAGACATGGATTCCCTGTAAGCATCGAAGTGTTTTGGCCCAAGGTGGTGGTGTAAAGAAAAGTTGTTCTAGTTTTGATGGTAGCTGCATGGGGAAAGTTTGCATGTCTACAACTGACATAGCATTTTATATTATAGATGCTCATTTATGGGGTTTTCGCGAGGCCTGTGTTGAGCATCACTTACAACAAGGTCAAGGGGTTGCTGGGAGGGCTTTTTTGTCCCACGGCATGTGCTTCTGTTCAAACATTACCCAATTCTGCAAAACTGATTACCCCTTAGTTCATTATGCTCTCATGTTTGGGTTAACAAGCAGTTTTGCAATATGTTTACGAAGCTCTCATACAGGAAATGATGATTATGTATTAGAGTTTTTTCTGCCTCCTAGAATAACAGACTTTCATGAACAAAAGACTTTGTTGGGATCCATATTGGCAATAATGAAACGGCATTTCCAGAGTCTTAAGATTGCTTCTGGTGTAGAACTTGAGGATGGTTCAATTGAAATTATTGAAGCAACAATCGAAAGAGTTCATACGAGGCTTGAATCTATTCCAATTGCCCCATCTATTAAATCACCACCTAGACCTGATACCTCAACAAACATGGAGGAGGAAGTGCCACAGGATCCATCAGAACAACGAATATTGATGTACTGTAATGACATCAATGATGGAGGGAGTCTTGGTAAAAATGCAGCCAGAAACATTGATCAGATGCCCTCCTTAGAGACTAAAAACATAAAGAAACCCTTAGAGAGGAAACGTGGAAAAACTGAGAAATCAATTAGTCTTGAAGTCTTGCAACATTATTTTGCTGGGAGTCTAAAAGATGCTGCAAAGAGCCTTGGTGGTATGTTCATACTCTAAAATATAATTTATAAGCAATAGTTTTGTTTGTTATCTTTATGAATATGCTGCTATCTGAAAACAAATATTTTCCTAAGAATAATATTTTTTTTTCCATGAATACAAATGTTTTCTCTACCACAATAAATTTTATCTCTATGAATCTGCTGGTATCTGGAGATTTTTAATTATTAAAAAAATGTACTATGCAACTAAAATATGCAAAAAAAAAGCAAAAATGTTTTTCTTTCCCCCAAGTAGTAGCAGCAGCTCTTTTGTCTAGAGAGAAAAAGGAAAGTAAGTAGTGTCTCAAAAATACTGTTCTTAGATATATTTTTGCTGTACAGTTTGCCCTACCACAATGAAGCGCATCTGTAGGCAGCATGGGATATCCCGTTGGCCATCTAGAAAGATCAACAAGGTTAACCGTTCCCTGTCAAAGCTCAAGCGTGTTATTGAATCTGTCCAAGGCGCTGAAGGAGCATTTGGTTTGAGTTCTCTGAGCAAAAGTCCACTTCCCATTGCTGTTGGTTCCTTTCCTGAGCCTTCTACTCCAAACAAGTTCAGCCAGCCAGCCTCATTAAGCATGAAGCCATCAGAGCCGCAGATGAAAGAGAATGAATTGAATGCCTCCAAAGCATTAGAAACATACAGACAGGCTTTAATGGAAGAAGATCAATTACTAGGAGGCAGGACACCACATCTTGAAAAAGTAATTAACAATAAAGGTAGGTATACTCGAGAGGTTGGGAAAGAACCGAAGAGGACTAGAACTGGGAGTGGCTCAAGTGAGGATAGCACAAATCCTACCTCTCATGGTTCATGCCATGACAGTCCCCCAAATGAAAGTTCACCTGTGAAGGATATATTCATTACTTCAAATAATGATGAATGTGCTGGGTTAAAGAGATCACCAGAGTCAACACTGCAGCCAACTACTAATACGCCAAACCGGCCAGCTGCTTACCCAATGCCCGACTTTGTGGCAGCAGAACTTCAAGAGCCATTTGGAGGGATGCTAATAGAGGATGCTGGTAGTTCTAAAGACTTAAGAAATTTGTGTCCGTCAGTAGCTGAGGCCATTTTGGAGGATATGGTTCCAGAAGCTTGTGGGACTAATCTTCCAGGTCTAGATTTGTCTCCTAAGCAAAGCATGGGTACTCCTAATAAAGCAGTGGTACCTTTTGCAGCTATGAAAGAAATGAAGACAGTAACAATCAAGGCAACATACAGAGAAGATATCATAAGATTTCGGGTCTTGTTGACCTGTGGCATTGTTGAACTGAAAGAAGAAGTTGCCAAAAGATTGAAACTAGAGGTGGGTACATTTGATATCAAGTACCTGGATGATGATCACGAATGGGTTTTGATAGCCTGTGATGCAGACCTACTGGAGTGCATGGATGTTTCAAGATCATCAGGAAGCAACACAATCAGGGTTTTGGTGCATGACATAACTTCCAATCTTGGAAGCTCATGCGAGAGCTCGGGGGAGTGAGAAGTGGCTGTATATAGGTTGAGTCTGTACTCTAATTATACAGGTTCTTGTGGTGTTTAGGACAATAGGGAAAGAAAATAGGTTTGGTGATCTGCTCTAATTGTAAGAAACTTGAGAAGTTGAGATCAGATAAAAGGAGTTTGAATCTTTGGTATCACTCAACAAAAGTAAGTTCCTGACTCATCATGAGGAAAAGCGAGGATTCTTTGGTGACACATAATGTGGTCAGCTTTTAAAATAAAATCATGTTGACATTCAAATTTATAACTGTTCGGTTCATATCTTGGATGAAGGGGAAATTATTTTTGTTGCAAAAACATGTTATTGCTCAATGAACAAATGCAGTGTCACATGTGCTTTCAGTGAAGCCATGGTTTGGTCTAATGACTAAGGACCTGTTTGGATACAAGGTATAAGTACTTTTGAGAGTTATTCTATTGAAAATATAGTTTTTTTTTTTTTTTTTCAGTAGCGCTCTCAAAAGCTATCATAAAAACTTCTAGTTATGCATTCAAACATACCCTAAATAGCACCGAGCAGCTCCATCTTTGGTGTTGTCTCATTTATGTTGCCTCAAAAGTAACACTCTTCGGTATGTTGGCTTAACTGTCACACGAGTAATGAATGATAAACGAAAAGTTAAATTTGCCATCCACTAAGAAAATTATAATATTTCATTGTAAAAGACAACAATCATCAATGCTTCGTTTCTGGAATAGTCTATGCCTTATCGCTAATGAACAGAAGCAGAGGGTCCCGATTGTTATGCTCCACATCTTCTTTTTGTTTTCATTATCTTTTGTTGTTTTCTTCATGTCATGTTGTTGACTTCTTGTCTACGTTCGGTGAATGTGAAAAGATTTTAGTTTTCTCAACACAAAATTTGAGGGGAAACATCTTAGTTCTGTCATAACGGTGTGCTTTCTGGATTAAGAATAACTTTGAAACCTTTTCCTGTTGTCTTCTGTACGGTTGATTGTTCAAAGCATTGTAGGCATTAGATGTTAGCACAGTTGGCCGCACTAAGGAACCTGAAGAAAGTTCGTTTCAAATTCCTAGTACTAGTAAAAGCCACATTGACAAATACTCAACTAGCATCTTTTGTTCTTTAAGAATAAATAGATAAAGACTGAATTTAACAGTTATATCCTCTGTTGATAATTTGTTTGAGTAGTTTGTAAGCTAATTTAACTAAAATAAAAGAGGTATTTGCTAATTAACTTTATCTCACTAGCTTATTTGATTATCTTATAAACATGTTTGACTTGGTAAATGACCTTATATCTAGTAGAAACTAATTAGAAATTAAGCTATAGAATGGAAATATACAAGAGGGATACGCTGAAGCAACAATGCTCGATACATATGATATAGTAGGATTGACCACAATCGTTCATGTCTCCCTGAGATGATTATGATTTTGAGTCTCAAATGGTTGACCTGGGTAAACTTTGGAAATCATAATAGAATTGATTGGATATATTTCATGTTGATCCTACCTGACTAAAAAAAATTACTTTTTAGTAAAACAATACATGTAATTTAAACAAAAATAACGTGCAACAATTACATTACTGACCGAGACAATCTAGTAACCATATAGTTCCACCTTTTCATGAATTATGGTTTGTACATAATTGATTTGAAGATGAACCCATAGTTGCTCTATTATGAAAATGGTTTAAAAGCTTTTAAGCTTTTAAAACCAATCCCAGTGTTACACGCATGCGGTTGGGTGCACGATTGCATTGTGACAGGTGGACAGAGGTTCGAGTTCGTAGGACATAACTTTATGGAAAGGACTTAGCCGTATCACTCATATGCTGAAAATGATTAGTGTTATATTCGAAAAGTGTATAAATCAGCCTCTTAAGTTGATTAAGAATAGCATACTATGGAAAAGGTGAAAGAAAGAAAACAAAATCAGCTTTATAATTTTTGTAAGAAAAAACAATTAATATCTTTTTCTCTCACAATTGTAGAGAGGTTCAATTCCATGTCAGATATGCACGAATAATCAATTCAACAATTCCCATAGAAAAGATTTATGCCATCACCATAATACATCTTCAATATTCATTTAATGGAACAGTAACGTTTGGAAGAATCAAAGTATGTGCATTTCTTTCCACCAGAGTTGCAAGATGGCAATATAGGTCATAAATTTTTTATGCCAATCGAAAACTAATTAATACTTTGTATTTTATTATGATGTATAATAACTATTTAAAATATAGATAAATGTTTATTGTTAAATAACATGCTAACTAACAATTAAATGATGTGAAATTTAATATGTATTATCAGAAAAATAATTTCAAATGATTCAACAGTTAGATTGATCAACTTTATAATTTACAAAAAGTTAATTATTAAATAATACAAAAGTTTGATATTTTGTATCAATTATCCTATACACCTGTGTCATGAAAGTGCTGTGTTAGTGCACTAGTATGGTGGTAAGATTTCCCAATAAAATCCCTTGCAGATGGGTTTAATCTGAAGGGGGAGTTTTTTATTTATTTTTTCAGTTTTATAAGTGTGTTTGATTAACCATTAAAATGGAACAAACATTCAACGGGAATGATCAGTTTTATAAGTGTGCCAATATTTTTCCTTCTTCAAAAAAGCAATTGAATTTTTGAAATACAATGTAACACTTTTTCCTCTTCTCTTTATTAGCCCATCTTTAACCCCTTTTTACTTGTATGATGGTTTGTCTTTTATTATTCCTTCTTATTGTGTTTCTTTTACTTTCTCCAACAATGTTCAAAGGGTGAGACTAAGGATAGTGTGGACTAGGATACAATGAGATAAGTCACCGAACGATTAACTTTGTGTGAGTTGTGTAGCGTGTTTGACTTCACGTTTCGAATGTGAATTTCAAAAGTTAATAATTATAATTTTCATATTTCAAATGTGATTTTTTCATTCTCAATGAATTTCTAAACACTCTATTTATTATAATTTTTTTAAAGCACGTTTTAGTCAATTTAATGCAAATTGTTAGGTCACTAGTTCTTTTTTTAAAAAAATAGAACTAGTTAGCTTGAATTGTACTAAATTGCTTACAAATTTGATGAAACAAGCTATGTGAATTGATCATGTGTAGATTGAAGAACCAATCATATAAGTGAGAATCCCTCATTAGTAAGATTTAATGGAGTTGACAATAAATTCATGAATATCTTATATTGAAAATTTTTCTAACAAGTGAGTTTATGTATGAAGACAAGTAAATTTCAATGTTATTTTACGTACATGATATTTATATACAATGATTAATGTTTACCCTAGTGACATCCTGCACCATCAGATAAGAAATAGAAGGTAATAAATATAAAAAATGATATTATTTTATCTACTTATTTGATGTGTGTATTTACTAAATACAGGAAAAATAAATAAAAATGTGACATTTGATGTAAGGAAAAAAGCGAGGGAGGAAAATAAATGAGATAAATAAAAGGTAAAAAAATTATCATGTAATAATTATGTAAGTGAATAAATATCATCCTTGAATAAATATAAACATTTTTTACAAAGTGTTGTGCAAATTACAGATAGGTGAATCTCTTAAATATGTTAAGATAAGATTTATTATTTATATCTGTACACATAGGAGTGACATTTTAGAGAAAAATAAAATTTATTTTTAGTAATTTTTATGTATCAATAAGTAAACGGTAGTATTACGAGAAATTACTTTTTCCCACCGGGTTGGAGATATCCTGGTTTCATAAAAAATTGTGATAAGTTATTAATTTTTTATAATAATTATTTTAAAAATCATATTTATATTTATATTGGTTAACAGTTTTGCCTTTTACGAAATTAAACTTTTGAAATATTTACTCAAAACCTGTTTTGCGGTGAGAAATATCATTTGTAAAATGTACAATTTGTATAATTGCGAGAGAGAAATAAAGAAATATAAAATATAATAAAGATGATAGAAAGAGATACTGAACAATTAAATGTATAAATTTGTATTAAACTAAAATATAGTTGCAATTAGTAAAGTGGTCATAAGATTGGTATAATAAATCCAGACGAAGTTTCATTGTGTGTTTATGAATATCACTTCCCACTTTGGTTCTTCATCTTTATGTTTGTTTGGCTTTGGCACAACACAGAATTAAACAAAGACATCAACATCCATCATCTTTGGATGGCGTCGATTACTGCTCCGAACTCTCCCCAAATTCGATTAGCTTTCAGTGCCTCCAATTCCACCAAATTCCCAATCTTTCTACACTCACGTTTCCCCCACTTCGATCCTCATCGGGTTCGCCTTTTCTGTGTTGCTAATAATGGAGACGGGTCGGGCTCTGTTCCCATTCGAGTCGGGTCCGACGGATCATCCAATTCGGCTGTTAAGAAGAACAAATCATATACTGGAGGTGAGACTGAGGGTGGTTCTTTAATTTCGAGTCTTTCTATTATTTTCTCTTTTGGATCAAGGTCAACGATTCTATGCTAACACTACTAATTGTAAAATTAAAGTGTTCCATTTTTATTTTTGCTTGATTAACAAGTTATTATTGAGTGTGTAATCATTGAAATTTTGGAAAATTGAAGCGCTTATGGCTGCATGTGAAATGGTTGGTTGCGTTGTTGCTCTTAGTGGGGTTGGTTTTTGAATCATTTGTTTGCCTTGTACTAGAAGGCACCTGCTTCTTGGATTCACATGTTTGTGTTGGTTTATGAGGTTGCCATTTTGACATACAATTGGAGAGTTACTGAAAAAAATAATCAAATATTAACATTTTGTTGGTATTAGTAATTTCTCACTACTTGAAACTTGACAGTTGACACTTTTGAAGTAGCTTGTTTTCAGGAGTTGTGGGAGTGGGAGTGGCTGGAATTCTTCTTCTTTCAGGGCTTGCTTTTGCTGCCTTGTTTGTCAGCAGACGAAACAGTGCCAGTAAGTGTTTTTTTGACTTCTGCTTCTGTCGTGCACTAACCATCAAGTCTTCTTGTGAGGGAATTTGTGTGTTTGGGTGAGCTAATTAAGCTTACACATGCTTAACATTGTACCTTCTCTGTTGGATCCTATTTGACTTTGTGCAGGACAAATGAAGCCCCTGACTACACATCAGGAAGTGCTTTTGTCTTCTGATGAAATAGAACATATAAATGCTGCCAACGAGGTCGATCAAGGAAATGGTAATGTGGAAGGTCGGATAGATGTATCCAGGGATTGTTCATCTCCTGAGTCTGATAAGATTCCTGAGTCCCATAGAACCATTGATGATTTCAATGTAGGATCTCAGTTGGTATATGATATTCATAACAAGGACATTGATACTGATGCCACGAAGCACATATCTGTTCAAGAAGAATTAAAGATTGGATCAGATGCTGATGAGGAGTCAGTTCCTCGTGAGAGTGCAATGGTGCTTAATGGTTCTGAATCTGAAAATTCAGTTGATTCTTTTGATAGCAACACTGCTGTAGATTCACAGAACTCTATTGCTGAACTTAAGGAGAACCCATCCTTTGTGGAACCAAGAAAAGTGTCCAACTTTGATGCTGAACCCCTACATGTTATAAGTGAGCAGCAGGATGAAATTACTGATTCAAGTGGCAACAGAAGTTCTGGTATTGTAGCCCATAATGAAAGTGTACTTGTCAATATTGCTGTCAGTAATCAGTCAAATACAACAACTTCAGATCCTGAGGTTATTCCTGAAGATTTGGAAGAGAGTGCTCCATCAGTTTCAACCAAAGAAAATCTTGACCTGAACAACATGCCACAGATCTTAGACCAGTCATCCTTGGCAGAGCAGAGCTTTTCAGAAAATGACCTGTTTACAAAATCATTTGTCTCGTCAACCGATACATTTATAGACGAGCAGGTTAAAAATGATAATAATGAGGTTGATATATGTAGATCTGAAACTCCAAATTTTGGAGCTTTTTACTCTGCTCCTGGTATTCCTGCTCCATCAGCAGTTTCTTCAGCTGTACAGGTGCTTCCTGGAAAGGTTTTGGTTCCTGTAGCTGTGGATCAAGTTCAGGGACAAGCATTAGCTGCTTTGCAAGCTCTAAAGGTATTTCTTTGTTCTTATTAACATCTTTAAAGGGATAGTAGGTCAAACATTATATTTGTGATGCAAAATGACTGCATATTGAAGAACTTATGAAAGATGGACTTGACATCATAGATATAGTTTGGTTTTTTTTACCGTAAAATATTCCAGTTGGTCTGATCATTAATATAAAATTTCTACTGTTTCACCTGAAAATTTGCTACATAATCAGGTCATTGAACCTGATGTTCAGCCCAGTGATTTATGCACACGCCGTGAGTATGCTCGATGGTTAGTGTCTGCTAGTAGTGCTCTATCAAGGTAGTTGTTTATTTCTTCTTCCTATGATTACTATGTGAAATAACAAGATATAAAAAGGTTAGCTATTTGCTGGTGATATGTGTGCCTTTCTGATTACCTTTTTAGGAAAACAATCTCAAAGGTATATCCTGCCATGTACATAGACAATGTTACTGAGCTTGCATTTGATGATATTACCCCTGAGGACCCTGATTTTTCTTGCATTCAAGGTCAGAGTAGGATATTTGAAGTTTGTGTTTTAATACTACAGCTGGTCAGTATGTATGACTTTCTTCTAG
Organism: Glycine tomentella; assembly: GCA_007407185.1. Lineage (NCBI taxonomy): Eukaryota > Viridiplantae > Streptophyta > Magnoliopsida > Fabales > Fabaceae > Glycine > Glycine tomentella. The sequence continues at coordinate 840,251 of PYAF01001256.1, forward strand.
CATATCATGTCTATAGAATATGGATATTACAGGCCTGGCAGAAACTGGACTTATCGAAAGCAGGCTTTCAAGATGTTGTGATAGACTGTTGTCTACAGACAAAGACTATGGCCCATTTTACTTCTCCCCTGAAAGGTATGCTTTACTCAATTTGGAATTGGATATCTGATTTCTGGTTACCTTCTTCCACTGGGGCAACACAGTTATTATTCAACATTGTTGGAGTTCTCCCATTTTTTTAAGTATTCACAATTTCACATGGTATCCTCCTTTCTTTTCATCTTGTAACTTTGTATAGCATAGGCTATGATTGTGATTTCCCTACTCTCCTATATTCATTTCTTGCAGCCCTTTATCACGTCAGGATGTTGTTAGTTGGAAAATTGTCCTAGAGAAAAGACAGCTTCCAGAAGCAGATAGAAAGGTTTCTTAAAATTGTTGCCTGATCTGATGTACTTTAGCTCCTTTTTTTTTAGAGAGAGAGAGAGAGAGAAGCGATGTACTTTAGCTATTTGTGTTTTTCTAGTTGTACTGTAACTAAGCAATTTGTCTGCTTCAAATATGGTGATCGATGGGCAGATGCTGTGTCAACTTTCTGGTTTTATAGACATCGACAAGATACACACTGATGCATGCCCTGCACTTGTAGCTGATGTATCTGCTGGGGAGCACGGAATAATAGCTCTTGCATTTGGTAAGTCATATTCTCTTTTTATGTCTTTGAGAATGCACACCTGCATTGTTGTGAACTTGTCTTATTCTTTCATTTCTTATCCGCATTTGATTTTAACTGTTTTCTCTTGTTTTTTCGGGGGGTTAAGGTTATACACGATTGTTCCAGCCACATAAACCGGTTACAAAGGCCCAAGCAGCCATAGCCCTCGCTGCTGGAGATGCTTTTGACATAGTTAATGAAGAGCTTGCATGCATTGAGGCTGAATCTCTGGCTGAAAATGCTGTTGCTTCTCATAGTGCATTAGTAGCTCAAGTTGAGAAGGATATCAATGCAAGTTTGGAACAGAAGCTTTCCATAGAGAGGGAAAAGATCAATGCTGTTGAAAGAATGGCTGAAGAGGCAAGATGCGAGTTAGAAAGGTTGAGAGCTGAGAGAGAAGAGGATAGAATGGCCTTGATAAAGGAACGAGGTGTTACTGAATCAGAAAGGAATGCTTTTTCTAGGTTAAGGCATGAGGTGGAAGATCAACTACAAAACCTTATTAGTGACAAGGTAAAAATAGCTTATGAAAAAGACAAGATTAGAAAGCTTCGGGAGCTAGCAGAAGTTCAAAACAAGGAAATTGCACAATTGCAGTATGAGCTAGAGGTTGAACAAAAAGCCTTGTCAATGGCCAGGTAAAATTATAAAACTTCATAAAGCAACTAAATTTGTTTGATCATCTTTTAAGTTCTGGTTTTATTGAAATGGTAAAAGCATAAATTAATTGTGGGAAGGACTTTTCTTCTTCACATTTTATTGTTTGTAGTCTATGTTCATATGTAAATAGTCATTTGATATGTGCATCCATAATTCCAGCTATATTAATCGGTTGATCCATTTATGTTTCTTGATTTGATGCTTTCTACCTTGTCAAAATATTTTCTTGTCTCTACTTCTATGGAGATTTTCTGCATTTTTATCCTGACAAATTCCTCATAGCTGAAGAGTTTAATGCGCACTGACAATGTAAATTAGTCTATTTTATCGTAACTGAATTCTATCTTTTGGTATATTTTGCTGTCAAAAAAAAAAAAAAAAACACTGGTTTATTTTTTACATTGACCGAGTTACATGTACTACCTCAAACACGGTTCTTAAATACAAGTGTTTCATGAAATATGAATTGCAGTCATTAATGATGTTAATGGCCAAAATCAATCACAAACACTATTATTCTTCAATACCATAAAATCAGTGGGACTGATAATTTTTTATTTGCCAAATACATTGGTCATTTTGGCATAATAGATATCGTAGGTAAAAATGCTTGACATAGTTTGTTATTTGTTATCACAGTTAAACAAAACAGTTCAGAAACACTCATTTTGTTTCTTGTATAGTCCAGTCGTAAAATTATACTTGCTTATTAGTCATCACAACCCAAGTGTTTGGTTTCAGGGCATGGGCGGAGGATGCGGCCAAACGAGTAGGCGAACATGCTTTGGCCTTGGAGAGCGCTAGAGATAGTTGGGAGAGGATTGAAAGCAAAGTGGGAGTTGATGATGACTTACACGAGGACTCTGCTGGAGTTACATTGCTCAATACTGAGGAGCAGTTATCGGTTCAAGACACAGTTGACAGGGCTGAAAACCTACTGGACACGCTAAAAAAAATGGCAGTGGAGGTAAGAGGAAGTGCTAGAGATATGATTGACAAGATTATCCATATAATTTCCCAATTCGTCTCAAGATTGAGAGAATGGGCATGCAAAACTGGAAAACAAACTGAAGAATTAAAAGAAGCTGCCATCTCAAAGGCAGGTAAGTCAGCTCGGGAGGCGCAGCAAAGTGCTCTTGAATTCGGATTTACTATCAAAGAAGGGGCAAAGCGAGTTGCAGGTGATTGTAGAGAAGGAGTTGAGAAGCTCACTCAAAAGTTCAAGACCTGATCTCTCCCTTTTTTGGTGCGTTGCCATGTTCAGCAAATTTTTGAATACATTACTTATGTAAATCAGGTCAAAATTTTGTATAATTTGTGGAAGTAGACTAAAAACCAGTTCTTATTCAACATGTTATTTTCATGGCTAGATCATATTTGTAGTTCATCTCCTTTATGTAAAGAACTACACCCAAGGAACAATTCAAGACCTCGCCTTGAAGCACGCTGAGTAGACTTGCAACAAAAATTACATCGAGAAATTATGCTCGTCAATTTTTACATTGAAAAATCCACACAACGTTCATGTAGCCATTAAAAATTGTATCTAGAATGTTAACCACTTCTCACAAAAGAATAATATATATTACTTCAAATTACATTTTTCACAATAACATTCTTTTTCTAGTTCTATCGCATCCCACAGTCCTCTCTTTTTCTCTTAAGTTTGCTATAAAAAAAAACATTAAAAAAAAAGTCCAAATAATATAACTCTTAAAAAAAAAATATTATCATCCCTTCCTGGCGACACCAAAAATAAACACATCCCATATAACAATTTGGTTTTGACCAATAAGGCATGCAAAGCATCACAGCTTGCAATATAACAATAACTAACCATTGGGCTTCCATGAAATATTACCCTCAGGATACTAATACGATGCAAAGTTCACTTAAAAAAGGATTATAACTCTCATTTCTAGTAAAACAGAAAATAATCCAATCTAGCTTCTTCCATAAATCATGTCTCAGTAAAGCAAAACATATTTCTCGAACAAAATCTTGAAGTAAACTAATTGAACCAAAGCAAAAATATGAAAGCTCGTCCATCAATACACCCGTCCATCTAGTGAATCTGGAAAAGAGTAAATAAGACTTATTTCTTCTTGTCTCCAGCTCCACCAGCCCTGCACACAATGAAAACAGCATCATAAGCAATAGCAACTACTGCCAATCAGATTTATAAATTATATTGTATGCATAATATGAATAAAAGAACATAGAACAACCTCATCTTCCTGAGAACACTGGACATTTCCTCACGCTTCTTCTTTGCACGTTTGTGGGTTCCAAGCTTTCTCTTTGCAACCTTCAGTGCCCTCTTATCCTTCCCAACCTTCAGCAACTCAGTTATACGCTTTTCATAGGGTGCAAAACCGGCAACCTCTCTTATGAGGTTCCTCACAAAGTGCACCCTCTTGCTTGTTTTCTGTTTTGAATCAATATAATATTAGGACCACATATAAAAAAAAAAAAAAAAAAAAAAATCTGTATGTCTTTCTTTTAGTGGATGAATTACCCATCCAGTTTTTCCTTTTCATCCATCACACAGCATAATTTAAAACACTTTCAAGAAAAATAAATCAAATACACTTCTAACACCATAATCTGCCGGATATGTCTATAGAATGAATGCATTAATGAAAGGGAGAGTGAATGCATTCACTTTCAAGAAAAAAGCTTTATTAAGAGCAAATGAATTAATAAAAGGGTAAATAGGTCACCAAAGATTGAGATCATTTCGGAAAATAAATTGACGAAAATATGGGTTCAAAATCTTAGTGCTCCCCACAAAGAACACCTACAGTAAGAACTGAAAGTAACAATTTTCAAAGTTCGGCTTCTATGTCGGCAATCTTTTCTAATGTATAGAAAAAGTAATTGTCATAAAAAATAGGAATTACCCTCGTATAAGAAAACTACTAAAATTGATCAGAAACCTAATACATACAATAGAAGGAACAGAAAATTGCAAAACACAAATAGCCTTTGTTATTCAGCAATTATAAAGACAACCACTTATTCTAAAAAGATAGCCACTGCATTGTATGACACTTTGATTCCAACACCACCACTTACAATCTAAAAAAGGTGCAAATATGAGAATAAAAAAACTGAATAACGTTTAAAAAAAACATTGAAAAAACTTACCCCCTTACGATCTGAGGGGCGTGGGGGCAATTCCTTCTTGGTGACGACGTGACCCTTGTTCAGTCCAACAAACAGACCCGTACTAGGCGGTTTGGGAGCCATTTCCCTGTCCAAAAACAAACACGCTTCAGAATCATTTCGCTTATGGCTTATGCAATCAAAAGTTAATGTTGAACAGTCATTTTCAATTTCGCATTAAACCGAGCAAGAATCAGAAGCAGCCATTATTACCTCTTGGTGGAGAAACCCTAGGAGCAGAGTGTGCGGAGAAGGAGAAAAGAGCAACTAGTTTATTTGACGAGGCTGTTTCCCTTTTTATTTGAGAGACTCAAGTCGGGTCACCGATCCAACTTCAATTGGGCCGAACTACAAGTATAATTGTCAAAAAACAATCACGGAAAAAAAAATGCACAATTATATCAATCTATAATAATACATACGAAATTTTTTTAATAGAAATATTTATACATGTCATCCTCAATAGTTCTAAACAATAAATTTTTTTAATTTTTTTTTACAAGAGAATTCATTTCAAATTATATAATAATTGTAATGGGATTATAATAATTGATTATGATCAAATCTTTTATAATTACAATAATAAAAATGATTAACAATTATCTATCATAGTTGTACATATTATATTTTTTTACTGCATATTTATTATTATTATACAAGTAATAATATATGCTCTAATTGCCAATAATGAATATGAAATTGCTAAAAAAAATTATACACAATTTTGATTGGATTTAAATATAATTTTAATTTTTCTATTTTGTTCAATCCATAATTTTGGTATTTTCATTTTAAAATAGAAACATTTGTTTCCTCTATTTTTAAAAAATCCATCATTTTAATCCTCATGTTTCAAAATAGAGACAATTTATTCTTCTATTTTTAAAAAAATCATAATTTTGATCCACTTATTTTAACAAATCTACAATTTTGGTTCAATATTCAATTTTACCTATATCTTATTTTTATATTATAATTAATTAAATTATTTTTTATAATATTTTAAATGAATATATTATGTCTAAAATTAAACTATATCAAAATAAAATAAATAATCATAGGCAAAATTGAAAATTTGACTAAAATTATATGTTTTTAAAAATAAAAGAATAAATATTTCTATTTTAAAATAAACAACTAAAATCACATATTTTTTTTAAAACTATACAGCATATATCTCTAATTTAAAATGAAAAAACCAAAATTATGATTTTAACAAAATAAGAAAACTAAAATAGCATTTAAGCATTTTAAATAAATATCTTTATCAATTCTGAACAATAACTTTCTATGGGAATTAAAGAAATTGACATGCAAATTAAGTAAAAAAAAAATTGAAATCAATAGAAGAGTATTTAATATTTAAAAACAAATAGAAATATCTTCAATTTACATAATAAATTAACAAAAAATTTAATTTTGATTTGATTGATTTATATGTTAAAATAGATAATTAAGTGTGATAAAATCTTTGTTATATTTTTTTCTTGAGTCATAGATCTCATAGTATCCTTAACTCATTATATTCAGTAAGTAAAAACAAAATATCTTAAATATAAAATATAAATATTCTACATGAAATACAAAGGGGCAAAGCAAGTTGCAGGTGATTGTAGAGGAGTTAAGAAGCTCACCCAAAAGTTCAAGACCTGATCTATCCCTTTTTTGGTGCGTTGCCATGTTCAGCAAATTTTGGAATACATTACTGATGTATAAATCAAGTCAATTTTTTGTATAAGTTGGAATACTTTAAGGTTGGTGAGGACATTTTGCACATGAAGCATTACGAGAGTTGAACTAAAATATTCAAATTACATTTTTCACAATATTCTTTCTCTAGTTCTATCCCATCTCACAATCCTCCCTTTTTCTCTTGTTTTTTTAAGAAAAAAAGCATAAAAAAATACGTCCAAATAACATAACTCTTAAAATAAAATACCACCATCCCTTACTGGCGGCACCAAAAATAAACACATCTGGTAAGTCATTTGGTTTTGACCAATAAGGCATGCAAAGCATCACAGCTTGCAATATGCCTAACATTTGGTTTTTACCATTGAAATATTACCCTCAGGCAACTAATAAGATGCAAAGTTCACTTGAAAAAGGATTATAACTCTCATTTCTAGTAAAACAGAAAATAATCCAATCTAGCTTCTTCCTTAAATCATGTCTCAGTTAAGCAAAACATATTTCTCAAACAAAATCTTGAAGTAAACTAATTGAACCAAAGCAAAAATATGAAAGCTCGTCCATCAATACACAGGTCCATCTAATGAATCTGGAAAATAGTAAATAAGACTTATTTCTTCTTGTCTCCAGCTCCACCAGCCCTGCACACAATGAAAACAGCATCATAAGTAATAGCAACCACTACGAAGAAACTAACATTCAAGAATGCCAATCAGATTTATACATTACATTGTATGCATAATATGAACAAAAGAACATAGAACAACCTCATCTTCCTGAGAACACTGGACATTTCCTCACGCTTCTTCTTTGCACGTTTGTGGGTTCCAAGCTTTCTCTTTGCAACCTTCAGTGCCCTCTTATCCTTCCCAACCTTCAGCAACTCAGTTATACGCTTTTCATAGGGTGCAAAACCAGCAACCTCTCTAATGAGGTTCCTCACAAAGTGCACCCTCTTGCTTGTTTTCTGTTTTGAATCAATATAATTTTAGGACCACATATAAGATATAAAAACAAAGTTTCTGATGCCTTTCTTAATTATTTCTATAGTGAATGAGGATGAATTGCCCATCTAGTTTTTCCTCCCGTTCTTTCATATTATCCATCACACGGCATAATTTGAAACATTTTAACATAGATCCATTAGAATATACTTCTAACGTTTAATCTTAATAGTCATTTTAAAGGTCAACGCATTAATAAAAGAAAGAGGATATAGGTCTCCAAAGATTGGGATCAGTTTGGAAGTGAAAATGACGAAAATATGGGTTCAATATCTTAGTGCTTACTGGCAAACAACACCCAAGTAAGAACTGAAAGTAAAATAAAAAATAAAAAATCAATTCTTTGCAGCTGCTGTATCACAGTTTTTTTCTAATGTATAGCCAAAGTAATTGTAGTGAAAAAAGGGGACTTGTACTCATAAGAAAGTTACTAAACTTAATCAGAAACTTGATATATACAATAGAAGGGACAGAAAATTGTAAAACCCAAATAGTCTCTTTGTTAAATAAATGCCTCTGTCATCATTCTAATTAGAAAGACAACACGTATTCTAAAAAGACAGACAATGCATTGGATGACACTTTGATTCCAACACTACCACTTAAAATCTAAAAAAAGGTGCAAATATAAAACTGAATCACATTTGAAAAAGAAACATTGAAAAACCTTACCCCCTTACGATCTGAAGGGCGTGGGGGCAATTCCTTCTTGGTGACGACGTGACCCTTGTTCAGTCCAACAAACAGACCTGTACTTGGCGGTTTGGGAGCCATTCCCTGTCCCATAAACAAACACGGTTCAGAATCGTTTCACTTATGGTTCATGCAATTACAAGTAAATGTTGAACAATGATTTGTAATTTAGAATTAAACTGAGCAAGGATCAGAAGCAGCAAGTACCTCACTCGGCGGAGAAACCCTAGGAGCAGAGAGGGTGCGGCGAAAGAGAGAGAGAACAGCAACTAGGGTTACTGAAGAAGCTGTTTCCGTTTTTATTAGAGAGACTCATGTCGGGGTCGCCGATCCAACTTCAATTGGGCCGAACTACAAGTTGAATTGTCAAAATAAGAATCACAATATTTTTTAAAAAAAAAATGTACAATTATATTATAAGTGACTAGGAAAAAGAGTCTGTCTCTTTAAATTTTTTAAATAATAAAAAATAAAATTTAAATATAATTAATAAAAAAGTGACAGAAAAAAAAATTGTCTTGTATTATAATATATATATATATATATATATTTGTAAAATAAATATTATTATAATTATAAGTAATTATATTTTAGTGAATATTTATATCTTATATCTACATAGATGTACCACGCAAATATGAATATTATACATAAAACTGATAAAAGTATATTAATATCTAAAAAATATTAATATTTAAATTATAGGAATCTAAAATTATTAAATTTTACAAAAACAATAACTCTATAAAAAAAATAGCAACGTCTATTATTTCATTATTAAAAAATGTTTTACCACATCAAGACATCGACTAATGTGCATGTCAACTCCTCCTAAATTATTTTCTAGCCTAGTATAACCTTTAATTCCTATTTTACTTAAATTGTGGATTTACACTCAATTAAATCTCTTGCAAATTTGATATCATTTTTTATTACTAATTTGTTATCATTATTTTCACTTGTTTCTTACTAATTAGAAATATATTTTTAAAACTTAATTGACAACGTGTCTTATTATAACTAATGATAACAAAATATTTTACATATTTTTTTAATGAAACTCGATATAATTTGTTACTTCATTTTCCTAATTTATCCGTAATATAAAATGGGATTTATAAATTGTAACTTATTTGAATATATTTTAATATTATATTAAATTGTAGCCTTTTTCAAATCAAATGCCTAAATTATTTTTTAATAAGCAAATAAGGATATTTAATATCTAGCAATGTTTTTTAATAACCTCTAGAAATGTTTAAATTTATGGCTACAATATCATTTTGGTTCATTATGTTGTTGCATTTTTTCCGTATATTATGTTTTTTTTGTATTTTAAAAGTCATATTTTGGTCCTTATATTTGTGAATGGATCCGAAATTGTCCTTGTATCAATTTTACATTGCTAGTGTCTTTTCATTTTAAAAAATTAATTTAAACATAATTAAAAATTAATTATGATAATGATGAGAACAATAAAGATGAAGACAATCATGATAATAATAACGGGTTAATTATAATTGAAATGTTTTAAGATGTAATAATTGATATTTAAAAAATAGATATTTTAATTTTAATCATTTATTATTTTTAAATTTTATCTGATAATTATTATTAATTATTCATATATTCTCACGTAAAAAAAGTGTTCTTGAGTCATAGAGAGAGAGAGAGAGAGAATTTGCTAATGTATTTACAACTTTTTTTAGTTGGAATGCATCAACCATTAAAAAGTGTAGAACCGAAAACTCTCATCTCTTTTAATTTAATTCATTCATTTGAGGGATATTACAGTAATTAAATGTCTTTATTTTTTTATTAAAAAAAACTTAGTTTCTCTCTCCTCTCTCACTTGTTAACGCATCATGCACTGTACAAGGTCTCTCATTTAACGGATCACCAATTGTAAAAAGGGGCTTTCTGATTCTTTTCGTTTCTGGAAGAAGTTCCTGCCATCGCTGTCTTTTAAATTTATCATTTTCTACTTTGTATGTTTTATCCCCAATTATATCATCAATCATCAATCGCATTTAGGAGAATAAAGGTCCCAAATTGAATTCCATTTTTCAAACAAAAAATTTGCAGAGAAGATATACGTTTCAGCTATGCTTATAAAAGGAAAATCAAATCATGCATCAAATTAAATTGGAGACACCAGTTGCATAACTATCAAATGTCTCTGTTAACTAATAAACTGATAAAGCTTAAAACTCTCAGATTGGTGAAATTATGGCTTAGAAAATATTATAACTCTCGAACATGTTCAGATATAATGACATCAAACGCGGTGGTAGTTGATAATTGTTTCTCATAATGACATTTGAATTACATTTAATAGAATAATTATCGACTTTTTCTTTAATTTTGTTTAATTTAGTCTTAATTAGTTAGAATTTAGTGTTTTATAGAACTTTAGGCCTGTAAATAAAATTTTAAGATTTTTCTTCTAATTTATGTATTTTTCATGATTTTTGAAATACTAAGGAAGGAAGAGGAAGTTGTCACAACAAAGAAGACTCGCCTAACAAGTTATGTTTACCCAACAAGTGAGATAATTCTGAAGAGGATACAACAAAGAAGACTCGCCTAACAAGTTATGTTCACTCAAAAAGTGAGATAATTCTGAAGAGGATACATGGCAACTCAAGAATGAAGGAAGAGGGTCCAGATCATTCTCATAGCTCGTCCAACAAGTAGAACAAACTATAAGGTGACTTTTGGAATTTGCGAATAACTTACCTAATGAGTATTGCGTCCTTTGGAGTAACAAGATAAGAGTCTTTGGCCCATTATAAAAAGGATATTCCCTTGTGATCACGGAGAATTAGCTTAGGACACAATGAGGAGCGAAACACTACACTTTACACTTCTTTCTTGTTCTTCACCATTTTATCTCCTTCCACTCTTGTATTTCTCCATTTTGTAAGGTCTCTCATGACAATGAGAGGTTAAATCATTCATTGTTAGGAACATGGTACACTAAACACTCTAATGTAATTATTTTTAGTATCTATTCAATGCTATTGTCAATGTTATTGCTTACTTTTTTTTATTATTGTCTTGTTATGGTTTGATTACCCATAAATATGTTTATATAGTGTGAGAGTAATTGGAAAATGTTATCATTACTAAAAACTGAAAGTAGCTTCTAAAGAACTTGTGTCTAGGGTTATAATGATATGTATTATCTTTATTTTAATCCTTATTTTGATCCAAGTCACTTGGTTTAACTTGCTAAGGGATTAAGAGTCAAACTAAGTGATTTAAGTCCTTCAACCAAAGGAATCTTGATTAGGATATTTTTGTGGATTAAGCTACTTGAATAAGCATTGAGTAGTGAAAAATCATTAATATCGCACAAGAGTAGTTTAGTAAGGCCAAACACCCAACTTCACATATTTTGCATTTTCCCATTTTCTACCTTCTAGTCGTGGCCTGTTTTGATTTATTATTTAATGTTTGTTGATTTGTTACTTTTAATTTCTGCACTTTAGTTTCAAAATCTAGTTATTCATTTATTTTCATTACTTACACTCAGTCTTACCATGTATTTATTATTGCACAATTTGTTTCACTTGTCAATCGATTAACAATAATGGATGGGAGAAACTGGAAGACCGTCGACATGGTTGATAGTGGTGGATGGGAGACGATGAAAGGGTAGAAGAAAATAGAGTATCTAAAAGAAGACCAAGATGTGTTGACAAACGAGAGAGGGAGAGGGGATACATAAATTATGTTTTTATTTTTAAAATAAACACTTAATTATTATAATGTCCCTCAAATTAATGAATTAAATTAAAAGAGATGGTTGAATTTTTGGCCATAAAATTTTGGTGTAGATTATTATAGCATCTCCAATTAGGGATGTTCATCAACCGATGCAAACCGCGGTGACCGAACCGAAAAATCGAAAACTGAAATAACCGAAAACCGAAAAATCGAAAAACCGAAAATTTTCACCGAATTGGATTGGTTTTCGGATTGGCCGGTGAAAATCGATCCAAATCCCAAACCGATCCAATTATAAACCATACTTTACCCTTTATCTACTTGGGCCTATTCCCCATCATAGTCCAAAAACCAAAAATCCAATACATTGCTCCTTATTTTGTCCAATTAACGTGTATGTCTAATGAAAATTAGAAAATGATGTTTATTTTTGTTCAATAAATGTGTTTGTTTATGTTAGATACTCCTTATTTTGATAAAAATAAGTCTCATAAGTTTTATTTTTAGACTTTTAAAAAATCGAAAACCAATCCAATCCAAACCGAAAAAAATTGGATTGGATTGGATCGGATTTGAAAAAAAATTCAAACCAAATGGGTGATCAAATGACCAAACCGAAGGAATTTGATCGGATGATTTTTTGCTTCAAAATCGATCCAATCCAGATCGCGAACACCCCTATCTCCAATGGGAGATACTCATTTGGATTTCTTAAGCAATTTTTTGTGATCTCCGCAGTACTTTTCGTGGTCCCAACAGTGCTATGTCACTCTTAAGAAAGTCATCTAATATTTTGCTCAAATGCAAGAAACCACAAGAAACTCAAAAAAATTCACATATTTATATTTTTTTTAAATATAACTTAACATTTTTTCAATTTTTATAAATATAAAATAAATAAAACGAAATGCGTAACAATATAAAATAAAATTTTACACAATAATAGTTAATTAAACACAATAACATCGAAATAAATAAAAAACAAAGACCTCAGAAATAAAAAAAAATTGAGGATAAATTGAAACACAAAAAATTAAAAGTGTGAATTGCATTGCAAAGAATAAAAAAAATAACCTATACTTATAAACAAACATTCATTCAATGTTCATTTTTCTCTAATGGTAATATTTATTAACGTTACTTCTCTTTGCATTTATTAGTTAATTTTTTTTGTGTAGGCATACTATTTTTTTACATTTGTTTAGCGTTAATTTTTTTTGTCTTCAACGATTATCTTTACATTTAGTTTCTTTGCAACTAATCTTTTGTTTTGTGCATACTATTTAAAAAAAAAATAAAAATCAGCACACGCGTCCTTTGTCCCTTCCCTTCCTCTTCTTCAATGTTCTAGACCCTTCCTTTGTCATTCTCCACTTTCCTCTCTGTCTTCCTTTCCACATTAGCTTTGTTTCACTTCTTTCTCTCTTTTTTCTCCTCTTTCTCTTCTTTCTCCCACCGCACTGCGCTTCCTCTTCCTCGCGCCGACATCCTTCTTCGCACGCCGTCGTCTTCCTCGCTCGACCTCCTCCTTTGCGTGTGTCGTCTTCCTCACGCTGACCTCCTCCTTCGTGCACCAGCCTCCTCGCACGGACTCCACCTCGCGCCACCATCGTGTCGGCCTTCCCCGTTAAAAGCTCCATCAGCACCACCCCATGTACGCGATCTCTTCTTCCATCTCCGTTGTCTCTGCCGTGCCGGTCTCTTCCTCCATGTGCGCGACCTTTGGTTTGGTATTTTCCCTCTTTTTTATGGGTAGTTGATGAGGAGAATAATATTTTATTCGTAAGTTTCAGTTCCTTACATAAGGAACGCGCTCCATTTTTTACGAAATCGTTTTGCCACGTCACTGTGCTCCAACGCAGAAGAACTCCCAAGAAACGGGTGCTTAAACTAAGAAACCCAATAAACATCTCCCATTAGAGATGCTCTTAATGTACTCCAACTAAAAAATGGATGTGAGCACGTTAGTAAATCCTTATATATATAAAATAAAAATAATAGCCGATTAAGATTAAAATATCTAAAAATCCAAATTAAAATATAATATAATAAGCAAATCTCTAAAAGATTCACCAAACAAATCATGTCCTAAATTATCTCAACTATCATCACCATCACCATGACCGCCACCACTTTCGCCGTCATGACCATTGTTGTCATTGTAACCGCCATCACCACCACCACCTACTCTTTCCTAAAACCAAAATTCCTTTGACAATTAAAATAGAATACATCTTTAGAATAGCTACTATGTATCTCAACTTTCAAGTGTTTTCAGAGGGCAATGTTCCAAAGCAAGAAGGGCTATTGCAAAAGCATGGCAACCCATTAGGCCTTTTCCTGATTTCTCCATAGCTAAAAGTAAGCTCTTCATCTACTTGGATATCTTTCGAAGCAAAGAAGCAGAGGCGGGGGAACAAAGCTCCTGAACTTCTAACTAGCTTTGTGCTCAAATTACCGCCGTCACATGAATGATTCACAAACCGTGCAACATTTCCTATTCTCGTCGCATCGATATTCAATCTCAGACATGCCTTCCCAGAAGGAAGATGTTCCCTTACAACCAAAAGAGCAGAAGAGAAACCACCCTGTGAAGCCAGTTCATCATAATGTTGATGTCTCCTTTGTGCCTCCTTGGTTGTCAAGAGTTCACCTTTTATTATACAGAAAAGGCATCATGTAATTCCACACACATGCATAGGGATTAAAAACAACCATGCAGAAGAAAAAACAACAAAAAGAGTCAAGGAAGTATCAGTGACACACATTCAACTTAGCAAATAGTGGAAAGTAGTTTCTACCAATCTTCATACAATTCTTTAATCACACACATGCAACTTCACTGTCATACATTCTATATATCTCAATTCTCATCAAAAGAGAGTACCATTCAAAGATGTATAAGGATAGCTTGGTGGTGAAGGAAGAATGAGAAAGAAGTTGTGGATTCAATTCTTCTGCTAACAAAAACTAACAAACTAACATCTAGCATCATAAAAAAAGAGAGTATATCCAGTAAAAAAATGCTAATTAGAATTATTTCTGTAATACCTGAATATTCAAATAGGAACTCTCCTTTAGCAATGAACTGGTCCGCTTTCAAGCCCCATCCTTTTTTCTCATCTCTCACAATCCTCACCTTTACCGCAAGCCCATTCCTGGTCAACCGGTTCCCGCACTCGGGCCCGCAGCGGCAGCCCGGCCCACACTCTTGGCCCACGTCATCCAGGCCATCCAGGCCACAACAGGGACACGCGGGGCCCGCACACGCCTCGCAGTCGCAGCCCGACGCGGCCCGGCCCGAGCCATCAACGAAGCCCACCGATTCGGCGGTAAGGTGAGTCGGCAAGGAGGGGGAAATTACGGAAGAGCCCCAGGGCTGGCGAGGGAGGAGCGGGATGGTGGAGGGGAGGAGGAGGGAGCGCGTGTAGAGGAAGTGCGCGTAGGGGTGGGCGTCGATGGTGTTGAGAAATGGGACCGGAAGGGTCTCGAAGGCTCTGGAAGCGTCGGAGGCGCGTCGCAGGGTGATGGCGCGTGAGAGTTTGAGGAGGGATTTGCAGGTGGAAGAGACGTTGGCGAGTTCTGACTGGGTTAGATACGGTAACACAAGCTCTGCGCATTGGACAAGAAGAGCCTCCTCTTTCGCGTTGCAACGCCAACGCTTCGTGGGAACACTTTCACTTTCTTCCGCCATTACCACTGCTTGTGGTTGCTGTGTGCCTATGCGGATAGATGGAACCAAAACGTCGTCGTCGTTATCCTAAAAATAGTTCGAAAATTATTACTCCGAAAAAACCCTTAATTGACCATGTTCAATTTTTTTTACTACAATAATAATTCTTAGATCAGTACCAAAAAATATTATTTTAAAACATGTTCTCTATATATGTAAAAATAATTATTTTTTCATCTAAAACTAAAATTTCCTACTATATAAAAATTAAAAATATTACTATTAAGATATATTTAACACCATTATATTGCTGTTGACCATTAATACTATGAGGGATATATGTGGAGAAAAAAATACAGACTTGTTTGGGAATAAAAAATGATGAATTATGAATATAGAGCTTCACAACCTTAAAATACAAGCTATAATTTTCATTTAGTTTATTGTTTGGCGAGAATTTGTTGTCATAGGTACAGTCTGCAGATTAATACAGATATTCTAAATTCTAATAAATATTCCATTAATATATGTGATTAGAGAGGAGCATCATTGAATGATAAAATAAAATTTTTTTAGCCTGGTATCTGTTGAGCATAAGTTGCATCTATCTACTAATCACCTCGTAATTCATTACTTCCTTGTTTTGATTCATGCCAATAGCCAAATCTTGTATTTTGAAATTAACTGCTCTTTTCCTTGATCAGGATGACTTTTTACCAAGGACAGCCACTCCATTGGAAGATATATTCAAGTCTCTTTTCTGGTATGTCAAGGCCCTTTATAAGAGTAGCTCCCTTGTTATCCTGCTTGATATACAAGGGTAGAGTGTGTTTGATTGTAACAAGCTTATTTTTAAGGTTCTTCAGCTTAAGGAGCACTAGGGTAGTATTGAGAAATATGAATTAACAGTGTCAATATGGTTGTGATTAGTTGAGGTCAACATTTAATGGAAATGATTGTCACAGTAATTTTAAAGTTTCTATTGTAAGATATTTTTTCTTGGTTTTGCAGTTTGCCATGCTTATTGTGCTTGAGGTGCATGAAGGATACATGTATACCAGAGGAGAAGATGCTGAAAGATCCAAGGAGACTCTATGCTCCCGGTCGCCTTTATCATATTGTTGAGAGAAAGCCTTTCAGGTATGGTTAAGGTTCCAATAAGAGCTTATGCATTGCAGAATTTTACTGTACTTCTAGAAATCACCAGCAGTTTAAGCACAACTGTATTCTATTTAATTGTTTGGCATGTTTAATTGTCTTGTTTCTTGCATTGGAAAATATGCTAAAACGGTTGTAATGCCACATCTGATCATGCCATTATTTGGATAGAGAAAGAAGCACAAAAGGCTTTAGATGTAAGTGCGTCAATCCCTTAGGACATGTTTGGATACAGGTTAGAAGCGCTTTTGAGAGTTTCTCTACTGAAAATATAGTGCTTTTTTCAGTAGAGAAGCTCTCAAAAGCATTTCTAACCTTGTATCCAAATAGACTCTTAATCTTTTACTACTTTGTTGGGGCAACTGAAGTTGTGGTCTCACTCTTTCTGTGCTTGACTAGGGCCCTGGCTACAATTGTTTTCTCTTTAGATGGCATACAGTAATATGAATTTTGAGAAAGCTATTAGACTCACATTTTTTCAGCCAGAAAGTAATGCCATTTTTATGCCTGTGCAACATGCCAACATCTCCCTCATGTAGCAAGAATTAGAAGAGAAAAAAACATTTTATTCTTCATGTATGCATATAATTTTCATAAATCTTCAAATTATCTCATACAAATTTGATCTTCTAGTTTGCATGTGTAAGTGATCAGGTTCTGTTAAGAGGAATGACCAAGTCCATCTCAATCATATCTGTTCTCCTACAAAACAGGAATTAACAGATGTGATAATAAGGATTTGGTTTTTAGCTCTTTGAATTCCAATATCTTATGGGCATAACATTATATATTTCCTGTGAACTGAAAACATATTGACATAATAAACATATTCAGAATACCTTTATACTACTATTGCCAAGCTTTGCCATTTTGTTTTTGCCAACTGCAGTTGATGAAAGAGAAAGATAATACATTAGAAATACCTGCAAATCAAATCATAGAGCGGCAAGAAACATTAGCTAGACACAATGAAGAATACAAAGAAGCATTGCAGAGGGCTAAAACATTAGATGTTCCACATGCTTATACACCAGAGTCACAATATGGAACTTTTGACAAGGAGGGAGAGGACAGTTCAAGAAGGTCACAAGGTAAAAATCTTCTTTCGGTTCAACAAATAGGGGTACAGTGGATGAAACTTGGGATGAAATGATTGAGCGTCTTTTTGATAAGGATGAGCATATGTGGCCAAGAGATAATGGTTATGTAATTTATGCGGACTAGTTTATACTTTATTGTAGAGAACAACTAAACTCGTTCATTTTTTTTGTGATTTTTCTTGGTGTGTAGTTGTAGCTCAAGGATGAAATAACATGAAAAGAAGATTGATAGATTTGTTAGAAACTGTTTAGCTAAGGTTATCCTAGTAAATCTGATTGCAGATAAGATATTTTAGGAAATTTAGATTGATTGTAGGCCTATAAATAGGCTTTTTTTATTTTAAATTTCAAATGACAATTTTCCTTCTTCAATTTCAATCTCTCAATTTCTCTGCGAGTTCCAATATTTTTATTGTTTTCCTCAAAAGATTTCCGACAGTTTTGAAAATTTTAGTGATGGTTGCGTATGATGTCCAAACAACTTCAACAATAAAATATCACATTTACAAGAACAAAAGTGATTATTACACGAGAAAGTGAAGTTTAAGATGAATCAACTCATTGTTTTGGAAAAATTATGTTATATATACATTTCAGTTCATTAAATTAAGGCTTGCATTTCTGGTAGCATCCTTTTGGCATTTCCAACTCTAGTGCTTGCTATATTGCCAGAGCTCAAGTTGAAAACTTGCCATGGCCAACATATGCGTCTCACTTTATGGCTATTGCCTTCACGTTTCTCTGCTTCTTCTAGTTGTCTGGTTAGTTCTTCAACCTGTCGACGAAGTTCAACTGCTCTAGTATCAGCCAGCCGCAACGACCTCTCTGCTGCTTCCTGTGCAGCTATTGCAGTGATTACAAGTTCCTCTTTGAGCCTTAATTTTCCATTGGATATGTCCAAAGCAACCTTAGTTTTGTGTAGTTCTTGTTTCAAAGCAGCCACCTCATGGAACAATGTCATATCATTAATAGACAAAGAAATAGAGTAATTATAAATTAATTTAGCATCCAAGGCATGTCAATTAGAAAAAGAAAGGTTATTCATTATTGAGACTATAATCAATTTTAGAATCACTGTTCTTAAATTCCACCATCTATTGTTAAGGATGAAATAATCATTCTAAATTCTCCTACAATATTTTCCTTTTTACTACCAAACAAAGAAAGAATTGAATACATTTTATGTTTCTAAATATTAAATGTATTATTTTCTCATTTAATACTTCTTTATAAAGTATTAAGAGAATTAGTTGAATGAATTAGAAGAAAACAGATCAAGATCCTCTATGCACATGTTGTGATGACAAAGAAAGACACTGAGTTCAAGTAAGACTTATTTGTTAGATGAATCCCACTTGAATCCCGTGTCTTTCTCTCTTTTCATTACAGGTGTAGGAGGAGAGGATAACTGGATAAGTGGAATAAAGAAAAAGACAAAATTTAAATACAGTTTCTTAAGTATTTTTTATACTTTCCTTCAAACAGAATTAGAATTTCACAACATTGGGAACTGTAACTATAAAACATTTATTATGAATAATACCAAAAAACACATAAAAAAAACATATATGTTTTGCCTTAAAGCATATACTAAGAGGATATAACACTAAACATCATGAAACAAGTTTTTACCACTTTTTTACGCTCTCCAATCTCTTTCTTTCCAGCTTCAACTTCCAACTCACAAGCTTCCTTCCATCTAGCAACTTCTTCTTCCGCTGCTTTGATTTCCATCAAAAACTACTCTACCTTTTCGCAAGTCAGAGAAAAAGGAAAAGGCTAGTAAGAAAAAGAGCTTTGATTAGGGAAATATTATTTCAGTAATTGATCAAGTAGGTGATTACATTTTGAGCCAAAATTCTCTCTCTATCTTCTAACTCCTTATTGTAGAGTTTGTTTTCTTCAATTTCTTTGGCCTGTTTCTCTGTGAGAAACTGGAGGCGCTCTGTGTCTTACCTGGCATGAGGGTCATGATAAATAATCCAAAACCAAGGAATATGAACTCAATAACCTTATAAATTGTAGCAGCAAGCCACAATTCAGTAATAAGCTCAAATAATCTAATCAATGTATAAGCCAAGAGAGAAGAAATTACTCATTTTCATCTAGCACTATCAAAGAAAAGTAGTAGGCTCTACGAAAAGTCTTTGCATAAAACTGTCATTTCATTTTCTTCCTTGCAAATCATCCAGTATCAGCAGAAAACCATATCTCTACGACGACAAGAAATACTTCAATATAATATTAGATGGTAAAGTACCTAGATTCTTCCAAAGATCTCCTCAATTGAGTGGTTTCAAGGCGTAGATTCTTCATTATCCTTTCCACTGTTGAGGCCTTGGAAAATAACCATAAATTTCAGAACAGGCTACAATTGTCATCTATAAGAAATGTCACCTTTTTTTTACACAACACATAAAGATGCAAGAAATATAACTAAATGTAATGGCGAGGTAATAAATCAGCCCCGTGAGATAGAAAAAAGAGAGTGCCTAGCAAATTGTAACAGAAAAAAGGAGAGTATATCTTGGTCCTAATAATATCACAGGTTTGTACTAGTGTGCCTAATGTAAGTATCTTTAAGCAATGTTATGATTCCTTCATGATTGTGTCTTTTTTTCTTCCCTTTTGTTAAATGTCAACTATATCATAAGAGAACACTAAGGAATTAATAAGAGATTACCAGACTAATGACTTCCTCTTCACACTCACTGCTATCTGATTTAGCCCCGGAATGCTCTGTTGATTGTTCATTATTCCCACCCCCCATCATCATGAACCCAAACCCAACTTTCTGCAATCCAAACTGCAAAAGGGGCATCCTCTTGTGGTCATGTCCCTTTATTCTCTTCTCCAATGCCTCTTTCTCCGACAACGCAATTCTAAGCAAGCTATGAACATCCCTATTCTCCTCAGTTAAACTGATCAAACTACTCTCCAATTCTCTTTTCTCCTTCCTCCTCATCTCCTTGTACCTATCCACCTTTGTCTCCACCTCAATTGCAAGCCTTGATATCAACCTTGCCTCTTCCAACAACATTCTTGATTCCATTCCTGACCACTCCCCATTAACATTTTCTACAAAAGTTACATCCTTTTCTCCCTCTAACCCCTCTATGACAATAGACAAGCTTTCCTTCGTTGAAGTGAGAGATTCCAAAGCCTTAAACATGACCCATTTCTCTCTTCCCTCTCACTCTCCAATCTCTCAACTCTTTCTTTGAAATACTCCACTTCCTTTCCCTCCAACTCATCTTCTTGTTTTTCTCTCAAAATCACTTCATGCAAGGGACTCTATCCGAATGAAGAAGATGGTCAGAGACTTGATGGGGTTGAAATGATGGTTGAGAGAGTTGTTCCATGTTGCATATAATAGCGGATGCTTGTTGGGGATCTTCATGAAGAGAGAAGCCAAAAAAAGTTAGAAGATGTGGAAAAAGAAGAGTTTCAAAACTACCAGTCAACAGAGGGAAAGGTTAGTAAAAAAGGAGGAGGTTTCAAGTTTTGTGGCGGGGCTGATCTTCATTGTGTAGTTGGAAGTTGGAACTAATAGGCCACACAACACAAACTTGCCTTTGTTAGTGTTTTTCCTCTCATACGCGGGTGTTTTTTTGTTTTTTTAATAAGTAAAAATCAAATTCAGATATTTTTTTTTTATAATAACTTATACATACTATTTAATCAATTAAGCTGGTGATAATGAGTTTGTAATTCTTCTCACTATATATTTCATCTAAAAATTAGTTAATTTAATGAATGAATTTAGTTTTCTTTTTGGTGATCATTAATAAATTTAGTTTATAAATTAAATAAGTTTAACATGAGTTGAAAATTTTTGTTAAAAAAAAACATGAGGTGAAAAATTAAGTTTATTAATTGAATAATTAAACTTTTTTTTTGAAAAGATTAAATAATTAAACTTAATGAAAGTATAGTTGTCATACACCAATACAATTTACTCATTTCCAACAACCAAGATTCATCAAATAGCCGGAGTTTCCATCCAAGAGCCTCCTCGGTGCCATGGTCATATTCAAAATAGGTATTTTGATTCTTTTAAAAGGATTATTTAGCAAGATATAATTTTTCAGTAAAAAAAAAAGAGCAAGTTATAATATTTTTTTAAAAAAATTCACTTAATATGTAATTTATACAAATACTTTTTTTCTAAAAAAAATAAGGGATATATGGGGTTTAAAAATATGCTCACACCTCTTTTTTCAGTTAAAATGCATTAACAACTTACACCAAATTATTTAGGACAAAAAAATCATTGTTTCCTTAATTTTAATTTATTTGTTTAAAGATGCTGATATGAGAATTGATATTTCACTCCTGCTCCAACACGTCCGCGTGCTCCGTCATGACATGGCGGCAAAACGGTCAACGCAGACAGATCGTAGAATTTTTTTTGAAAAAGTTTCAAAAATTATTCTTTTTCTTTCATTTTACGTAGATATTAGTCATTGGGTGGAATAGCTGTTGAGCATGGTGGCATGTACAGGTGCGGCCATCATGTGGGGAGAGAAAATAAAAACATAACAAGAAAAAGAAGATGGGTTGAAACTTGAAAAGTGAGATACTTAGAAGAGAGAAACGTGAATGCTATTTTTTAGTTAAATTAAATACTAGTTATTGTATTACCCTTAAAATAAATAAATTAAAATATAGAAATATTGGTTTTCTTTTTTTCCTAAATAATTTGGTGTAGGTTATTAATACACTCCAAGTAAAAAAAAAAAAAAAAAACTCTGAGCACATTAGCAAATCCCATGATATATTGCATTGAAATTTTAAAAGAACATTTTGCGATAAAATAATCTTGAATTTTCTAAAAGATTATGTAAGATTATAATAATTTTTTATTTTTGTTTTAAAGATCAAGTGATTTGGATTTTAATCATTTTTATTATAATATATTTATAAAAATTGATAGAATTTTGTGGACATATAAGATTCAAAAGGAAGAGTTTTTAATTAGGGCCATTTATGTTATTGTATTGATATTGATGTTTTGCTTATCGATATCAAATACATGTATTATAATATTTTATAAAAATTGAGATAATCAAGAAAAGTGTCAATTTACAATTTTTTTCCATCCAATGATATTCTGGTTATTCCACGTAAATCATAAGTTAGAGGACTAGTTATAACTTATAAGGTTTATTTAGTTATACTTAATAAAATTATCTTTGTTAGAATTGTATCCTTTTTCTCAAAAACGAAAAATATGGTTGATACTTTTTTTGTTATACTACTTATAAATTGTAATATTCACATACGAATAATTTACAAGAAGATTATCATAGCATTAGCAGAGCTTCACATGGAAACATGACAACAAATTTGTAGTATGTTGATGTGAAGCTTCGTAGCTTCTATTCCTTTTCTGGATATTTCTTCTTTCTCAGTTTCTGCACGTATTCGCTATACAAGTGCGCCACATGTGAACTTGCTTAGTAGTATTGAGGGTATTTCCCTGTTTTACTATTTTCTTAAAAAAAAAAAAAAAAAACAAAGTATGACATCCCTGTAAAAGTGTGCTGGTGTCTTAATTATAAAAACACTTGTTGGATATAAAAGTTTTTTTTTTTTTTTTGAAACAGAACATCATTTGGCTGTTGGCGGCTTCCTAAACATAAAATCAATATAGTTTAAATTTTCACATTTCCTGCTTTGTTTCATTTTTCTTAGTTGTTTCTTTCTTTGACGTTTATATTATTATATAGTTATCTCTGTAATTTGTTGCAAGACGAAAGAGACGTGCACCCCTTGTAAGGAACTCTTATTCGAACCTTCTTCATAATTTATACGAGCCAACAATTTATTTGGGGGATAATCTGTCTTCTCATTTGGCTTGATTACTTTGCTTTATTTCAATTTGCATTGACTTTTTTGCATTGATTGTTGTAAGTTTTTATTTATTTTAGCATATAATGTTTTTTTTTTTTGCAATACTCATGCTGTATCCGTACTGAGTATCAAACAAAAATAAACAAGATACAAATATAATCAAAGAAGATAAGCAAATAATAAATATAACTAGATACTATTTGAGTTTCTTCCTTACCAACAATCTTTGCTATATTTCATTCCATATCATTACCCTTTCAAATAATATATATAATTTAAGTCGTTGATGAAAGGTGATTAACCCTTGTCCAATGGTTCACCAACGCTTATTATCCCAGGGGACCCACTCACAGAAGAAAACAATTTTTTTAAAGCGTTTGGTTCCATAAAAATAAAAATCAATTGCTTCTCCTTCACTTCAATTCCCACACACACTCTTCACTCCCTCACAGATAAGTAACTTCCTTCTTCCAATCCCTGTTGACTCTTCTGTCTTCTGCCTCGGGTTCACGACTCGCTGAGTCTCCGCAACTCGGAACGATTCCACCGAACGCCGATTCTCACCGCAATTCGGTTTGTTCGGATCCGATGGGTAGCATCGTGGAAGACGCCGACACAGACACGGTGTATGTGGCGGTCGGAAAGAACGCCGAGAAGACGCAGCAACTGTTGCATTGGACGGTTAAGAATTTCTCCGGCAAAGAAATCTGCCTTCTTCATATTCACCAACCTCACTCTCTCAATTCCTTCTGTGAGTTTCTCTTCATTAACGTTTTTTCCTTTTTCAACGTAAAACATTTTATTGTTATTTTTATTGAGATTGTGGTTGTTTTTTGATTAGCAAACGTTTGACGAAGGTATCAAGTTTGAGTTGAAAATTTGTTGGTGGATTGGTTAATTATTACTCTAATTTTTGGTTGTTGGATTTGAATGTTTGCTAATTTGGGATCTAGTTTTTGGGTTGGATTGGATCATGTTTTTCTAATCTATTGATTGCTATCTTCTTCTTTTTTTTTTATCACTTTAAAAATGTTCTCGAAAATCTTGTTGAAGAAGAAAGGAAGATCGATAATGCTGAATTGAACTGTTGGATTGTGTCGTTTTGTATTTACGGCCAGTAATTGATGAAATGAATGGTGAAGCTATAGATGGTGAATCTATTTAGGTAATTCGCTGATTGGGTTGACTTGTGATAAGTGTATCAAGGTTTCAAAGAACATGGATAAGAGTGTAATCGAGTCTATTGAGCACTTGATGTGAGTCAAGCTGATGACTTGAACCTTAGGTTTGACTTGCAAATGAAAAGATGAAGCTAAAGCTTGCTTCATTGATTCAATTAGCCAAATTTAAGGCTTGGGCTTGGTTTGTTTAAAAATATTAAGAAGTAAAGAATTTGAAGACAGTTAAAGATCTATGAAATGCAAGTAATTATAATTCTCTAAATAAAATTACATTTTTTTATATAAATTCCAATTTACTAAGTGATACAAATATGTACACTATTATTATTATGATGATGATGGTGATGATCATCATCAATACCATCTTTCTTATCTAAATCTTTTTTTTATTGTCTCTCACATACACTCACTCACATGCTTTCATAAGATATTCACGAATCATGAGCCTTTAATATTAAGCTTATAAAACTAGGGAATGACTCGTTTATATGACTAAAATCGAACAAGTTTTGAATAAATCACAAATAACTCAACTGATATATAAGAAATGAAGATATTCGATGAAAGGGAGCAGTAGTAACAGTGAGTGAAAAGATGAGGGAGCATAAATTGAGGTAGTTTGGGTACATAATGAGACGGCCCTTGGATGCTCCTATAAAAACAAAAGTTTGTTACCAAGAGCTCGACATAAAGAGAGGTAGAGGTAGACAAAAACTTACCTGGGAAAAGGTAGTTAAATAAGACTTAATGGAGTGAGATATAGATTGGCGGACGGTGTGTCTTAGGATAGAATAGATAAAAGCTATAACTGGTGGAGGATTAGACCCATTGTTATCTCTATGTTCTATGTGGTCCCTTTTTAGTCATTTTCCTCTTCATCTTCCCCCTCCTTCTTTCCCCATCTTTTTTTTATCGTATTTTCTTTTCTTTTATCTTATTTCCCCTTTCCCTTCCCCTTCCCCTTCCATTTTTTTTTCAACCTTCTCGTATTTATCATTGGTTTCATCTACCACTGACCCCAATTAGCTTTGGGTTAAAGGTGCTGTTGATGTTGATGTTGAACTCAACTCATTTGCTTCCCTAGAACTGAATTTGTGTTTGACGAAAATGTCTGCAAAGACATGTGTTGGAATACAAGTATGAGGTGAAGTCCCACATTAGATAGTAATGGGAAAGTTGAGCACCATATAAGTGAAGAGAAAACCCATAAACCTAAGTTGGGTTAAAGTGTGGTGTCAGTTTGCTTATGTGGTGTGCTCGTGGCCCATTGGTAAAAATTTCCTCTAGTAGGCACATGCAGGTCACATGCTACACTTATTTTGGAACAATTTTTTTCCCAATGCGACACTTAGTTTGGAACGGAGAGAGTAATGGTTAAGGATTGAGGAGGCATTGAATCTTAGATACTTGTTTTTGTCATTTGTCATCAAATCAGCTGTGATATTAATGTTGTAGTGGAGCGTAATTCTCTGGCTTAAAAATTAAAGAGTGAGAAGGAAAGAGAGAAAACTACGTGCTCTATTTTGGTTCTGGCTCTTATTTCTGGCATATAACTGTTCTAGTAAGTACTGAGCTTGTTCTGGCTATATTCGTCCTGGGTAGCGTAGGTCTTATCTGATAGTTTGGTAGTATTTAACAAACTACAAACATTTTTTTTAATCATGTGCAGCAGACAGAAATATCTCTGGGTATGAAGCAAAAGACCATGCAATCAAGGCATTCCAGGAGCATGCAAATCAAACAGTGCACGAACTTCTGGACCAATACATTCTCACTCTGGTCCCAGCAGGGGTATTATCTTTTTCTTATTTCTTCATTTCTGCTGACAAATTATTGACACTAAATATGTAGTGTAACTGTATTTATTTTAGTAAAAAAGAAAATCCTATTTACGTGTGCATTTTAGTCTTCTGTAAACTTAAATGTGCAATGTGATCCTTAAACTTTTTAAAGTTTGTGGTATAGTCACTCCATAATTTTGCATCAAACATGAACAGAAATAATTCAATTTACCTTCTCTAACTTGGGTTCAACTGCACTTTGGTCCTTAAAAAATATAACAATTTATAGGGTTTGTGTTGCATTTTTGAAAGATCGAAAACCAAAGTATGCATGACACTAAGTTGAAGGAGACAAATTCAACTTTTCCATTTATTTTAAGGACAACTAGGTAGCACAATAGAATAGTGACTACCTTCTCCAAAGCATATTGCGAACTTTGGATTTTAATTAAATTTAAACAGTTCAAGGTAATAATTATGGAAGATGCTTGTATTGTTGTTAATAGCTATTTCTTGAAGAAATCCAGATTTTGTTACATCTTGGCATATGTTCATAGGTACGAGCCTACAAATTGTTGATTGAGATGGATGATATTGAGAAAGGAATTACAAAAGCTATTGCACAACACAATATTAGATGGCTTGTAATGGGAGCAGCAGCAGCAGACGGATATAACTTGGGGTATCAATTCCAAACCTCAGTAGCTTTAATTTTAATCTATGATTCACAGATGCAATATGTGTATCAGATATGAAACGTATCTGATATGGCGATTTATTATTCTAAAAACATATAGGTCGTGGAATATACATATACAGATTTGTATAAAAATTCACAAAATATAAGAACTATGCAATTGCAATTTTACAAATTCAAATTAAGAACATAGTTCTTGGGCATTACACAGAATAAAAATTATAAATCATTGTTATCATAAATCACTTCCTGTTGTCTACAAATAGGAATAGTATCAACCTTATTCCTTTCTTGAGATCATCCATAGAAAGGACAATTTCCATTTTTTGGTTCATTAATTTAATGGACAATGTTTCTATGTTTTCTTATTAAACGTGCTTCTATGTCTCATATGTAGCCATATTAGATTTTCATAACTTTTTTTAATGGCTTGTATACTTCATAGATATGTATTGGTGAAGTATCCAAAAGTATTGATATCAAATACGGATAGCAAATGAAAGTATTGGTACTCCGTAGATTTTAATGCTCTCACTAATTTCCTTTTTCCTTTTTCCTTATCCTCTTGACGTTATTGGAAACTTGTGCTTTAAAACTGGAGCTGCTTAAAGAAAAGAGAACATAATTGGACTAGATGATCTCTGTCTTCATGGTGATGGCTCCTCAACTTTCTTTGGGATAGGATTGTGACATTGTGTTTATGGAGGTCTTCTACCATTCTGTATATAGTTTTTTTATAGGGGTTTTCCATTTCAGATATGCCTAGATATTGGACAGCTATGCTGCACTCTTGATGTTTTCAATTTTTGCAAAAGGTTCTACCTTAATCCCCACCATATTACATTGTTGTTCATGTTGGGTCACTGGAACTGAAAAAAATTACGACTAGAAAGTACCACTTGGCTTGAGGATATTGATAAGAGAACTGAACTAGCTTAATGTGTTCAACAAAGTTTATAATTACTATGTAAGAAAATGAAGCAGAGTTGGATATCCAAATAAATTGGCTATTCCTTTCTGGTTAAATGAAAAATTACTTCCTGAGTTTTCTTTCAAGTCTGCTTAGAGCTGTGTTAATATGCATCTTTTATATCATTACTGAACTATAGTGGTTGCAATTGCAGCAAACTGGCTAAGCAAGAATCGGAGAAAGCTATTTTTGTACGTGAACAAGCATTGCTATCCTGTAATATGTGGTTCATTTGCAAGGGTGACGTCATATGTAAGAGGTAAAAATGTAAACGAAAATGACATTTGCAGTGCAATGACATTATTGTGATGTCTTATGTAGATTAGTTGGACTGCACGAGTGTCCTTTTTAATATCTTCAGAGAAATTTATGATATGGATGGACAAGCTGTTAAACAGCATATTCATTCAATTTGATTTGCCTGCAATTTTTTAATTGATGAATGGTTTTATGATTAGAAAATAAGAAATAATAGGCAAGGAAAGAAGACCACATTACAAGTAACAGGTAAGGAAGTAGAGCAGTAGGCTGGCTGATTGAGGATAAGATGAGGGAGAATTTTCTAAGATGATTTGGTCACTTATAGATAAATGGATCTGATGGTTCGTGGGGGGACACACCAATGATTGAGCACTGGCTTTACATATTGGAGTTCCCAGGTTCAGATGCCACTAACAATGGGTGATAAGGAAATAGGATATTGCTTGTAGTGTGGCTTCCTCATAGGGCCGACAATAGAAGAATAAAAGCAAATAAGGAAAGTAGTTAGAAACTTTAGAGTTGGTCAAAAGTAGTTAGTTACAGAATTAGTTGGGTGATTAGCTTAAATAGTAGGAGGATAGTATAAGGTCAAAAGTAGTTTTTTTTTTTTTTTTTTTTTTTTTTTTTTTTTTTTTGTAATTAAGTGAACACTACCAGGTTTTTTCCCCTTGTCTTTCTCTGTTTTTCTCAACTCTTTTACTGAACAGAACCCAATTATGGGTTCCTAACCACTAGCGGATGCACCTGAGAGGGTGTGTGGGCAATTGCCCCCATAATTTTTTTTATTTATTTGTATATATGCAATAAAAATATTTTGCCCCCACTAAAAAATAGGTATTGTCCCATAAGATAATTTTTTAAAAAATGAATGTATAAAATATAAAAAATAAAATAGAGAGAATAAATTGATAATAAATTTACTACTTTATCCTTTGAATTTTCAGGTTTAATTACTATTTTTGTTATCTAATTTATATTTTAGGTTCAATTTGATCATTTAATTTATTATTTGGTTCAGTTTGGTTCTATGATTTTAGATGACACTAATAAATTATGTTTTTGGTCCTTGATAAAGTAACAAATTTTGTATTTGGTCCTTAATAAAATTGTTTTTGTGTTGAGTTCCAAATAAAACAAAAAAAATATTTTGGTCATTGTTATTTTGTTTGTCCTTTTTATATATCTATTTTTTTTTGTCCCTATCATGTATAGATCATTTGTTATTAGTCTTTATCAAATATTTTTCAAAGGCACTAATACAAAATGAACAAAATTTTACAAGGACTAAAATGAAAAAATAGATATATATTAGAAGGACTAAAACAAAATAAGCTGAACTAAAAACAAAAATTTAGTTTTATTAGGGATTTATTACAATTTTTTTTATTAGAGACCCTAAACAAGATTCACTAATTTATTAGGGAATAAAAACATATTTAAGCTTTTTTTAACCAAATTAAAATTATTTCTTGCCCCCACTGATAAAAATTTCTGCATCCGCCATTGTTCCTAACTCTTCCCATCTACTTAAGCTAGTATTATCTGAGAAATGAGGGGTGAATCATGATCATTGAACATTCCATAAATGGCAAATTTGAAAAATCACTTAAAGGTCTGACGACCATCACACTTGGTGGTAAAATGATAAAAAGCCCAATGAGAGAATTTGCATATGGGATTGGGGGATAGCTTTTGATCAATTGATCCATTAATGCCCATCTGTAGATTGAATTTTAGAAGAATTTGACTTTAGTAAGTATTTAATCATTTAAATGACTTTATAACAAGTTTTGATCTTTTACCTAAATTTTTTTGTCATATTCCGTAATGTTGGTAACAACTCATTCAGCTGATAATGTTGAGTCTTCCACTTTTATGAAATGTGCAAATTGAATTAGGGAATATAGTAAGCATACTTCTGACATAGAGGTTGGCCCTGCACTGCTGGTGCTCAATCAAAATACAGATGCCAAGCAATCAGAAAAGATCAAATCAGAATCGATTCCTGATGATGCATTGAAATATTTTGGTATTCTTGCTAGTCGTTTCTTTTTCTTTTTTTTTCCTTCGTTTGTTGTCAATTTTAAAATGACATAGGTATTTGTCAGCCCAGGTCATTTATCATTTTCTATAAGGACTGTCAGAGGAATAACTTGTGACAGGTTTCTGCAGATTTTGATGATATGAAAGAGATCAAAAGTGTCGGTTCCCACCATTCCTTAAATTCAAAATGGCCGTTTAATAATGTCATGAACAGGTCAAAGTTGGCAGATTTGATGTTTCATGAGGTGAGAGGTGATTGTTCTTCTTCATCCTTGGTGTAAAAGTATCTGTTTCATAGTTTACATTTTCTGGTGTGCTACTACTCTTTTATGGTAGGACTGGAGGAGAATTTCTGTTCATGAGTCTTCACTTGAAAGTTATGATTGCTTGTGAACAGGGGTGACAAAATGGGTGGCCCGGCCCGGCCTGGTCCATTGGGTCAAGCAAGAAAAATGGGCTGGACCGGGCCAGCCCATATTCTGTATGGGCCTCTTTTTTGAAGTCCAGCCAAACCCGGTGGTCAATTGAGCCGGTCCATATTGATCCATTTTATTTTTTTTGTCTAAATGTATACAAATTCAAAAGAAAAAAGAAAAAAGTAAAAACAATATTGGGCCAAAATAGGCCCTGTGGAATTTGGGCCTATTTTTCTTGAGTCCAATCTGGCCCAGTGGGTCTATTGGGTCAGTCGAAATAGGCCTGTTTCTATTTGGGCCAACATTTTTGCCGCCCTACTCGACCCGGTCTGGTCCATTTTGCCAGCTCTACTTGTGAATAAGATAAGAAAGTGTATCAGAGGGGTTTTGGATATTGTTCTCAGTCTATAAAATCCTATTCATTTCAATCCGTAATCTGATATCTTCTTTCTGTTTTTTAAACTAATTTGTAAATTTAGCATTATTCATGATTTTTTGCTGGAGGAAAAAGAAGAAAAGGAACAAGCAAGAAAAATAAATTGTTGACTGGAAAAAAAGCATCATAGATGCCAGGAGAAAGAAACCAAAAGGGTATGAAGTGGCATTAAAGAGATGGAAAGTAGAAAATAGTAATATGGAAGTTGATGACAATTTTTTTCTCTACTAACATAAAAAAAAGTTATAGTATCTTTTTTCTTCTAATGGTGTCTCAAGTTTGGTTTCTTAAACTTTGTTCCTTGGTTTCTATTTGGGGTATAAGTATAATATTTGAAAATAAGAAGGCAAAACATGTTTCATTGGACTACTTCATAATTTAACTAGCTCAAAGATCATGGCTTGTCATTTTGAAGAAGGTTGAGGCATGTAGGTTAGACTTGTTAGTTCTTCAACATGCTGCCTTAATTTTACAAGATTGCCCGACTATTGTCTCCAATTCATTTTCTATTTTAATCCTAGCTTTATACTTAAATTTCTATGTAGAAAGATCTTTTGCGCTACCATATTCCTCTTGATTTAGGTCAGACTGTCAGACACAATGCCTTCATCACCTGCATCCCTTATCATCATTACTTTATGTATATGACACTTCGGGTTAAATGTAAGCCCAAGTATTAGATATAAAATATAATCAGCTTAATGCGGCAAATGGCTACTTGTCCATATAGATGAGCATGCAAGCATAGATATTTATAATATATGTTTTCTATGAATTGCTGTCTGATTATCGATGAACTAAAGTGATTCAATTTTCTTCTAAAACTTGCTTCAACTTAGGATGAAACATTTGAAAGCCGGTGTGCTAAGGAGATACGAAGAAGAAAAGAAATTGAAGAACAGTTGGCAAGGGAAAAGCAAGAAGTACAGAAAATGAAGAATCAGCGAGATGAAATACTTGAAGAACTGCAAATGGTCCAAGACCAAAATTCAGCCCTTATGAACCCAATTTTTGAGTCCCAGTGTACGGCAACAGAGTTGGAGGAGAAGATCATATCAGCTGTGGACCTCTTGATAAGTTTCAGGGAACAGAGAGATAGGCTTAGGATAGAGCATGCAAATGCAGTTAGGGAAGTAAAAGTGCTGAGAAAATTTGGCGAAGCAGATACTTCCTCTTATCGGGTAGAATTCCCTGCATTTTCTTTTGTGGAGATCAATGAGGCAACTAATGATTTCGATCCATCGTGGAAGATTGGAGAGGGAAGGTATGGAAGTATTTACAAGGGACTGCTTCGCAACATGCATGTTGCCATAAAAATGTTACCCTCTTATGGTCGTCAAAGTGTATTAGAGTTCCAACATCAGGTACTCTTATATTCTCTATTATAGTGTCTACTTGGTACTCTGAAAACTAGCCTATAAAAATTGCTCATTAACCCCCCCGAAAGGTTTCAGAAATAGTTCTGGTTTTTACTTGATTAATACTTATCATCTTTACCATTTCCAAAGACTTGCGGTATATAATACAACAGGAACACTTCATAACTTATTCTGCCTGATTCATTTTCTGAAGATGTTTGGATAATTTGATGTAATTTTTAGAAAAAGGAATTATATTGTGGTGCAATTATACTTTATTTATTTATTTAGTAAGCAGCTATAAGTCTCCAGAGTCTCTAGTTCTATTTTCTTTTCACTTTACAGTTTGGTCCAATTGGTTCCTGTTATCAGATTAATACATACATATATATATATATATATATATATATATATATAAACACTAAAATTCCAGGCTTCTGATCTTCAAGTATCTATGAGAGTAAATTATATTGAGTGGTTGATCCAAAAAATCTTGACTGTGATTCTGTCATAGGTTCTTTGTCTGTGAGGAACTCACAAATTTTTATTTTTCTTTGTCTATATTATTGGTTGAATTTCAGGTAGAGCTCTTGAGTAGGGTAAGACATCCAAATCTGTTAACACTAATGGGAAGCTGTGCAGAGTCTAGGTCACTTGTGTATGAGTACATAAACAATGGCAGCCTCGAAAGCCATCTTGCCCACAAAGAAAAGAATCCACTTCCATGGCAAATTCGAATATCCATTGCTACTGACATATGCTCTGCTCTAATCTTCCTTCACTCCAGTGAGCCTTGTATTATCCATGGGAATTTAAAACCTAGTAAGATTCTCCTTGGTGCCAACTTTGTTGCCAAACTCAGTGACTTGGGCATTCCTAGTTTAGTCCAGCAAAGTTTGGATTCAGCTGACACAAGCACAATATGTAATAACCCAAATGAACGTTTGGCTTATGTGGATCCAGAGTATTTTGACACTGGCAAGCTTACACCAGAATCGGATGTATATTCTTTTGGAGTCATGTTGTTACAATTTCTAACTGGAAGACCCGTTTTGGGGCTAGTTAGAGATATGAAATGTGCATTGGAAAAGGAAAACCTTAAAGCAATCTTGGACTTTTCAGCTGGTGAATGGCCGCTTTTTCAAACCGAACAGCTGGCATATTTAGCATTGAGGTGTTGTGAAAAGACTTGCTTGAACCGGCCAGACCTTGTGTCAGAAATCTGGAGTGTTCTAGAACCATTCAAAGCTACTTGCATTGACACGTCACCACATTTTATTTCTAAGAAGCTTCGTCGTGTCCCTTCCCATTTTGTCTGCCCCATTGTCCAGGTGAAGATCATTAATTTTTCCAAATTCATGAAATTCATTTTTTTATATAAAAAAACCGGTCTTTATTGTATGGAAAATGCCAGATAACCAGTTTTTTTGTCCTGTCTAAACTTTTGACTAATGAGTTAGCTTCTTATTAATTGTAGGATGGATGAGTGGTCATTACAACTTTATCTTATCCAATAATCACCCTCGAATCTATTTGAATTGTATCAGAATTCTTGCTCCTTTTTGTTGTGTAGCTGTAACAGTACTCTTAATTTATTTAAGCAATTAAGGGGTTATTCTTTTCTCTGCCACCTCCTGTTAAATTAGCAGTTGTTATAACATATGCTAATTATTGCAATCACAATTAATACATTAGGTTTCCTTGAGGTTACTTTCTTGGTTCCTGTTTGTGATAATCATAACGGTTGCTTTTTGGTTTTGCAGGAAGTAATGGAAGATCCATACATAGCTGCAGATGGCTTTACGTATGAAGAAGAGGCAATAATAGGATGGTTGAATAGTGGCCACGACACTTCCCCCATGACAAACCTCAAACTAGATCACACAGATTTGGTACCTAACTATGCTCTACATAATGCAATTCTGGAGTGGCAGCAACAGTGATTCAGTGAACCTTCAATGTCCATTACACTTGCACTTGCAGGTGTAAATCATACTTGTCCTGTAAATAAAGAAAAATCTAGAATGAGCAAGTAAGGGTGTATTTACACTTGAATTTTAGTAAGTTAAAATTGTAATGCTTTTTAAGATCACAATACACCCTTACATACTCATTTTAGAAGCTTAACTTTAGAAGAGTCATGTCTGATAGCAAGTTCGGATGGAGAAGGGGGTAGAGGGAAAAGGAAATTTCTAATTAAACCTTTCCCTTGATTGAGAGCTTTCTAAAATGAGGAGCAAGTAAGGGTGTATTTAAACTTGCATTTTAGTAAGTTCAAATTATAATGCTTTTTATGATCACAATACACCCTTACATACTCATCATTTTAGAAGCTTAACTTTAGAAGAGTCATGTCTGATAGCAAGTTCGGATGAAGGAGGGGGTAAAGAGGAAAAGGAAATTTCTAATTAAACCTTTCCCTTGATTGAGAGCTTTCTAAAATGAGGAATGATCGTGTAAATAAAAAACCTTATTTATTTTTATGGACATTTTAATATTTAAAGTTCTCCAAAATCTAAGTATTAATATTAAACTAGTTGAATGAAACATAATATTTGATTTCACCACTCTCTTATGAAATGAGATTCTTTTAATTGAAATCCATTTCCTCTGTAAACACCAGAAATGTGTTTGTTTATTTTCCAAGTAATTAATAGGATATAAAAGTTGCATTTATAAATATAATTTATTCAACTTTTTTCTTGATTTATTTCTAATCTTACTAATTTTTTATCATATATTTAAATTTGACATCTTTAAAGTGAAGAATATAAAGTGTGCTAATAACCATTAATTAGAAAATCAATTATTAATATTGTAATTAACTTTAGATTTTGTTATATATGTATTTGTTTTTCTACAGTTGATTTTCAAATAAATGAATGCTTTATTTACAATATACCTTTTGATTTTAGAGGAGCTAAATTTCATAAATTTTTGTTTTCACATTTGATTTCTTGTTTAAGACGCACCTGTTTGGTATCCAACCTTAAATTAATTTAAAAGATTTAATTTTATTATTAAGTTTTTAAAAGATTTAATTTAATCCTTAAATTTTTTAAAATTATATTAATTTGATCTTTTTCGTCCATGATAAACATTAGGATTGTGAATTTCAGCTGTTGTTTTGATCATGAATAATGACGAATTTTAACTTTCAGTGTATTTATTATTATTTTTAAAAATAAAAAGCTTGGGATCTCCTTCATTCACATTCATTCTTTGCTTCCACCGCCCAAGTCTTCCCTCTTCGCCGCCTGCGTCTACGGCTTCGGCCACCACTTCGCCTCCAACGACTACAAGCAAGTTCCTCAACATTACCTACTTCGTCGATCTCCACAAACCATTTGCAGGTCCAACTTTATACCCTCAAATCCGACGCCTAGAAGAAACTCCCCAGCATGCCCTACATACACCCTTTCTTGCGCGCGTACCATGGGCATCTTCGTTGCGGACACCATCCACTAGATTGTCACCAGAAAACTCGAATCCCACGAGCCCAATTTCATCGTCGCCTTTGACCTCAAGCGCGAGATCTTCCGTGAAGTGCCGCTCTCTGTAACCATCAACGGAAATTTCGACATATTATTGGGATCTGCGAAGTGAGTGAACGGGGGTAGCCAGAAGAGTGCGTAGAGGATAACCGCGATCGAGAAAAGCAAGACGAGAAGAATCTGAGTTGGACGGCACCGTCGTATTCCGTTGCTAATCCTCGGTGGCGACGGTGGAGGGTAAAGGGGGATGGTCTTCTCCGAGCTTTCTCATTGTCGATGGACTGGGTCCTCAGCGACGATTGTGAACTGTCGCTTCGGGGAATGTGAGTGGAGAAGGGTCCCAAGTTTTTTATTTTTTAAGATAATAATAAATATAGGGGAGGCTAAAAAATGTGGCTATTTATAAACATAAGCTGCTGCTAACCGTGCTGAATTCGACGAAAATTATAAATTAGTGTACTTTTAAAAATTTGAAAATCAAGTTAATTTTTTAAAGTAATGTGTGAACCACTTGATAATTAAGTATTAATATATATATATATATATATATATATATTATTTTTATTTTCTTTTTGCTTGTTTCTTATTAACAAATTTCCTTTTTATGTTTTGGAAGTTGTTGTTTCCCCTTGTTAGAAACTTTTTTCGCCCCTGCAAGAACGACACAGTTCTCTACCATACGCTATTTTCTAGCGTTTTCTCGACTATTTTCCTTCCATCCAAACACTCCCAATCCCTTCGCAGCGGCTTGCGGTTTATCTTTGGATCCTCACAAGGGAATCTCTTCGGCTTCCAAGCGATCTCTCCCTCGTCCTTCCTCCCTGGTACGTGATCTGTTGTCACTCCGCTGAACTTTCTCACACCTGATCTTTAGATCATGCTCTTAGAATTCGTTATGTTATAGTTTTTTCGAAAAATAAGTTCAACTCTCAGTGTTTGTCTAGTTGAGGATGAAAACGAAGGTTGGACATAGGAGACTGATTATGTTTATGATAGATCGTGTTTACTGCGATGGATTATTGTGTTCGGTTTAGTGAATCGTAATTAAATTCATAAGGTTATGTGATTATCAATGGAGAATGTGAGAATATAAATCGTAGTGTAGTTTCTACATGGATCTATTGTGCTCTTGTGGAGTTTCGATATGTTTTATTTTTCTCACCGATTTAATGTGTTGAGAGATTCAGTGTTCTATTTTATATAGCTTGTGATATTTTTTTTTAATTAGTTTGGCATTGGTCAAGCAATATGCAATGTGTTTACAATTTTTATTCGTTCCTTTGAAATTCAGTTTGTTGAATATGTGTAATTTCCATCTTCCTTTTCATTTCCCTGTGATTTTAAATTTATTCCCCTGTTTACATGTTTTATTTTATACTTTCTGCAGTCAAATCTTGCAAAGTTTCTTGTAAGTTTTTGTCTGGATAGATGCCAGTTGCAAAACTCTCGGCCTCTGGCACAACCGATTTCAGGAAAACAGACGATGGGAATGTTTCTTTAGATACAAGAATCAGACAAGCAATTGGAAAAGAACGTTTGCTTTCCTTTCCTAGGGCTGGTGACAGCGCAGTACAGTGGATTCAATTACTTAATGCTTTAGATCAACAAGGTATTAGTATTAGCAATTATTTTAGAGATAATATGCAGCCTGTGGTTATATGTTAGCCACATGAGATTTTACAGCCTGCCCGCCCGGCCTTCAACACTAAAATAAAAATCAATAGAAAGAGGAAAATGGAAACAAAAATTTAACGTCGTTAGAGTGGTATTGCCTTTGTGCTGATCTATTCTAGGCTAGCTGAATTTATGTAAAATGTACCATACGTAGCTTTTGAGCTTATTTCTGGTGCTACTGATTCTAAATCCAACATTCTGATAAAAACTTGCATTTGTTTGACAGAACTTCCAGGGTTGCCTTTGCTCTCTCCTGTGAAGGTTCAGTTACAGAAGTGCAACAAGTGTTCTCAAGAATTTTGCTCTCCCATTAACTATAGAAGACATTTACGCGTACAGCATCGATTGAAAAAGCTTGATAAGGTTATCTTTATATCTTTTAAGTAGAAGTTATTATCTACCACATTGATGCTCTTGGTTCATGCTTTTTCCCCTCAAGAGTATTTGCTGGTTTTTTCTTTTCAAAATCTTCCTCATTTTTTGCCTTATGCTTCTTACACATTGTAGGATTCTGATAAAAATAGGGATCTTTTAGGGGCATATTGGGATAAGGTAACCTTTCATTGTTGTGAATTTCAGTTATATTCAGAATACACACACACACACACACATATATTGTTTTATATGTGGTAATATTCAATAATATGTGTAGCTCTCCGTAGAAGAGGCAAAGGAAGTTGCGTCCTTCAAGAATGTAATGCTGGAGGTAATATCTCTTTTGCTCCTTATGTGTGACTAGTTTATTTCTATATGTAGTTATGTTAATG
Source organism: Glycine tomentella (assembly GCA_007407185.1). Lineage (NCBI taxonomy): Eukaryota > Viridiplantae > Streptophyta > Magnoliopsida > Fabales > Fabaceae > Glycine > Glycine tomentella. The sequence continues at coordinate 878,780 of PYAF01001256.1, forward strand.
TGATTTGCCTTACTCTAGTGCTGGTGATATATCAATATGTTAAACTATGATTGGTAGAAATGAAAGTGGGGGCAGTTGAGTACATGAGCCTCTACATTCCATTTCACACTCTCACTTCAATTAAGATAAGCTTTTGTTAGTTTGCCATATTATAAGGTTTTGTAGATATGAAATCCTTTCATAAATGTGCTCTTCCGTTTAAGCTATAGTTCGTGTGCTGTATTTGTGACTATTGAAGTTCTTTTTTTTTTTTGCCATATTGGATTAGGAAACTTTCCTGCATTTGACGAAGGTTGTAGGTGCCTTTTCAAACGTGAATATGATTTTTAAAACCTCTTTTCTATCCTTCTTGTCTGGAAATATTATTAATTATGTGTTTTTTAAATTGAGAGTTGATTCTTATTGTAGACGGCACTATGTTTTCTATGCTAGACGGATAAGAAACAGAGCTACAAATGCAATGAAACAATAGTCTCTTTTGGTTGTCTTCTTTTCAGCTCTTATTGTTTTCCACTTTTCTCTCAATTAATCGAAGTATCTTTTTTTTTTCTTGTTTCTTCTCCATTTAAAATGCTTTCCAGGAAGTTCCAGGGTCTTCAATTTTAGAAGCTTTGACAACTTTTAGGAAACAAGGATTTTCTTCTCTTCCACAATATTATCTGAGGGCTGGTTCTGCCCTTTTGGTAAGGAATATTGTTTGGTCTTGCTCATCAATTATTCATTCTGGTTATTTTTTTGCCGATGCATTCCTCTCCTCTGGTAACACAATCCATCTAAATCTTTTGCAGAATATTGTTCAATCCAGGCCTTCTAGTTTTCCTAAATCTTCCCAAGAGTTATTCAGTATCCTAGATGATTCTAGTGAAAAAACATTTTTGGTTGGATCAGCAGTGTCAATGCAAAGATATGTTTTTGATGGAGAGGCTGGAAAGATTGGTCTTGAACCAAAAAACCTAGTTGCTTGCACAAGTTTCTTACTAGAGCAGAAACTGGTAATTTTTTTACCAAACTTAATAATGAAAAATCTTTAATGCTATTTGTTGTTCAATTCATTGAATGGCATAATCTTGTATGATGTTAGTGATATAAAGCCATGCAAGAAGCCTTGTTCGCTAAATAGCTCAAGTTTTAAGGAGTGTTGGTCATTATAACAAAAGCCTTAGTTGGACAAATGCATGTACATACACATATATACATTTAGTTCTTATTTACCTGATTCAATCTCAAATGCATGTACATACACACATGTACATTTAGTTCTTAGTCACTAACCCAAAAATTTGTGGTTTTCTTTATTAATTCTTAGTTACAGTAATGATGAAATATGAATTTCCTTTCATATAGGTGAAGGCCTGGCTTGCTGACAAGGATGCTGAAGCATTGAGATGCCAGAAGCTGTTGGTGGAGGAGGAGGAAGCTGCTCAGAAAAGGTACATTTAGTGCTATGACTAGTTTGTCCTTCAACCTATCCTTTTGTGGTACCTTTTCCCAATCTTTCCCTTTTTTTCTAGTGCCTTTATTGATATCAGATTAGGTCTTGTCGGTCTGCGTCTGCCTTGAGTGATTCTTGATTTTCATTTGAATTTTTAGGTTCTTGAGGAATGGCAAATATTTCAAGGGTTTGTTGGGTTGAGTTTCATAAATACAAAAGTATAGTCTAATCTTCAATTTATTTGTGTCTCTCTTTAAAAGTTTGTCTTGTTTAGTTTTGGGTGCTTGATTTTTTATTGTCCATCCTTTACAGGGCAGTCACCATGATTGGACGAAATTTAGGATTAAAAATGGTGCCCGAGCATAACCATTTTTAATTCTTTTAATAGCTGAATTGAGGAAATTTGTATAGTCATTGAATCAATGCAGCTGAAAAAACACAGGCAAAAGAACCTAACTTGGTTTCATAGGCTCTTGCGGTCATGAGAGAAACAAATTCCAAATTGATTAACTGGGATCAGTTTCTAAGAAACATAGGGGTGTTATGATCACGCAGCACAACTCATGCATAGTTTTAGCAAAATTTGACTAGTCCAACTGCACAGACAGAACATCATAATGCAACAGTTTTCACTTTGTTTACCCACTGTCTAGCTTGCTGTCTTTATGAATATTTCTAGAATAGACTTACATTGACATGTGATGCTTATGTACTGCCTTCTATTTCTCTTTCTTTTGTTTTGTCAGAATATTCTAATGGCATCTCTAACTTCTAATATCCTATAATAAATAAACTAAGCTACATTATTTTTAATTATTTGGGTATCTTTTAAGTTTTTTTATATAGAAAATCCAATAAGGTACTAGATATGTTGGTCAAGATGTACTCTTTTGTAAACTAGTCATAATGTGTGGGTTCTTTATTTAATTTTTTGCTCTATGTATAGAAAATATGAGATTTTAGAGAGGAAACGCCAGAAAAAGCTTAGACAGAAAGAACACAAGGCAAGGGAACGACTCGAAGATGACACAGAAATTAAAGAGAACATAAGAAGCACAGGAGAGGATGTTTCGCCAGCTGAAGCATCTTCTGGTATATGTGACTTTGAAGCACATAATCCAGATATATTTGCGGATCATTCTCCTCCACCACATGTAACTTCTCACTGCGTAGACAGTGATGAAGTTATAGAAGGGGATACACTGTCAAGGTATGATTTTGACACTAATCAGCATATAGAACGACAGACATTACGAGGACATAATCACCGGCACATAATGGCTGCCAGATGGCAAGGGCTGCCAAAATCTCAATGGGCCAAAGCCAATGGTTCTCATTCAGGCCAGAATTCTCAAATGTCAAAGCTTAGAGTCATTCAAAAACATGGAACCAACCGTGATCAAAGGGCAGCTCCTATAGTTAATGGTAGTAAGCTTTGGAACCGAAAACCTAAACCAGAAACTAATGGGGTGGTTTTAAAGGCCAAACTGCAGAAAGAACCAGACAAATGTAAGACTCATGAATTTTTGATAGGATCTGTATCAGTTAGTCTGGGTAATTGCAGCCATTCAGAAGGGAATTTGGTGGCACCCCAGCGGGACAGCTTGGTGGATAATCTAGCCAAGCAGAATACTGCTCAGGAGAAGCCAGTGAAACATGATTCCTCTCAGGGAAGTAACGGTCGGTTAACAGTTAAACTTTGGAGGCCAGTTAGCCAGCATGGAACTAAAGATCTATTGCCACTTCAAAATGGTGGTACAGAAGCTGATGTAATTAATGGAAAATATAACCTAAATTTGTCCGGTCAAGGTAGTTTAAGGTTGTGTAGTATAGATGGTAGTGATATTGGTTTTGGGGACAATTTTTCCCACACGGGGGCTAAATTAGATTCAGAAAGCTTACGTCTATCCAGCCATGCTGCAAAAGCCTTTCTTGCACAAAGTAAGCTTTGCCATTTAATTATACATTTCCGTGTTTGTTCTATTTTACTGTACTCCCAGTGAGATTAGTGCTTGGCTTGATTTTAATTTCATTGATCTAACTAATTAAAACAATTGTCATGCAGGATGGACAGAAGCTATATCATCAAACCATGTGAAGTTGGTTGTTACACCTGATTGTCAATCTTCTAATGCGGACAGATGTAGCATTATTGCAAATTCAGAGAACCGATTGCCTGCAACCTCTGGAGTTGCTAAATCCAAACCCAAACCGAAGCCTGAGAAGGGAATGAAGATAAAGTACATTCCCAAACAAAAAGCAACAACCTAGTAAGAAGAATCAAAGAAGAAATTGGGTTATTTAATGATGACAGATATGCGTAGTTTGACTTCTCGCCATTTAATTTTATTAGCAGAGGTTCCAGTTTTATCGATGGTCTTCTGTCAGAAAATTGGAGGTAGGTGTTGCCGGAAAGTCTTTTTATATTCCGTCCTTTTCCTTCAAATGATGGCATAGGGGATTGTGCATTCAGTTTATTTTTTTCTTGTGGCATTTTTACCAAAATTTTTGTGTAATAAATTTGTGTAGTTATTATAAAATGGCATTTTCTTGTTTTTTGATGGTTACAACTTACGACCCTGTTTTCCCCCCTTTTCTATTTCCTTTTTGGCATAATAATTGTCTAAATTTCTCAATAATTCTATTGATGATATAATGCAGAGTTCCACAATGTTGTGTCCTACCACTTTCTTTCTCCTATTGTTTCTGTATTTTGCCTGTCAAGGTCTCGGCGGATTTAATAGTTGCATAAACGTGTTTAGGAGTTTCAACTGATTAGAAAAATATCAGGTGTCGATGAATAGATATTCAATTAAGCGTTTATTTAATGAGTTTTTATTTTGATAAATTACAAATTATAAAATTTATTAAAATAAGATAAAAATATATAAAAAAATAACTAGTTTTATTTTGTTTTAAATTTAGTTTTGTTATAAATTCTACCACTCAAAAACCTGTAATGCCTAATAAGGGATGTGGACAGTAATCAAAATTTATATCTACCAAATTATGTCGTTCGGTAGTATTAGTTTAGTTTTTTTTTTTTTAAAAGTAAAATTTTTTTTAGGATACCATATTGATTAGTTCAACTTCAAGATAAAAAGGGAGGAAATTTCAAATATATAACTTTCCCTATTTTAGTTAATTTTTTCAAAAGTTACTCTATTCTTCTCATCTTTTATAAAAATATTTTTATTTTTATTTTTTTAAGAAATTATCTTTTAAGAAATTTTCTCTACATTTATTTTAACTAATGTAAGTAGGATTTTAATTTCTCCACAAGATTATAAAACTAATCTTAGTCAAGGGTATAGTCGTTTTT